>JAGPOW010001338.1:46439047-46449421 GCA_030014935.1 Caiman crocodilus
TCTGAGGGCAAGTGAAGCTGTTTGGAGGGCAGCCCTGTTGGAAGTGGGAGGGGTGATGTAACCTCAGACAGCTTTGAAAGAGAGCCGTTAGCAAAAGCCCAGGAAGGGCTCTGAGCTGGGATTAGCTGACAGGCTGGAGCCCTGGGAAAAGGCCATGAGGAGCTGAGGAGAAGCTGCAGCGGCAGGAAGAGGCAGGGACTGCTCGTGCAGAGAATCCAAGTAGGAAGGGACCTAGCTGCAGCCAGCGTGGCTGGGTGAGCACAGCAGAGTCAGGGTGGGGACTGCCGGAGTCTACCCTAGTTTCCCTAAGGGGTGAAGGGCCTTGGGGGAAGAGAGGGTAGGCAAAGCCTAACCGGGGAGGCTGCATTTGCCAGGGCTGTGAAGTGTGTACAGCAGGAGGGTTGCTATAGCCTGCAGCCCAGATTCTGCTCACAGCAGAACGAGGGAAGGGGGGCAAAGGCAGGGCTAGGCTGTCTTGCAGGAACTGCAGAGGAGCCGCTGCTTGTTACCCAGAGACCCCAGGAGCATGGAGACGGACACCAGCACCAGGGAGCGTCCACAGACCATGTGCAGGGACACAGACAGTCCTGCTACCTGAGATACCCCGCCAGGGGCCGCGCACACAGAGATTCCCAGTGCACCGTGTGCAAATGAGAGACTGTGTAATTGAGACTTGAGGGTTCATTAGACATTGTATCAATGAATTTATTTCTTGACAATTTATTATGATGTAAATAATCAAATCTTGTGCCCTAGATACATAGACCACTGGTTGCCAGTTATCCCCATGCTGTTGAAGCAAAGCTTCTCCAGTGCCTTCTTTAGAAGCATCTATTAACAATTGAATGGTTCTTTAGGGTAATAGTATCTTAGTACTGGGGCTTTCATTATTTTTTCCTTCAAGTTTTTAAATTCCGCTTCACGTTCATATTCCCTTATCCACTGAGCATTCTGTTGTAGGAGTGATCTAAGGTGCTTGGTCTACTTGGCTAAGTTAGGTAAATATTTACCTACAAAATTGATTATTCCTAGCAATTTTTGCACTCTTTCCTTATCTGTAGGGGGTGGCATGTTTTAAAGGCTTTAACCTTTGCAGGATCAATATGCACCCTTTTCTCAGAGACCTTTTCTCTTAGATATGTTATTTCTTTGACCCTGAATTTCTGTTTTTGTTTGTTCACTTTCAAGTCTGCTTTGTGAGCTCTTTCTAGTACCTTTCTTAGCCTCAAATCATGTTCTTCCATAGTATTTTCCCTAACTAATATATCATCAATGTAAACCCTAGTTCCAGCAAGACTTTCAAAAATTTTTGCACCTTTCTGTGAAATATCACTTGTGTGTGTTAACGTAGCGTGGGATGAAAACAGCAGGGATGGTAGCCCCTCATGAGGGCATGAGGCCTGCCAGCTTTCAGGAAAAGTGGTTCAGGGGTTTCTGTGAAAGTGCACCTCAAATTGTTGGAAGGAAAACTCATATAATTTATGTATATTAAAGCAGAGTGGGACAAAAACAGCAGGGATGGTAGCCCGTTGTGTGGGTATGAGGTTTGCCAGGTTTCAGGCAAAGCGGTGCAGGAGATTCTGTGAAAGTGCACCTAAAGTTTCTGAAAGCAAAAAAAAAAAAAGCAAATAGCTGTGGAGGGAGGGTGGCACTCAGTCTGCACATGGAGCTTGGGGAACCCCAGCAGTGGGAGGATCACCTTCAGGAACACCAGCTGCTCCACCAAACCAGGATCCAAAGAGGTGTAGTGGGGTGTCACTACATCACCAGCAATGCTGAAAACCCTCTCACTTGGAATATTGGTTGGTGGACAGGGAAGGTGTTCCCAGACAACCATGGCCAGATCCTGCTATACCTGGCTGCAGGTTGCCCAATAGGCCAAGGGCTGCACTGCATTGGCTTCACATCCTCAGTGAAATAGGTAGCCACTGAGGCTTCTGTGCTACCTGCCTGATGGTGGGATCTGGTGCCTCTGGACCCCAATATTGAAGCCATATCCTTGGTCCACATTGGCAGCAGCTGTGGTGGAGGAGATTGGCTCATGGTTGGAGTGCTGGCATGGGAAAATGTATCCCCCGCTTCCATGTCCCCCCACTTCTGCCCTTCAGCCTCCCTGACACTCTTCATCAGCACCTCTGTCCAGTGATCAAGGGTATTGTTGATGTAGATGCTCCCCTTCACCCTTGCATATGTTGCATATGTCCAGCAGCACGTGGACCATACTGGATCGCAATGGATCAATCTGTTTTTTGATGCCCTCCTTCAGCTGCTTCACCAGTGCCTGTGCCTCTGGTGAAAACGACTTGCGCTAGCCAGGAAAATCGATCCCATGGAACTTCTCCATTTCATTCTCAAGCTCCTTCACTACGGGGATCATCTGGCTAAGGAGGGCATTGCCAGCACTGAGGCTCTTGGTGGCCTCAAGGAACAGCTTGAGGACCACGAAGATCTGACAGATGTTATCCCACTCAGTTTTGTTAAGGGTGGCACTGATCCCAATGTCCCTGAGCAAGGCCATCTCATGGATGGCCTTCTGTTGCTCGACTAGCCCTTTCCAGCATCAGGTTTGTGGAGTTCCACCAAGTCTTCACATCCTGCATGATTTGTACTGTGTGATGCTCAGCTTTGCCTATTTGTCCCACAGCATCTTGCCTCCCCTGATGCTCCAGTGGAGGTAGCCCACCACCTTCCTGAATTTCAAAATAAGCTGGCTGGTAGTGATGGTGCCATCACTGGGAGCCCTTTCCCCCTCCAAGGCATCCCTGACTATGAGGTGGAACTTGTGTGCCACACAGCAAATTCTGCCACACCTGACTGCAGGTCGGTTAACATGAACCCACAGGCACAGGCACAGGCACAACAGGAGCTGAGTCACCTGCCCCCACAATCTCTTCCAAAGTTCCTTCCAGAGAAGGAGACCTGCCTCTAGGGGGACACTGAAGCGTGTGGAACACAAACTCAGATCCCCCCCCCTTCCCCAGAATTGCCTTCACTGTGGCCCTCAGCTCCTCTGCTTCCAAATACAGCTCTCCTCTGGCACTAGAAGCCTCACAGGGGAACTGAAACTGGGGTGAAGAATGTCATGCTGTTGCTGTTTAGTGGTGTTAGTGGTTGTGGTGCAGTTGCAGGCACTGCTCCCACCTCCTTGCTCCCACTAGCAGAAGAAGACTCATCATAGTTTGGAAAGAGAGTGCATCTATGTTTGGTGTGTGGGGAACTTGCAGCTTTCCCTCTGCCCCCTTTCCCTTCTCTGCCAGAATACCTGGCACCTGCCTTTCAAGCACACTTCATAATTTTTAATGTGCTGCAAAATATGTGTGTGTGTATGTGTGTGTGTGTGTGTAATATATGTTGTTTTTTCCTGCACAGTGATGACACACTGTCAGGGGAAACACAGTTTTCTTTTTGTGGGGGAAAGAATCAAGACAGACTAAAAAGAACAAATAAGAGGATTTTTGGGGAAGAATAAGTTGAAAGGAATGTATAGAGATAACAATAGGAACTGAAGATAAGGGTAAGTAGGAAAGGATTGGATACAACTTACAAGAAGAGGGGCTAGCAAGCAAGAGATTATATAGCAAAATAGAGCCTTTTAGATGCTGCTGCTCCAAGAGAGAGACAGTTCACAAAAGGCAAATATTACTTACATAGCTTTATATGTTGTTTGTACATCCCTTCCCCAGAGCACTGTGATTGTAAGGGGACTCGGAGAAAGATCACAGTCACTGGCAAGCTACAGGTGTTGATATCAGAGCAATCTTTGTCCCCCTTCTCAGCCTTTTTTATATATGGAAGATCACCCTGTCCCCCTCTCTCTTCTCAGTTTCTTTTTGCTGCAAGTCTTCTGAATCTCCAAATCTCTCTGAATCAATTTGGAGGCTTCCAATTTAACTCAGTCCTTTTAATGGGTCTTCTGATTTGAGTCAGATTTGGAGATTTGGCCACTGAATTGGGAAAAATCTCCTTCAAATCACATTGGCTACCAAAGCTTCACAAACCCTATTGTCTAGCTCTGTTTGTTCTATTTTTTCCTCCAGTTTCTGCAGCCTGGCATTTCTTATCTTGGCCACTTGGCACATTCTAACTGCCTTTTCCAAATTAAGCTTGGGATTCTCTAGCAGTCTTTTCCTGAGACTTGTACTTCTTATACCCAATAGTACTTGGTCTTTGATCATAGACTTTTTTAGGTCTCCAAAGTTGCATGTCTGGCTCAGGAGCCTGAAGTCTTAACAAACTCCTCTATTGTTTCGCATTATTTTTGCTGTCTCATGTGGAACTTATACTGTTCAAAGGTTTTATTTTGTTTGGGTATACAGTATTCCTCAAACTTTTTTATTACTGTGCCACAGCTTTTCTGTTCTGCTTCTGATAGTTCTAGGCTATAATAAAGTGACAGAGCTTTTGGTCCGGCGATATTTTATAAGAATTGCTACCTTGAGTGAATCTTCCTACTCTTTAGCTCCACTGGCCATCATATACATGGCAAAGCTGGAAGCCCGACTGGAGTACTTCCACGTTTTAAATTTCTTCCAGTTTTCTGTTGCATTGCTGGATAGCTTTAACTCCTCTGGAATTCTGAGGTGCTCCATTTTTTGTCTTCACACCCCACTCCTGGAACCATGTGTTGTTTTCAAAAGACCAAAGAGTTAAGCTTACAGAATGATAAAGCTTGTTTATCCAGAGAGCAGTGCCTTGCCTACAGTTCTCCTGTTCCCTCCAGCAATCCCTCAAGCAATGTAACAACTTATACATAACGCTCTTAAAGGTATCCACACCCTGAGTGTGCATGTAGACTTTGCACCTGGGAGCAGTTTCCTCCGGCTTAAATGACTCCAGAGTTTATTGTGTCACATTAATTGCATGTTTAGATGCACCCAGTATGTAAGAATCAGACTCATATGATTCCATCAGGCCCCAGATTTACCATGTGTTTTCAACCCATAGGCTACTTGCAGATGCTGGTCAGCATTTGCAATTCCCTGGGCCCAGCCACTTCTCCAACATGAGACTTTCGCTTCTGACCCCTTTGTGTCGGTGGATGTTCCCTTTGTTTCCTCTTACCTCTTGGGAAGCCCAACTGGAGTAGTTCCACATTTTAAAACTGACTTTTTCCCACCATGTTTTGATCTTATTCAAAATTATCCATCAGGAGGTGTTATGAATGCAGAATGACCCCGGCAATATGGATAGAACCTCTTTCATGTCGATTGGTGTCTTGCTTCCTGCTCCTCCGGACAAACCCCCAGACACTTTACTGCTGTAAAAAACCCACTTGTTTCTTTATGTGGTCGATCAATTCATTTTATTGTAAACCAAAATACTCTTTCTAAATGGTTTTTATTATTTCAGTTTTCTAGGACACTTTGTTGGGTTTATTTAACATAAAACAACATGCATGAACATAGATAACTTCAATGATTTTAACTGTTTTTGTCTTTCATTCATTAAACTACAAAGAAACTTCCTTCAGTCTCTTGTTTCTTTTCTCCCTTTCTCTTTTTGGCTCCCAGAACACCAACTGTGCTGATCAGGATCCCCAAATGAAACTGGGGAAACAAAACAGAAAAAAGAAAAATGAACATGACCTGAACTTGTCCCATTGGGAATCTGCTGTTGTTCTCTTTTATCAGTTCATTTGTCTGTTTCTTCATGGCTTCTGCCACTTCCCTTGCCTCATCAAGGTGAGTCAACTGTCTTCCTTCTTCAGGGGCTCCCGGGTTCTCCTCCTGGTTGAGTCCCTCTCTTTTCGCCGGAGCTGGCTTTCCGGGCCCCTCCGCCCCAGTCTCTGCTCCACAGCTTCTTCCCTCTGTGACCGCTGCTTTTTTTCTCCATTCTCAGAGAGCCGCACCCCTGCTGCACTGCTGCCTCTTCCCAGCTTCAAAGAGCAGCTGTTCTGGAAACGCTGCTTGCCCAGCACGGTCCTGCTCCCCATTCCCTTGATCTCTTTTCCCTCTCCACACTCTGCAACAGTCAACACCATTTACCTAATCCTCTGCTTCACCCTGTTGCGTTTCCTGCTTTTGGTGCTTTGGCTTTCTCCATTTCACCATCTAGACTCACTACTATACCTTGTTCCCATGCAGACTTCCTGATCTTGTTTATCAGGAGTGTAGGCTCCACATTGTAACAGAAATCTTAACAATGCTCACAAACTAAATCTAAAAACCATTATGTCCAGGTTTCTAAAGTAGCCATCACCTACAGTGTAGAACACGATGCTTCCTTCTTGTCAGCCAGATGTGGCATGTGTAAAACATAATGTAGTTGCTACAGAACAATTTTATGCTCAAATATTTATTTTTTTTAAATAAATTGGTAATTAATTAATAAAACAGGATTTCAGTCTGTTAAAGCAATTTTAGAAAGTCAGATTCTATCCTGGAGAGAGAATCAGTTCTGTCTCTTTAACATCTCTGCTTATCAGATCTGGTTCAAGAGCAGACACCTGCTTATCACATGAATGTTTCTGTGCCTGCAAAGTCACTTTTTACTATTCATTTTACTTGTATTGATTAAGTCTAAAGTGGAGTTAATTAATAGTCTTGTGGTTTTTTTCCAGTTTTGACTGAAATTTAAGTTGATATTAGAAAGAAAAAAGGCACATGCTTGGATATTTACCTCAACATTATGTTAATTAAGAAAAGGCTCAAAAAATGTTTGACCCATGGTGAATAAAACCATCACATTTGCAGCACTCTCAGCTTGAGAAAGACACCCATGATGATACAGATCTTATGCTGTTACATGAATTTTTCTGTTGATTCCCTGTTTACTTTCCTTGGAACAATATTAAAAATGCTTAATCCTTTTGTCTTTTCCTGAATGTTTTCACTTCTTTCAGTAAAAAAAAAAACCCCAAACCCCCCAAAACTTCCAGTTCAATTTAAGACGGGCCATTCTGGAACAGATCATAATGTCATTTAATCACTAGACTAGATTCCCTCCAGTGCTAAAATCTGCTTAGCCAAGAAGGATAAGGCATGAAGAACTGATAATAGCTTCCTGTTTCTACAGGAAGCTGTATGCCAATGTTTGCCCCAGGATAAAAGCAGCCTATGTGCTTTTATCCCAGAGAGATAAGCTCCTCATAGGACTATGCAACAGCTGAGAATTAATGAAGGAGATATATTCTCCCTCTCTGCCTCTTTCCATCCTTTATGCTGGGGCAGATGTAGAGCATGTAGTGCAGTGAGTGACCCATCTGATTATCACAGCTAGGAACTCTGCACATGCCTGGGGAATTCTGGCCAGCTACAAAATTGAAAAAAAATGCTTTGAGGAAGAGAAGCTGACTCCTGCCTCCAGCTGAAAGCAAGAATCTCTTTATAGACCTGATCTTGCAAACATTAACACATGTAGCTTCAAATCATAAGATAAGACTGGGTAGGACAATTACATGCTGCCAATTTTTCCCTCTCTTACAAAGGTGGAAGTGTGCTTTCTGACTCCTACAGCTCAGATATGCCCAAAAGCTTGAGCTTTCAAAGATACTCTTGAATTCCACAATGAGTCATGCATAAGCACAATTCTTAAGCACAAATTGAGTGAGGTTTCTGAGTGAAACATTAATTAAAATGCTTTTTTAGCCACTGTAAAAGACAAGCATGAATAAATTAGAGAAGATAGTTATTTGGAGAAGGCTGTAAAGACAGTGTTTGTGCATGTGCATATGCCTGAGGAGGGGAAAGGGTCAAGTCAATTTGAAATGTGTAGCCCAAAGTTTTAAATTATGCAAGTTTTTACAATGCATAAAAGGTATCCAGTCTGCATAGCCACCTCCTGAAAGCAGGTGGGTAGGAGATAAAATGTTGATTTACTTTTTTCTTTGCAGAGTTGTCAGTGCTTTCAAAATCATTCTAGTCTTCAGAGCAATTTCAGAGTTAACAAATCCAGTCTAGGGGAATGGAGGAAGTACTCTTAACACCCTGGAGAAGATGAGAAAAATGATCCTTTCCATATAAATCTCAGCTTATTGTGTCAGCACCTTCTACTTTTTTTGACAAATGTTAATCATTTGCTCATTTTTCCATTTGGTATAAGATATATATCTTCAAGGGGGTTAATCATCAGCACATTTAAACTGATTCTTTTTCTAATTTTGTACAGATACATTAACTTTTATTTAAAGACATTCTTTTTTATATGAACTGTCTATTCATACAGGGCAGTGTCATAGGTTCATAGGTTCATAGATGTAGGGTCAGAAGGGACCTTACAGATCTTCTAGTCCGACCCTCTGCCCTGGACAGGAGAGAAAACTGGGCTCAAATGACCCTAGCTAGGTAATTGTCAAGCCTCCTCTTAAAGACCGCCAAGCTAGGATGCAGAACTACTTCCCTTGGAAGTTGGTTCCAGATCTTAGCCACCCTGACTGTGAAGTAGTGCCTTCCAATGTCTAGTCTTAACCTACTCTCTAACAACTTATGGCTGTTATTTGTTAGAGATTAGGTTCAGACTTGTCTAATGGCAACCACCAGCTTGGGTCCCCCATTGTAAAGTAGAACCCAAGTAGTATGAAACATTGTATTGAAAGATAGTACTGACATCTCAAAAAAAAATAAGATGAGCATTTGTTGAGTATACAGAGTAAAATTTTTATCAGCTGTGTGGGACTGCCAATGATAGATGCAGCCCCAGCTCAAGTAAAAGCAACAAACAGCTGATTGGATCATCCTTATTTAAGCAACCAGTGGTGAATCACTTAGAAATTAATCCAGGCTTGATAAATGTTTAAGTGACCAGTGTCTTCACCAAAGAACTAACAGTCTAAATCACAAGATGGAAGAGCTTGATTAAACACAAAAACAAAAATCAGGAGCTGCAGCAGATCCTGCTGGTCACCCTGCATGAGTCTTGCTGGAGGCTGCAGGACATCATGGCCACCCACCTGGACCTGATGCAGCACTGGCTCACCATGGCACGTGTCCTCATGGCTAAGAGCCACCAGCCAGCCATATTGCACATGGCCATCCAGTGCACTCTGCACCTGCCAAGTGTGTATGCATCTCTTGGGTGCCTAGGTTCTTTGGATGTGTGCATGTATGCGTGTATACAAAGGAACTAATTTTTAAACAATCATTTTGTTAGAACAGCAGCCTGTGCTTTACTTCTGCATCCCCCTTTAGGTGTTGAACATCTTTCACAGGACAATGTCCTGCAACAAGAGCAGGGAGCACTGGCTGCTGTTCCCCCAGGAACAGTGGTAAAGCTCATCTTTTTTGGGCCTGGTTGACTTTCACCAGGAAAACATGAGCAGCAAAGTACTTCACCCATATGGACAGGATCCAGAAGTTGCTGTAACATCTGTCCTGTAAGGGAAAGATTGGGGTGGCAGGTTTAAGAGCTTTACCCAGACCCTCTGAGGGAGTGCAGGACACACCTAGAGCAGTTCCTTCCCAGCCCCTCCTTCCCCAGCATAGCATCCCAACAGTGTTGCAGGGCCTATTGCCCACCAGCAGCACAGCCAGGACCCCAAGGATGGGGAGCAGTGGCATGGTTCCTGGACCTAGGGGAAGAGAAGGACAAGACAGGGGACTTACCATTGTTACCCTCCTGTCTCAGCATGAGTGCCCAACTGAGTGTTGGGACGGTTCCAAATGCTTACACTTATACCTCATTTTATCAGCAAAAGTCACACTTCACACAAGGGCGTTATGTTTTCACTTTCAAACTTCAGAGACACCACCTGTAGGAGGATGGTGCATAGAGAAAATAATAGTGGCTGCCTCTGAGTGCTGGACATGCATGGCTGACTCCTGGGACTGGGAGCTGAGAAGAGACGCCACATGTGAAAGATAAATATCCTCAGACTTGGGGCAGGTTGCCAAGGTTCAGAAATGGGGGTTTGAGATGGCCAGACAGTTTTGAAGTGGCAACCCTTGCTTTGCTGGAGCTGGCAGATTCCTAGGAGAAGAAATTTATACACAGGGTCCTGTACTGCTTTGCTGCCACTACCATACCACTTCCTTGCATCAGTGCTGCTTCCCCCACACAGATACCACAGCCCTTAGGCCAGGGGTGGCAAGAGAGGCTTCTGCCCAGCCCCCAACTGCATGTCATGCCCTGCTCCAGGAAGTCTTTTGAGGGTGAGTGAAATGGGAGTCCCACAGGAGGGACCCCTGGATGCTGGATGGGAGGAAATGGTCCCCACTGCATCCTGACTGGGAGGAAAATGAGTGGAAGGTGAAGGAAGATTACAGACAGGAGGAGGTGGATGGTAGACCAGGTGAATCATAGTCCAGGAAATGGAACTGTGGTGGCACCCACTCTGGCAGACATAGTTTCATAGTTTCATAGTGTCTAGAGTCAGAAGGGACCTGGGCAGATCATCTAGTCCGACCCCCTGCCTTGGCAGGAAAGAGCACCGGGGTCAGA
>JAGPOW010001338.1:46449521-46479063 GCA_030014935.1 Caiman crocodilus
TCTTCCCCATACTTCTCGCATTCGTGTAGAGGCAATTGAGACCTCCAACGGTTGTGCCCACTGACCCCCTAGCCTCTACAATGCCCCGGCCCCCATCACAGACAGCGGTGGGCAAAGGCAGCAGGACTGGGGTACGTGGGGCTTGAGGCCAGGACCATCCCAGGCACCATCCTCATCCCCAGACCAATCCATGGTAGGCTATTGCTGGGATGGTGGTTGGCATCAGAACCTGTATGCCCCAGCTTTTCTAACTTCTACATGGGGAGCTTAGTGGGGCGCTCTTCCACTCCCCACAACCCATCTCTCTTGGCCTGGGTCCCATTGGGGAGCACTTGTGCCATTGCTGGGATGGGAAGCCCCTGCCCCCATTCTCAGTCTCACTGTATGACATAGGCCCCAGGCCAAGGGTCATGGAAGTCCCCACAGAGAAAGTCTGGAACCCAGGGATGGGGAGACAGGGGGTGGAGGTCCCATGAAGGAGTGCCATGGCCCTGCTGCGGGTATTCCTTCTGCCCCACAGCTGCCTCCCTCTCTAGACCTGCAGCCCTCATAGGTAAACAGTGGGTCCAGGAATACCCAACTGTCCACCTCCTACATGGAGAAGTACCTGTTTTTTACTCCTGAGTCTGGGAATTAGTGTGCCAGATTTACAGCCACCTTCCCCACCCCTCCACTTCCCTCTAAGTTGCTGTGTTTGGTTCTGCCCCTGTGGCATTCCCCCTGACCCCAATCCCAACCACTCCTCCAGGTTATTTCTCTCCTGTCACAACCCAGCCCCCTGTACCCTCAACCCCTGAGCCTACCTCCCTCCAAAGTTTTGCTGGTTTGTATTGATGGGAAGAGGGACCAATTTTTGAAATGGGCAATGTTCATACAGGTTTTCTTTGATAAAAAGAAGGAAGGAATTTAGCAATTGAAACATTGCACGTCTTTTCTTTGTGCTACATTTCCCTGCATCTCAGCATGTACGGGATCTCCCAGTGTCCACAAAACCTACTGGGTTGAAAATCAGCAGCATGGCAAATGCTTGTATGTGCACTGTGGCACCACAGATGGGTCTGCAGTACAGCATAGCTGTATATACACACTTGTGGGGATGTGCCCTATTTGGCCATAAGTTGCAACTTGTATTACATGGACACCTTAGGTATGTTTGACTTGCTTTCTTCTTAAACATAAATCCTCAATGCTTGCACAATGTTTTACCAATCTGTATACAAATAAAATGCAAATAAAACACTAAAAAGGTTCTTTGTTAAAACTGCATCAGGATGTCCTGTGGAAAAAAAACAAATAGCTTTTCTGGAGCAGCTAAGATCTTAGTTTGAAAAATCTTGCATTAGGCACCCCCAAATTATTATTTTGTAAACATAGACATCAAATAAGTGAAACATGACTACTTTCCCATTTACCTATTTTGTATGTGTAGAAAACATTCACTTTTCCTTTAGACTATTTAAAAAAATAAAGTTATTAATGTAATTTTCTGTCTTGCATTCTAAATTTTGTTTGAGGTAGAAAAACCTTTAAAAATATATTGTTTAAATATACAGAGTGAATAAAAGAAATATTTTTGCTGATAGAAAATATCAATAATCATCATTGCAAAATGTGAGAGTAAGTTTTTTGTGGCAATCAACAAACTATGTCATCTTGCCTAAATATTTTTGGATAATCCTCAGTAATCAATTTTCTATTGAAAACAGGAGAAGATTGTTGCTTCCAGGTATGAACTGAAGTTTACTGCATGATATTTTTAAATATGTTCATTCCATTCATGGGGCGTTAAACACTTGAGCTGCCCTGTAATTTATTTTAGTTGTATATAATTAATTCACCTCCTCCACTCAGTGAACATTGGAATGTATGCTAGCCAACTGAAACTATGAAATGAGATTCATTAATTAGTATAAATTCTTTTAAAATATCTTTTTTAGCTAAGCTGTAGTTCCTAATTATGTTACACTTCAAAAGAAAATACTCCCATTCTGCCTAGCCCCCAACTGCATGTCATGCCCTGCTACAGGAAGTCTTTAGAGGGTGAGTGAAATGGGAGTCACATTTATTACAGAGAGAAGAACACATTTATTACAGAGACAAAAGAAGTGTAGGGTTAATATGCACCTTGCAGGAGTCAGAAATGTTCTGAAAAATGGGGCTGCCAATCAAGTGGAACCATACAGGGGATGGCAATTTAATAAAAAACACCAAAAAGATAATAAAAGATTAAGCATTTAGCCTAATACAGTAAGAGTTACAGGTCTCTATTTTATTTTAATTAGGTAGCATTATACTTGGATGAAGAGGTAATTTGTTTTGGAAATTTATAGCATGCCAGGAACTTTCCAGGTTAGGCAATATTCTCTTTTCTGTCACTTAATCACTTGAAGGATTTATTCAGCAGTGAGCTATTTTGCAAGGTAGGATATATTATCAGATCTTAGTTCTTATGTTTGAATCTAGATCCAAGTAAATACTAAAAAAAGAAATATTATTCAAATACATTCTACTGATTTGTTTCATTCTTAATTATGATGCCTTTATTCATTTTCCCATGAACATTTGTATTAGTCTAGTGTGCAGTAAAGCATTGCATGTAGACACACCCAGTGTAAAGCATCACCATCAACATGTGTGATGCTATTAGGCTGGAATAAACTAATTAACTCTGCTGTAGGATAGTACTGCCCAGCACAAGTACTGTCCTACATTGGAGTTTTTTACTCTGCCATAATGCACATATAGACATTGAATAGGGTTGGCTGGGGCTTGAACAAAGGAGGAAGGAGAAAAAATTATTTGGAGGGGCTGAGTGTGTGCATGCATGTAGTTGCAGCCACCTCCACCCCATACGCAGATCAGGGGGGCATGTGACCCTTCAGGCCTCTGCTTGTCCCATCACCCAGCCTGGCTGGTGCCCCACTCACCCCAGTCCCTGCTCCTGCCTGTGCCCTGCTCCCTCCCTTACTACCGGGGCCTCAATCTGACCCCCACCCCCGACATGGTAGTGAGAGAAGGAGTGGGCCTGGGGCAGAGGTAGGTCCTGCACAGCTGGGGTGGGATGCAGGATGGAGCCATAAGTAGCCTGTCTGGGGGGCACCCAGCACCAGGAGGGAATGCTGGCCCCCACCACTCCATTCACCCCAGGAAGGCATGGTTGGTGTGTGACCCAGATCTATGCGCAGGGTGAGGGCAGGCTGCTGCTGCAGACTGGGGCTGTGCGGCTATGCCAAGCTCTTTCCAGCATGGTGGTGGCCACACTGCACTTGAGGGCAAGTGGCACAAGAGCTGGGAGGGGGGCTAGGAGGGGCTATGGCAAATGTTAGGGTTGCTACAATCCCCTCCCCCCCCACCACATAGCTTCCTTCCCAGCATCACTCCTGCCACCAACCTCAAGTGCAGCCCAGGCCCCCCACTGGAAAAAGCTCAGTGCAGTCCCGGCTCCAGCCCACAGCAGCAGCCCACCCTCACCCTGTGCACAGATCCAGGAGCACATACCCCACCATGCCCTCCTGGGGTGTGTGTAGCAGCAGGAGCTGCAGCATCCAACAAGTAGCTTATGGCTTCATCCTGGTCCCTGCCCCAGCTGCGCGGTGCTGGCCTTTGCCACAGCCCCACTCCCTCCCGCAGCCAGGCTCCTTTTCGTCCCTACCTGCTGCACAGCATTTTGGGGTGTTAAGTCCCATTAGCCCCAGCCTTCCACCACCTACAGTCATGAGGGTACTACAGTATGGTGCTGCCTGTATGGTGCCCCACACTGTAGAACCCGCATGTCCCAGCCAGCCTTTCCATAGCACACTGAGCTGGGTTGGAGCAGTCCAGGACTGGTAGGCTGATTCATGTGGCCTCCTGCCAGCCAGAACTGCTTCACTCTGGTTCAACATGCTGCAGTCCCAGGTGCACATGTAAATGCTGCACCCAGGACCAATAAACTCCAGAGTGAACTGTGCTGAAGTTTACTGCATCAAATTAATTTTTTGTGTACATGTGCCTACTGTGTGGGAAATTCAATTAGCATAAACTTTTAATATGTTGGAAGGCTTCCTTTAAAGTGGTAATTATTGACAACCAACTTGCTCTGTAGTCACAGTTGGTAGGTTTGTTCCTTTTGCTAGAGCAAGGGTTATAATAAAAGGAGTATTTATTACAAAACAAAAAGTTCATCTTTTTTCCCAGCTACATCAAAAGATTCCTGAGATTGAAGGAAAAAGCTATTGCTCTAAGCTCAATATACATCATTGAGTTTTACAGCCCCTGTGTTATTTCCTGCTCAGTTGTGTCTAATTAATGACAAAAGAATGTGTTTTATGATAATGATGAAGGAACGGTTCTCTAGTTTGCTCAGATTAGTAATAAAGACGTGTCTGCTGAGAACGGAGAAAATGAACCAAAAGATAAATGCTCTCATTTAATATTACCTGAATTTTAATGATTTTGAATTCAATAGTACCAGTTAACATTTTTCACAAGAGGGCTGCCTGTTGCGGCTTTTCCATACTGGGTAGAGCCATGCTTGATCATACCAGAGAAAGGGTATTTAGAGTTCTCCAAAAGGAACAAGTTTGAGCTTACTGCTGCACGGAGGAAGGGTACTAATCTATTCCTTTCCAATGCCAAAAGAGATGGGGGGAAGGGGAAAGGCGGGGAATGGTGTTTCTGGAGTGTGCTGCTCTCTGATACTGATTCCTGGAGACCCTTTATAATTTAGAGTATTTCTGAGGATGTTTCAAGTTTTGCTTAGGACTTAATCAGTCCCAAAGTATCCATAGGTAGGAAAGAGAAATGTTTAAAAGACAGATTTATTGCTCTATCCCTTCACGTGTACTTTACAGCATGTGAAGGTTAAACTCAGTCATCTTAACATTTTATTGAGAAAGACATTCATTGTGTTCATTTCTTCAGGTTATCCAAGGATACCTTAGATCACCTAGCATTTTTTCTCTAGAGAAAGTAATATTTTGGTGTCATTATAATGAGAGAAGTCTTCCAAGAAATGTATTTTAATTATTGTAATACCCAGAGGGGTACACCCTGCTTGCTGGCTCCTTCCCAATCCTATTTTATCTCCTGTCACTAACCTACCATATCTTTGATGTTGTTTATTGATGATGGGAGGGGTCCTTGAGGGTCAGTAATCTCCTCGTGGGATAGGCTGATCTGTTCACCCTGACTTTTTGCCTTCTAACATACTTCCTCTTCTAGGGGATGTATCATAGGTTTCTGGGACATTTTTGTGCAGTCTCAGCTGCCACAGTCTCAGCCCCATGGGGAAGGAAGAGAACACGGCACAGGGGAGTGTTTCAAATAGATTTTCTATCTTCAAAAACCACACAACAAGAACACTGGAGTTCAAAGTGACTTTCTCAAGTGCTGGGAAAAGGTTTTGTAACTGAGAGCAGGGTTCAAATTATACTTTGACTCTTGGGGTGAGAAGAAGGTCTGCAAAAAAAAATTAGGCTGCCTGTCACAATGCCCTAAAAAAATCAGAGACAGCCCCACCCCCCAGTTATGATTTTCAAATCTTACAGGGGCTCTCATCTTTTATGCAGGGGCTTAGTCCCCACCCTGAACTCCCCCCATAATTCAAACCCTGGCTGAGAGCCATGCTTTGTAGAATTACTTAAGGGTAAAATTTAGGATTAACCAAAGACATGTCTCTTTCATAAAAAGTTCAAGGCTTTGTGAAGACTACATCAGTGAAATAGGTTTCAAAGACACAGAAAAACAAACCAGTTTCTTCTTTCTCCAGTTGTCTACCCCAGGCTTTGGAAAGTGAAAAGCACATTCACTAACAGAAGGCACTGCTTGGTTTCAATTTTATTTATGGTGCCTAAAAACTGTATTGATGGGCACACTGCAAATGCTGTACGTGAAGGAAGAATGCTGTCAATGCAAGCTTCCCTTCAATTTCTGTAAAATGAAGAATGAAGGGGTTTCTCAAACAGTGGTAGGAACATATAACAGTTTATAAGAGAGTGTTTCATAGTTTCATAGTAGCTAGAAACAGGAAGGACCTGAACAGATCATCTAGCCTGACCCCCTGCCACAGGCAGTAATGAATGCTGTGTTTACAAGACCCCAAACAGGTGATCATCCAACCTCCTCTTGAATTTGACCATTTCCCTGGGAAGCTGGTTCCAGATTTTGGCCACCCTAACTGTAAAATATTGCCTTCTGATCTCTAACCTAAACCTAATCTCCATCAGCTTATGACCGTTGTTCCTTGTCACCCCAGGTGGTGCTGGGGAGAAAAGGGCTCTACCCATTTGCTGTTGATCTCCCCTGATGAGTTTGTAGGCAGCCACCAGGTCCTCCCTCAGTCTCCTCTTGCTGAGGATGAACAGGTTCAGGTTCTTCAGTCTCTCCTCATAGGGCCTGTCCTGCTGCCCTCTCACCAAGTGGGTGGCCCTCCTCTGAACCCTCTCCAGGCTGGCCACTTCCCTTTTGAAGTGCGGTGCCCAGTACTAGATGCAGTACTCCAACTGTGGCCTGACCAAAGTCGCATAGAGGGAGAGTAGCAACCTCTGGACCAGCTTGAGATGCACCTTTGGATGCATGACAAGGTATGGCTGGCCTTGCTGGCTGCATTCTGGAATTGGTGGCTTATGTTCATCCTGGAGTCAATAATGACTCCAAGATGCCTTTCCGCCTCTGTGCTTTCAAGAAGGGAACTCTCCAGCCTGTATGTATGCTATGGATTCCTTCTCCCAAGGTGCAGTAAGCTGCATTTATCTATGTTCAACCCCATCCTATTCTTATCTGCCCACTTTCATAGTCTATATAAATCTATTTGCAGCCTCTCTCTCCCTTCAAGTGTGGATCTACTTCAAACTAAATATATCAAATTAATAATTCCCAGAATTTGGACTGTGGCTGCTGCTGTGGTAGAAATTGGCAGTATTGTCTATAGGAACTTTCTTATGTGTATGTTTTTTGTTTTGTATCGCAAGAGATATAAAGATAGGATAAAACAAAAAAATAGTGACGTGGTCATGGTTAGTACAGTCAGCAGAAAGATCACACCAGCGTAGTATTTCTACAGCAGTAGTATCAGGGCTTCATTACTCTAGTCATATACCTGAAGACTGTTTTTACTTGAAGGAATACACAGTATAACCAGCAGGTCTACCACACCAACCAAGAGTCAGGAAAGGGAAAACTGTGTAGTTGTGATAACTCATACAAGATTATCAGGACTAGTTATGGCATACTTTGTACACAAAAGCCTATTAAAATATTTAAAAAAATAAGGATGTAAGTAATCCTACCTGACTACATGTCTAACTATTTTCATGAGGGACTATTCATTTTGAATTTGAGTGTCTGACACCTTATTGAAAGTCTTTGAATTGTTTCCTTGTGCCCAGACCCCTTCCTGGTTCAAGTTAACCCGGTCCCCCAGCATCCCAGTATGCTTTGTAGCCCTGTGGAGCAGGGACTGCCTTGCTCCATGTTTCTTAGCCTGCTTCTTGCCTGCATCTGTGAGCCCATAGGGATTGTGGGGGTAGGGGCAAGACCACCAGACTCCTTTAGTCAGGGTCTACACAGCACATGGAGGGAGGGGAAGCCCCTATGGTGAGAGCTTTTTGACCCTCAGCAGCCCTCCCGCCCTCCCACTTCCCAGCTGTTGATTGCAGGTTCAGCAATCAGAGTGATTCAGTGGCTGCCACAGGATGTAGAGAGAAGTCCTCTGAGCTGGGTGCCTGCCCATGCAGTACAGCATGGGGGCATTTGGGAACCCCCGCCTTGGAAGACTCCCCCCACCCCAGCCCAGGGCAGCCCCAGTTGCCTTAGTCCCTGCCAGTCTTGGGCAGCTTCAGGGAGCAAAGGGAAATGGTCTTTCTCCTCTGCAGCTAGTTTTGCCTCAGCTGCTGGAAATCTGAGGCAAAACTAATGCAGGGGAGTGGAATAATTTCCCTTTGCTCCCTGAAGCTGCCCTGGGCTATCTCTGAGATTGGCAAGGGCTAAGGGAAGCAGCTCTGGGGTTCTGGAGGACAAGAAGTCCTCTTAGCTCCTTGGGGCTGCCTTGGGCTGGGGAGCCCTGGGCTGGGGTGGGGGGAAGACCTCAATGTGGGGGCTTCCCTGTGCCCCCATGCTGGGCAGGCACCCAGATCGGAGGACTTCTTCTGTCTCCCTCCTGTGACAGCCGCTGAAGCAATCAGTAGGTGGGAAGGGAGAGGGGGAAGGGGGGAATTCACCTCAGATCCTTAGGGCTGCTTGGGCTGGGAGAAACCACCTGAGGGGGAGGCTCCTTGAAGGTGGGCTAGCACCTGGACAGTGAGCTCCTTAACCCCCTGTGAGGGGACAGCAGGGGACATTCGGCTGGGCTGGCATGGCGTCAGACTGGGAGACATGCTGTAGAGCCTCCTGCCTACTGCCTTGGGTCAGCACAGGCCTCCCCCTGCTTTTCCCAATTGGAAACTGAACATCAATCAGTACAGCTGGTTATCAGTGCAACCTATGCAGATTGAATAAAGCTGCCTAGATTAATTAGATTCTGCCTCAGGTTTTCTGACTGGCTGTGTTTAACCAAAGTGTTCAGCAGATTTAACCTTCTTACATTTCCTTCAGATAGTATATATCCAGAAAGCCTGCCAAATATAGCTTAAAAATTTGGTGGTGCTGTGATGTAGCAATATCATTCTGCCTATCTGGGGACATCTACCTGGGCAAGCAACCAGAAGCTCCATGTCAACATAATCTTGGTACCCAGATCATTGAAAAACTGGTTCATCCCTGGGACAAGATGGGAAGAATATTGTGGGTGACAATTTCTTCACAAGTACTGACCTGGCAGAAAGACTGCTACAGAAAGACTTGATCTATGTGGGTACAATTCAGAAAAACAAGGCCAATATCCCAAATGAAATGCAAGCAACTCAAAGAAGGGAAACTTTTTAATCCATTTTTGCTTGTGATGGGGAACACACCCTAGTTTCCTATGTTCCAAAGAAGTCAAAATGACTACAATAAAAACAAGGGTGGGGTGGAGAACCTTGACCACTTAGTCTGTATGACCACCTGCAAATGGAAAAATCAACAAGTGGCCAATAACACTATTTTTCAATATGCTGGATGTGGCTGCCACAGCACACCCCAATACAACCTTCTCCAAGCCTGAGTGGATGTTGTGCTTTTTGTCCAAGGATAGATGACTGCAAAACCTGGAAATGATGCGAAGATTGTAAACAATTTGCTTGTGTGCACCACAGTATATCACTGTTGCTTTGTGAGGAATGCAATATTTAGTTAAAACAGTTAGTAAATGTTTTTGGAATTAATTGTTAGTTTGAAAACACTGTGAACTGCAGAATCTGCAAATTATTCATTCACATTTTGAAACACTAAAAAAAATTAAATTTAATTCATAGTTCTAGATAAATAATGTTTTGGGTTCAAATCATCATAAATACTCTTGCAAACAATCTGTATGTTTAATAAATGAATTTTGGCATGTTTATACTGTTGTCACTGGTTCCATTTTGTTCATGAGAGTGGGGTAACAAGTTACCCCTAGACAAAAACAATGGTTACAGTTTCATGAGACGGATAAGGGTTACGTCATGCCATATCCTCAGAACTTCTTTTTTAAAAAGCATCCAATAGAAGTACCTCATCTTTACCCTGGACCTTCCTGTTTTCTCCCAAATTATTCTACACCACATTTTATTTTTAACCTTAACATGTACTTCTTTAGGGTAAATGTAATAATACATAGAGAACAGAATTATTTTTTTTGTATCTCTTGACAGATGTGCACATGGAGGATACTGATATCTTTGAAATCAAGTGTATGGCTTAGATCCTCTTGGTCAATTCCAGTTGCAGATTTTCCCTTTTTTTATGTTTCTAGACCTGGCTGAAATAAATAATTCTGAATTCCAACATTTCTCAAAAAAAAAAAAAATTTAATCCTATTTTTTCATCTAGTAACTGCTTCACATACCTGCTACTCACATTGATCACATGATATTACTGAATGAGAATATCTTGTTAGTCCAAATGGACTAACAAGCTTGGCCATTTTGAAGCATTTCTAGTATTTATTCCCTTTTTTTAGCCTTTTCTTTTTGCTTATCCCTTTCTATTTCTCCAGTGTGATTTTTGTTTTATGTTTCTCTCTTGAAATGCACAGATAAATCTGCAGAAACAACTACAATATTAAGTCAGTATTGGTTATGTCAAGCCATAATTTACCAATGTATATGGTGATTTTTTTTGCCTAAAAACAGTGCACTGATCATACCAAATCAACCATCATGGGAGGTAAATTTATTGGTAGACTTGGCTTTATATCCCACTTGAATAAAGGAGATTAGCATTCTTGAGAGAAGATGAGTGCATATGTCAGAGAGAGACTGAGATAGGAAACTTTGGAGCCAAACCTGGCTGAATGTTTGAGCTGTTTTGTTAGAGCAGGTTGGAAGGCACCTGGTCACAGGGCAATGCTTTTTGAATATGCACCGTGCTATAATAGAACCCCCTAAACCTTTGTACATTCTTTTGGTGTCCTAACTCATTCATAATTAAATGGGTATAGCAAGTTCATGGCCCCAGGGTGGCCATGACACCCCCTATTGGCTGTGTGGCTCAGGATTAGCTTCATCCCCCTTTCAATCACTTGCACAGCCCCCTTCCCCAGCTCCCCACTTTGCTATTATTGAAGATTATAAAAGAGAGACTGCCTGTGGATCTGTGTGAGCTTGGGCCTCAGTCACATTCCTGTACCTCCAGTCTAGAAGGCCCTCTCAGGCAGCCTGTACACCTGCCAGGTGCCTGTCGCCTGAGGGGCTCCTTGCATGGCTCTGTACCTTCCCTACACCACAACCCAAGCCTCATGGGTATTCTTTCTCTATGATAGTGCCTATCCACATGCTTGACCCCTTGGGCCTTTGAACTCCGCCCCCCCCCGGTCCCTTACACAGTCTCCTCCTGGGCTCGAGACCCCTGGTCCTGCACACCACTCATTTCCTGGGCCTGTGGGCTTTCTGGCCCAGCTCAGTCCTTCCCTGAACCTATGGACTCTCTGTGGGTTCAAAGTAAAACAAAGGCTGTTTGCCTATAAAGCCCTGTCTTCCTCAGCCCAACTAGCCTTCCTCTGTTCCTAGGTCCACGAGCTTTGTTATATAAAGTCCAGTCCTTTCAAGATCCCTGCTGCCAGGAGCTCCTTTCTTTGTGACTGCTAGAGAGAGACTACTTGACCAGCTCAGGCTCTGGGCTTATATAGCTCCAACCTGTACTCTCTCCTGGTCAGGTGAGCTTCTCAATAGCCTCCTGCACCACCTGCAAATAGCTCTGCAGGCTGCTAGCTGCGTTGAAAGAACAGGCACATCCCAGGGCTCTGCTACAATGGGAAGGATACAGTTTGTAAGTAGTTCAGCAAAAAATGCCTTCTCACAATCCTGTAGACTGGGAACTTGATGCTTTATTTTACTGCCTCAAAAAAACCCAAGAGAAAGCACCTTAACAGGAAATGGTGAAACATGCTTATATCCCATAATACTCTGGGTAACTGAGTTAACACTCAGTTATCTTGACCACTTTACAACATCCCTCCTCTTGTAATTTGCAACTGAGATGTAATCTTTTAAGTAATGAGGGTCACTCTCTTATTTCCCTTTCACTCTCTCACATGTAGTACTTCCCTAGCTGGCATCTGAGGCTGTCTCTGAAGAGAGACACCTACTTCCCTTGGTTTCCCAGATCTGTAATTTGATTCATTTTTATTAAAGTACTAGGTTTGAGATGTGATTTTAGATACCAAACCGGAGCCAAAATTCAAATCTAGTCCATTACTTTAGATGCACTGTTAGCCATTACCATTGCTTAATGTTCTCCTGTAGCAAAGCCAAATATTGATTAGTTGATTGATATTTAATGTGTATGGAATTGGTAAAGGCCTGTCTGTATCTGGGCATACCTCAACTACGGCAGAACACAAATTAATTTTTTGGGCTTAAGCCAGAAGTTTTAAACTTAGATGCCCCTAGTTAGGCACCTAACTTTATTTTGTAACCTAAATGATGTTGCCTATTGCCACTGATACTGAATAAAACCATTTCTTTTTGAAGAGCTGAGAGCACATGACACCTCTGAACACTTTTTATGCGTTTAATTGTGGGTTTCATTGCCTTACATTAGGGCTCCTTTGAATTTGAAAATGCCTGCTTAGTCTAAGTGGCAACAAAAAAACGCTTACATATTGTTTTATAGTGCATGCAACACACTCTGTTGAAGCCATAATTTAAATGGCTTGTAAATCAGACAGAACATGACAAGATGATGTGGTCCATAATGAAGGTATGCTGTTTACTCACCTGTCTATGGGTAGGGCACTGAAGAATGAATTATGATCGTGTTATTGCTATTAAAATACGAAGAACAACTTCTCCACTGTACTCTAACAGAATGTAAATTTACTCCCCAAAAACCGTAATTAGAGTTCTCAAAGGCATAACGTTCAACCACCTTCTTTCTATAACCACAGCTGTGGGTCCAAGAAACAAATCCTAGAACAGCAGAAGAGACCACAGTTTCTGTGCAACACTTTTCCCCAAGAGACAGTTCCCTCATTAAATATTCAAGTTCACAAACTTTAGATTGTGTCACAAAAATGAACAATAACAATTACAGTCAGATAAAGGCAATGGATGTGCTTTCTGCCACTGTCTTTACTTTTCCTTTGCCACATCCAATATCCAGAATCTCCAAAGGGAGGCACTACTTACTAAATTTGTCTTCTAACACTTAAATCCATTATTGTTAAGCTTATTTAAGGAATCTCAGTCCTTTTTGGCACTTAGTGTCTCCTAGTGACTGCAGTCCAGTTCCTGGGAAGCTCTTTGTCTAGGCCCCCTTGTGCTGATAACATGGAAAGTTTAGAGCCTCCTGCCAAATTAAATCGACTCAGACTTTAGCTCATATAGTACATTCACTGAGCATTGATTCATACAGCATGCAACTCTGAATTGCTGATAGTATTAACCAGGTGTTTAGCTTTTCACTATCATGTTTGAAAAAAGGTAGTTTATATTGGAGCGATTCTGCAACATTAGTCCTTTGCCTAGTTGCGCTAAAGTTCAGCTGACAGCACTCCCAAGGAGACTGCTGCTGACACCACTGGCCTTTCAGTACAAGTCTCAGCCTTAACTCTTTCCATGATTCTATAGGTGCATGGGCGGGAGACATCCCTCTCACATTTTTTTACCATGTCCTTGTCAATGATACTGCAAATGCATTCTCACACCCTTGAAACATCAAGGACAGATCAGTGGTACAGATATTATGGCACTGCACTGGAAAACTGCCCTGTTGGATATAATCATAAATATAGGGCAACTTCATGCTAGATAACTAGACATTTTAAACAAACATATAAGCAAGCAAGCAGACTTCAAGATTTTTATTAATTATATCCTTTCACTCAATCTGTTTTGTAAAGGAAATGTATCTATGACAAGTGGATTAAGTGGCAGGGAACACTAACATTTGTTCTCTTGTAGTGAGATAATTTTCAGATACCATCTTTTCAGATTCTGTGTGTTTGCACTAAGTAATATTATACAAGAGCACAAGTGGCAGTCACATGAATGAATCCATGCTTTTTGTGTATAACAAAGAATCATATGGACACAGCATATGAATGTAGACCTGGCACATTCACCATAGAGGGTTTTTAATGCATTTATCACAGCGATTATAATGAAATGAAATAACAATATTTTATTATTATTATTTAGTTGGTCCTTCAAAATAGCATTCAGCACCATTTGGGACAAATTTAGGCCTAGATATTTCATCACATGGGTGAATTCTTACATGGTCAGGATTTCAGTAGGGAAAACAATAGTCTCTTAACATACTTTTTCATGGAAGAAATGTAATTGGATTTGGACACATACCCATAGGGCCAAGTTTTGAAAACTTTACTGACACTGAGTAGCACATTGTTCCTGGAAAATAATACTGATATCAATGGAACTATATACTATTTAAGGTAACATTCAATATAAAAGGTTTCAGGAGTTAGCAGAAAAGGATTATGCAGCATATTAAACAAATTTACTGAAATTTACAATTTAACAAGCTACTGTTTAACACTAACATATTTAACAATGACAATATATTTATAGACAGGGAGGCAGGGTAGATTTGCAACTTGCATCTGGTAAGTCCTCTGCTTACAAAAAGCTTAGCTACACATCTCTGATTTCATTAATCTATAAGGTACAAATGTACACTACCTTCTGCCTGACTTTAAACTAACATGGCTAACTGCCTCTCTCTGCCAGTACATTTATAGATCATACTTCATCTACCAGGTCTGTTGAGCTAATCCCCTACCCCCCCTACAAACTTAATCTATGAGTTTTTATTAAGATACTTTAAATATAAAAAGGTTGTAGTGATTGTGATTTCTTAACTTCAGAAAGGTTAAGGGAAAGATATAATGAAATCTCAGTACGAGAAATTTAATATAATTTGAGGAATGAAGAATTCACCGTGGTCCTAAATCTAACATCCCTGATAATTAAGATCAAGGACAGTCCAGAATATGTTTGCAGTTTGCAGCACAGGAACTAAATGGAGATACTGCTTTCTGCTTGTATTAATTATTTGCCAAACAATATTCTCTCAATTTGTGATAGGAATTAATTATTTGCCAGATAATAGTCTTTCAATTTGTGATTTCGTTGTGGTGACTTGTTACCCCTGAATATCATAGATGAATCCAAAAGTGATGTTTTAAGTACTCTGTGTGAGGAATCTTGAGTTATAGATTTTGATTGTTTCAAAATTATCACATATTATATAAATGGCTAGTTATGATAGAACTAGCAACATGTGAAGTTATTTGACAATGTTAAAAAAAGAATGATCTTTGCCCAAAAGCCTCTACATGGAAGAGTATAAAAGATGTCTACAAAAACTCATAGGACACATCCAGATGAGTGTGCACGTGCCTCTTGCAGCATCTCAAAGCCCTTTTAGACTCTGCAAGAAGCACATACAAGAACAAAAAAGTTTCCCATGCTGCAAATATACAGGGGTCAAAAAATACCCATGCAGGGCAGGCAACGTGCCAGTCACAGGGAGCTGGACCCACGCTTCAGTGGGTAGGGGAGACTGGAGATGGGGAGAGAGACCATGGGGGGACCCCCACTGGCCCCATCCCCTGCCTGCCCCCCAAATCCCCCATTGCTGCTCCACCCAGTTCCTACCTGCCTCCCCAAGCCTTCTGGATTGCTGCCCTGCTCAGCCCTGCCTGCCCCCTAAGCCCTCCCCCGATCACTGTCCTGCTCGGCCCCATCTCCCACTCAACCCTCAAGACTCTCCAATTGCTGCCCTGCCCATCCCCAGCATCCCAGACATTTAAAAAAAGCCTGGCACTCACTGACAGTAGCAGCTGGTGCCCACCACACAGTACAGGGAAGCAGGGGGCAGCAGGGATCATCCCCAGCTGCCTGGCACCTGCACTCCCGATGCTCATTGCATGGGTGAAGCCAGGGTCAGGAGGGCTCCGTACACTGTCAGACAGCTGGTACTGCTCAGGTTGAGTGGTGCCGGGCCCTGGGTGACAGCCTCAGTGTGGAGGGGCTGTATGATGAGGGGGGCTCTTCCAAGAGGCCCCAGTGACCCCGATGGCCACTACTAGTGCTGGTGAGTGCTGGGGCTTTTGTTTTTTTGGGGAGGGAGGGGGCAGTTGGGGGAGACATCAGAGGGACGGGGGGTGCAAGCAGGGGGTGGAGCCAGGCAGAGCAGCCATCGGGGGGGCTGCAGGAGCCAGTGGGGCAGCAATCTGGGGGGCTGAAGGAGGAAGCAGGGGTGGTAACCTCTGTGGGGTCCCTGTGATCACTGTTGGGGGGGCTGTAGCCCTGTGGGGGGCAGTCCATGTGTAAGGAGGCTGCACCCTGCAAAGGACAGGGGACCCACTGCTTCTAAGCAGCCCTCCCACAGTGCCCCCAAAATCTACCCACACACCCCACAGCCCCCATATTCCTCCACAGACTCTCACATTCCCCACCCCTCTTCCCACCCCACTTCTGCAAATCCCTCAAGCACACACCCTGCATGCTCAGCTGCCATACAGGATGAGACCTGCTGGCAGGAGCTGTGGTGGCAGGGGCAGCTGTCCCCATGTCCTGGTTAGTGAAAGGACCAGGGGGAACTCTAACTGCTGTATGGTAAGAAAACAAAAGGCAAACAGCAAAACATGTAGGTATTTAGAATTCAGACTTCCAAATTGCTTTAATTCTGTAGATATACCAATAAACATTGCCCAACAGATCACTGTCTCTGTCTCTCTTTATATCTGTATGTATATAGATCTTTATATCTAGATATACATATCTAGATATAGATCTAGATATACATCTATATAGTTGTCTTTTGTTTTAATTGTGGAGGAACATGGATTTTGGGGTGCTTTACAGAGTGACTCTGGGATTTTTTTTATCAGGGATTTTTCAGTTTTCAAATAGGGAACACCAGAATTCCTGGTAGGGTGGCAAGTAGTAGGACCTAGGTAAAAGAGCCTGCTGAGAGCTCGCACTTTCGACCCAACTGGAGGTGGCTGACCTCCTGGCCAACTGGGGCCAGGAGTACATGCTTTGACAGTTCAAAGCAGACCACCACATCCAGAATATCATCCGGGTGATAGCTACTCAGATGTCTGGATGTGGGCACACATGCAGTAGTTTCACACAAAGGCCAACTCTGCAGCCACAGCCCACTGGCAGCTGGCCCAGATGGGCAGATGCCTCTACTGGCTGTGCAGTCCCATACAGGTCTGGCAGGTGCACAGCAGGTCACAGCCAGGCAGCAACCCCCACTTCCAGACTGCTGCAGTGGGTCGAGGGTGCAGGGTACTCTCAGGGCTGCTTCAGCAAGCCAGCTGGCACAAGGGGTAGTGTCCCCAGGTACCAATTGGCTAGGCCCTAGAAGCTCCTGAGAGTGAGTTGCCCTGAACTACTTGCCAGGGCAGTTTTTTGTACTAATGGGGCCAGGACAAGGCAGCTTTTTACACTGTTGGAGCCATCACTGGCCAGCACATCTCCAAGGAGTTTTAGTTCCCTATCCTACAGCTGTGGAGGGAAACACCAGTCTCTGTGCAGCTCAGGGACTGTGCAGGTAGCCCATGCAGGCAGCCCAGCATCAGCCCAGGAAGGCAAGCTCCACAGAAGGAAGAAAAAAAAAAAAAGGGTGAGACTGATTTGCCCTGCCCTTGCCCCCCAGAGCCTGCCTGCCTGCACTGTGCAAAGACCCTATGCTTCCCTCCATGGCTGCGGTGCCCCCTGGGACTGCCTGAGCTGGCCACCTGTGAGCAGGTGCTGCTAGGTGGAGGGGGCAGGTGCTGCCTGCGGAGAGTGCTGCTGCCACAGAGGGAAGTATCAACCCCTCTCCCCACCCCTGCTGCAGCTTAGGGACCGCTCTGCCCACCAGAAACTTGCTCTCTCCTCGTTACTGGAGAGTCAGGTAAGGATCAGGCAGACATGGGTGTATACAACATGGGCGTACACAACATGGGCATTTACTTTGCCTTAAACTGAAGCGGTGTTTTTAAAAAACACCGCTTCAGTTTAGGGAGAATTAAATCCCTGTGTCATGTACAAATGCTCATTAATATCATGTTGTGTCTTGGGAGTGACTCCAACAGCAAGGTCAAACCCATTATTAAGTATGCATTTAAATGGCTGAACATTCTGGGAAATCTGAGGTATTTCTATAATACAAACTTAATGTTAGACCCTTGTCAAATCATGCTTACTATAATATTATAGAAAAAGAATTTGAATTCAGGTGTTTTTATGTAGAAAAATGAAACCAAATAAGACAGGAAGTTTTTTTTATTCCAATTTTGGTTTTAACTGATTTATTAAATCAGGAGGAACAGTCAAATGCATTTTGCTTAATTTACAGAGAAAGAACAGATTAATTGTTACCTCAGCTAATTGCTGAATTTGTTGAATTAGTCAAATCTGTAAGAAAAAGAGCATTTGTTAAGGGAGACGCTATGTAGAAAGTAGCATAGAGAGGTGAAGAGAAATTTTGGTTATCTAAAGCTTTATTCATTTTTGGATTGGTGTGTTCACTGGTGCGATGCACAGGGTACATTCTTCTGTTCAACTAACACTTTTTTTCTTAAGAATAGCTGTAAGTCAGGTTGTATTCTTTTTCACAGCTTCCTCTTTTGCTTAGTGTACATGCTTCAGTATTTGAGTCTTGTATTGGCTACTAAAAATAAAAATGTTTACTTCAGGTATTTAGAGTACTGTTATAACTTATTTTATGCCTTTTGTTTCAGCAGTTAACAGTTATTCTTTGCAAGTTATTGTACCAATCATAGGAAAGTTTTCATGCATCTCCAGACACATCTAGATTATGAAAGGGGAATTCAGCAACTGAGTAGGAGTCATTTGGGGACTGTAGTAACACACATAAGCAAGCAAAAGAAGGTAGGCGTCTTTTCCACATCTTACATATTTTTAATGAGCAAGTAAATAACTCATAGTAACAGCTACAAAGTTCAAGTTCAGCAAAAATTCATAATGTCATGGGTAGAAATGACTGACAATAGCAACAGTTGCTAAAGAATAATTCTGAAAGGCAAGAGAAAATAGCTTCCATTGCAAATTCAAACTGGCAGGGGGGATACAGCAGAACAAAGTGCTACTAATATTTTAGTAAAGGGCAAAATCCAATAAAGTGGTACAAATTAGGGCTGTGCAAAATAGCATTATTTTATATCAAATTCTTTTTCTCCATTTTGAAGGGGCAGTGTTTCATTTCATTGTTTTGTTTTGTTTTGAAGCACTGTTCCATTTCATTTCATTGAAGCTGTTTCGCTGTTTCGACATGTCGCCCATAGGCTAAAATGGAGAATCATGAAAATGCCTAAAACTTTGTCATTTCTTGCCTAATTCTGATGAAAGTTGCAGGGATGGTAGCCCCTTCTGAGGGCATTAATCCTGCCATGTTTCAAAGAGATAGGTGCAGAAGTTTCTGGGAAACTGTACCTTAAACTGTTCAAAACAAAACTTGTGACACTTGCCACCAGTAGTGTCATCCCGCATCCAAATCCAGGGGCCTGCACCCCTGGGAGGGCTGCAGGGCAGTGCCAGTCTCTTCCTGGGGTGTGTGGGCCTCTGGATCTGCAAGGGATGACAGCAGGCTGCCGCTGCTGACAGAGACCAGTGCTAAAGCCAAGTAAGCCTGGCTCTGAAGCTCGAAACATTTTGAAACTTTCAAAACACTTCGAGTTTCTTTGTTTCATTTCAGAGTTGTTTCCAAGTCATTTGTTTCATTTCCATTTTGCTGTTTCAAGCGTGAAATGCATTGAAACAGCTTTGAAATGAAACACACAGCAAAAGTTTGCACAGCCCTAGTAGAAATGTATCACGACTAGCAGAGAGCATGGTAATGACACTACAGCCTTCTGCAATCTTGAGAGCCTTTGAGAAACAGATGGTAAGTACTAGGGGTGTGCAAAGTGGGCATTTTCAATTTGGATTTGGCCCTATTTAGAGGACAGTGATTCTTTTAGCTGATTTGGATCACTGTCCCGATTAGATTCAGCTGAATCTGAATCTGAAGACTCAATTCTGATTCAGAAAAATCAGCAATTTGGCCTGTAGTCACAGCTTTATATATATTTTTCTACATACTTCAAGGTACCAGGCATGGTTCATGAATGTTGAGATGGTGGGGTGGATGGAACACTCCATGGGACCCCGCAGGGATCACCCATGCATTCAGCAGCAGACCCCCGCAAAGCCTCTCTGGTTCAGCAGTTGGCTGCAGGGAGATCCTGGGTGCCCCCTGGACCTAGGAGGTACTAGTTGCTGAGCCAGGCTGAACAGTGGGGTCCCCTGTATGCTCTGCAGCAGATGCAGAGATGGACCAGAAGTACTTCTGGTTCACTTCTGGGTCCACTGCCGAGTGCATGAGAGACCTCTGCTTCATTTCCATGGAACACTCCATCCACCCCACCATCTCAGCATTCACGAGCTGTACCTGGTACCTTGAGGTACATAGAAAAAACATAAAGCTGTGTCTATTGCCAAATCATTGAATTTCTCCAAATCTCTCTGAATCAATTTGGAGGAGCCCTAGTAAATACTATCTCAATTTCCCTGCTTAGGACAAATGATAGATAACATGTTTGCTGTGCATCCTTATGAAGAGAGATTATCAGGATGTTTCTGACATAAGGACAATTTAAAGCATACATTAAGGCTTTTTTATCTGTGTGCCTACAGGACTGGTCCAGGGAAAAGTACTAGGTCTGTAACCTATCTGATATTTCAAGAACACCAAGAGCATCCCCAGAAGAACCTGTGGAATACCCAGACACATACCCTTTACCTTACCCTTGCATACTGACCAGGGAAGGAGATGGTTGCAGTCAGTGATTTTCTGAAGTAGAAATCTCAGAATTGCTCTTTGAAAGAATAAAATGAGCAAAGAATACAAGGCTCACTGATCTTAACATCACAAAGCCATTTGGAGGGAAAGAATAAGTGGAGACTACAGTCTAGGAAACCAATAAGAAGAGCTGCAGAGGAAGCAGAATCACCCAAGCCAGGACAAAGAATATGCTGGCAAAACACAGGTAGGGAGCAGCAACAACAACCAGATAAGTAGATCCTAGAACAAAAGCAACAAGGAAGGCATACAAAGCATTCTCCTCAGTTCTAAAGGCTCCCATACATCACTTGAGAGTTTTTTCCTACTGACTTTAATAAGTAGGATCCTATGCTTTATGGAATTTGATGCTTCCCTCTTTATTTCCTAGTTTCAGTTTTCTTGGAAACATTTTCACAGTCTTCCTGGTAAGTGGAGTACATTTTACAAGCTTAGAAAGAATGCAGGAAAATATACTACCCAATTCTCAAAAGGCCTCCTTATTTTAACCATCTGTTAGGGCAGTGTTTCATTTTATAGGACACTTCAGTGGTGAAAAGAGTGAATTGTCAGGCTGGTATCAGCATCCTTACCATTGTATGAAGCAGTTTTTGAGGATCCCATTTATCTGACAGAAATAGGAAATTTGACTAAATGATAGTGAGACTGCTTGCTATCCACTGCTTGCTACAAACAAATTCAGTAAGTTGACCTCAATTTGGATTCATTTTTTTCTGATATTTCTTAGATAATGTAAGATAAATAAGATTTCTTAATAACTTTTATCATCAAAAGTTTAAAGTTTTCTTTTTCCTCAAGAGAATCAGATTTATTTCTCATTAAATAACTGTTAACTAAAGTGTGCCAGGAGAACAATAATTACACATCCATTTTATGACATGCTGCATATAAAATGCTGATGTCATTGTAAGTTCCTGGCTTTAAGCATTTAAAAATTATATAAATATTTCTATTTGGACTGATTTTTCCCATGTCTATTTTCACATCAAACGATATTTTAAAGTTTTAAGAGAGAAATTGGAAAAAAATAGAGGTTTTTTTCTAGCAAATATATTTTTCAGATGTTTCATTTACTTTCTTATAGTTCAGTGTTTTGGGGGGTGGTTGGTTTTTTGCATTTAAAACTCATCCTCATTTACTATTCAGCCATCCATTTGGTATTCCAGTCCCCCATCATTCTCACCATTGAGTAGAGCAGCTATGAGGGAGGCAGGGGCTGCTAAATACATGGCTGTCCCCACTTCTGAGACCTCAACCTGGACTAGAGGAAAGGATGGGAAACTCGCAAAATGGATAGCTAGCAAGTAGGACAGGAAAGGCCCCAGACAGCTTGCTGCTTTAAAAGGGGCTGCAGCTAAACCTTTTGTGGGAACAGAGGTGGGATATTTTTGTTTTAACAAATGGTTTTAGAGTACAGCAGGACTCTGCTTTGTGAGAAGGGGTTACAGCCTGGAAAGGACAGGAAGGAGGTAAGGGGCCTCCTCTGCATGGGAGACAGGGGACTGGGAGTTAGAGATGGGAAGAAATAAAGGGGCAATTTTTTTTTCTTTTACAGAGGTAGTGAATGTGGATGGGAAAGCGAGGATGGGCTGGGTCGGAGGTCACTCTCCTTTGTCAGAATCAGGGGAGTAGAAGTGTGTTGGATGGGGTGGGTTGCTTTTAATATTAGGAATTTGTTGTTGTTTTTTCCTTTCTCATAATTGGAAGAGTTGGTTTTTACTTTAATATTGGGGGCTGTTTTTACTCTTTTTGTTATCACCTTTGAGCCGTTTTGGGAAGGGTGGCATGTAAATCTAATAAATAAATACATACATACTTAATAAAACCACATCATATTTATAGGCTCAGCAGTGCTATACTCACTAGCACAAAGACCAAGAGTGTCTTGTGGGTCATGACTGACCACATGATGCACATGAGCCACCAATGTAATGCTGCATCTGGCAAAGCAAATAAAACTCTCGCTTTCACCTATTGATACATCTCAAACAAGACCTAAGAAAACATCCTCTCACTTTACTCACCCTTGGTGAGGCTGCAGCTGGAGTGCTGCATCCAGTTCTGGTCTTTACATTTTAGGAAGGATGTGGAGAAGCTTGAGAGAGTCCAGAAAAGAGCCAAGCATATGATTACAGGTCAAGAGAACAGTCTTAAGAGGAGAGGCTGAGAGACATGGGACTCTTCAGCCCGAAGAAGTGAAGGCTCAGGGTTACTTGCTGGCAGCCTATATGTACATAAGGGGTGTGCATCAGGAACTGGGAGAACATCTATTCACCAAGGCATCCCAAGGGAAGACAAGGTCTAATGGTCACAAACTGCTGGAAGACCATTTTAGACTGATCCTAAAGAAAAACTTCTTTCTGTCCGAGTCTCCACAGTCTGGAATAGACTCCCCACAGAAGTGGTGCAAGCACCTACTCTGGATACCTTTAAGAAACACTTGAATGCTTATCTTGCTGAGGTGATCTGACCCCAGCTGACCCCCTCCCCCTCGGGCAGAGGGCTGGACCCAATGATCTCATGAGGTCCCTTGCAGCCCTAATGTTTATGAAATCTATGAAATCTATGTCCACTGAGTGCTAATGGCCAGTTTGGAACTATGGTAGCTTCCTTATGGCTGCACTATACTAACCCAGTAAGAGAGTTTCTGGTATCTTTGCTAGACCAGTATCTGGCTGGCACAGTGTTGTGCTTTGTAGATATGCTCAGTGCTGGATTCAGATGGAATGCAGTGGTGCAGTAACACCTCCATTTAATTCCTGCTGTGAGTGGAGGGGCCCAAATCAGGCCTGTCATTTAGATCATGTGCCCCAACCTTTCAAACAACAATCTGGCCCTTAGCACTTCCCGCTCATAGGGAACACTCTTCTACTCACCTGCCACACCTTGATCTTGTAAGAAAGCAGTGTCCTTGGTCATTCAGGTTGTCCCTTATGAGTGGTTGTGTTGGTGGTCCTCAGGGCTCTCCCTCCCCTTAACATCCTGTCCACCAGATCTTAATAAGGTCCACAATTATTCATCCTGAGCATGGAAGGGATGTTGGGACATGATAGGCTGAGCAGTAAATTTCAGCCAACTGTGAATTAACCCTGCTGGGCTGATCCAGCAGGCTGCATGACTTCCCTGTGATCCCTCTGGTCAATAAGCATCTCCAATCAGCAATATACATCAACACCCACTCTGGTACAATACAAAGTACCAATTAACAAGCATCTGTAGGGTGCCCTTTAAACATAAAACAACATTCCTGCGCCCCTATTATGGCCACAATTCCATGCTGTTTCTCCTGGGGCCTCTGACAAGTGGGCCAAATGGGTCTGCCCTGCCCTCAAAAGAAAAGTTCAACTCAGAAAGGGTAAACTCTCCACATAAGTAAACCCCAGGGTGTAGAGTCCCCCAGACAACTCAGTCTTGTCATCTCAAAGCTCCAGCAGATGCCACAATGCTCAGTGCTTCACCTGCTGCAGCGACACCTTCTGGACCTTCTCTGGGGTAAGCTCTTCCTGCTTCCTTGCAGAGTCAAAGGCCTGAAGGCTGGAAGCTCATCTGTGCCTCCAGTCTCCTGAGCAGGTCTCTCACCACTTACTTTACCCCTGCTGGGGCTCTGCTGCAGCCAGACTCCATCCGTCCTGTGCCTCCTGAGCTTCTCATCCCAGCCGGCATGGGGCATGCTCTTATGATGTCATCCGTAGAGTGCTGCCCAATCCTCAGGTGGCATGAGGTCATGAACTGAAGCTGTGCTGCAGCTAAGGTTCCACTGTCCGCTCCAATGCTAGCCCTGTGGGTAAGTACCTGGTCACAGATGTCTCTGATGGGCATGCTCCCCATCCTCACCTGCCACTGGGGCTGCCTCTCAGAGCCCCCATGCTGTCACCATGTTCCTCAAGATACTCCCCATTGTGACACTGGTCCACTCAAAGTTTAAAACCAACTGCTTGGCAGCAATAGCAACATTTCTATTCAGGCAGCAGTAAGGGAGTCAACTGACTTAATGGCTAATTATAATCTAACTGATTTCTTATAAGCTCCTCATTCCATAGGCATTAATGATGCTGCATCTTTTTAACAATCATGATGTTCCACTAATCAAGCTATCCTTTTTTCTGTAATTCTATTGTCTGTTAGCCACTTCTGGTAATTCATCTGGCCTATTTCACAGCCCTGCAGATGGTTTTTAACTTTAACTAAAAACATTTCCTCAGATGTGGAAATAACTTTCAGTAAAGCATTAGATGCACTGTCAAAATGCTCAGGAAGATAGATTTTGGTTTATGAATCTGAAAAAGAGATGTACATTTAACTCTAATGGCTACAGCATTAGTAAAACAGTTTTTTAATTTTTGTTTGCCTAGTTTGTTGTATATTTTTACTACTTAATATATGATATAGCAAAATAATGCATATTCCAGTAAGGATTTTTTTTTGCTTCAATCTTGAATTCAGTAATATAGCCCTAGGTTCCTAATTTATTAGTAAATCTTCTAGTTTATTTTTAAATGGAGAAAAATATGTCTTGCCTTATGCGATGATTCATTGTACCATTGGTACCCCTCTTTTCAAATTCCTAGATCTGTCTGTGGATATGCTCATAGGGCATGGAAATGTGTATTACTTCTTTACATTATGATATTGACATATTAATCTTACCCCTAATCTTACCATGCTTCAATTTCTCAATCTGTAAACTGAGCTAGAACTGGGTGGAAACTCCCTTTTACAATATGAATAAATAGCATAAACTATCCATTCAAATTCACAAGTCTAGTGTTTTCCCCAATATGTATCTTTACCAAATTTTGGAATATTTATTGCACAGCAAACTTATAGAATTTGATTTTCCCTTGAGAATTTTTGAACAGTTATGAAGGAGAAAAGGGGTAAATATAAATTTGGGATACTTCTAATCTCCATTATTTAATTTATTGCATTCAGTAATAAAAAAGGAAAGTAAAGGTTTCAATTCAAAATTAATCAAAGCAAAATGCTTTTGTGTTTTGAAATTTACCACAAACAGTTTGAAAATGTCCTAAAAATTATATTCTTGGTGGGAAAAAAATTGTTAAAAATATCTACATTTGGGGGCATTATAAAGATTGAGTTATAAAAGCTGAAACAGAATTTGTGTGAGTTAACACTTCATATGAATTTCTACTGAAAATTATCAGGCTCCATGTCAGTTCTGGAATCTGTCATAGATTCAAAGACTCATAGAAAATTGCGGTTGGAGGAACCTCAATAGGCCATGTAGTCAAACTCCCTACTGAAAGCAGGGCCATCCCCAACTAGGTCATCCCACCTAAGACTTTGTCTAGCCAGGTCTTGAAAACCTCCAAGGATGGAGATTCCACCATTTCTCTGAGTAATTTTTCTTGTGCTTTACTATACTCATGTGAGAAAGTTTTTCCTAATATGTAACCTAAACTTCTCTAGTTGCCACTTGAGATCATTACTCCTTGTCTTGGGATCTGCCACCACTGAAACCAATGTAGCTGCATCCTCTTTAGATCAACCTTTCAGGTTGCTCCCTCGGTCTTCTCTCCTCCAGATTAAATAAACCCAGTTGCCTCAGTCTCTCCTCAGATATCACGTGCCTCAGCCCATGATCTAACCATTTTTGTTATCCTCCACTGGACTTTCTCCAATTTGTCTACATCCTTTCTGTTGTGGGGAGAGGGCTCAAAGCTAGACATAATTCTCCATATGTGGCTTCACCAATGCCAAATGGAGGAGAAGAATTGCTTTCCTTGATCTGCTGGAAACTAATGCACCCCCCAATGGCATTAGCCTTCTTTGCAACAAGGGCACACTGTTGGCTCCTATTCAGCTTATTGCACACTCTAAGCCCCAGGTCCTTTTCTGTAGAGCTGCTGCTTAGATAGTCAGTCCACAGGCTGTAGTGGTGTACAGGATTGTTCCATCCTAAGTGCAAAACTGTGCACTTCTCCTTATTGAACTTCATGAGCTTTCTTTTGCCCCAATCCTCCAATTTGTTGAGGTCTCTCTGAATGCTAGCACTGCTCTCCGGTGTATTCACTACTCCCCACAGCTTGTGTCATCCACAAACTTTCTGAGGCACTACATCCCATCTTCCAGATGAAGATACTGAACTAAACTGGCCCCAGGACTGAACCCTAGGGCACTCCACCTGATACCAGTTGTCAACTAGACATGGAGTCATTAACTACTACCCCCTGAACTTGATGATCAAGCCAGTATTCTATTCACTTATCCAACCAATACTTTCTTAGCTTGCTTGCAAGAATGTTGTGGTAGACATATCAAAAGCCTGGCTAAAGTCAAGGAATATCATATAGGGCTGTGCCTTTTGAATGACAGTAATGGAAAGGCTTTCCATTTAAAACTACTAATAACTGCTAATTTATAACTGCTAATGAATGTGCACGTTACCTGTATCACTTAACATTAAAAGAAACATAACCACACTTACTAATATGGAAACACACGCATACTTTCTGAAAAAGACTGGAGATTTATATTGGAATGTGTAGATATGTTGAAGAAACAAAAGATGCACTTATGTAAAAGACATGTTTATCCCAGACTTAAACCCCTGTGCAAAGTCACTTTTACACTAGTGTAATGACCTCAACTAGGAATTTACATTGGTGCTATTCCAGTAGCTACAAGGGAGATGTTAAAAGGCACAGCTCCCTCTGATAGTGGAAATTGGGACTTTTTGCTGGTAGATATTGTAAGGCTTCAGCCTCTTCTTGCTCCTACTCTCCTGCCATGTCATTGATGTTCTTTGTTGTGGACGCAGTTTCCTTCAGGTGGCCCCCAAGGACAAAGAAGTATCAATCTCTGATCTTTCTTTGTGTGGCTCCAAACCTTCCCTTTACCCCACCCTTACCACTTCCATGGCCTGGACGAACACTGCACTCTGCAGATCTTCCCCTGGATGATTTTTCCTTTTCACCCAGCTCACCTGCTTCAGAATAGATTAGGCCTTCATGGTCAGCTCATCCTTCCCCGCAGCCAGTTCCTTGACATCAGACCATATGGGGCATGTAAGCCTGCCTTGTCTTTGGGCTAGCTAGGGCTTTTGACAAACTGAACTGAAACCAACATACGGGCCTCCGCCAAAGGACCCCTGGGATCCCATCTCCCAATGCCCCTTTATAGCTCCAAAGAAATAAAGAAAACTGAAGGAAAAGAATGAGGGACTCACTCATCTCTGCACTCTGGGTGACAATGGGGGTGGGCTGCTGTTCCATGCCCCACCCTGGTCTGCCTCCTCATTTTGGCCACCTCAGGCCCTTGGCTGAGCTGGAGTCACTCCCTGTCTTCTCTGGACCGGTGGGGTGCATGGTTTCCATGCTGGATTGCTCGTGCCTCCCCGCCGTTCCCCTCATGGAGGGTAGCCATCCCCTGCTGGTACCTCCTGCCACCGTACCTCAATTCCCTGGAAAGGCTGTGATGTCGTTCCTGGGAGATGCTTATCTCCCCTGGCTAGGGCTTCCTCCCTGCTGCACCAGAGGCCTCTACTCCCTGTCTCTTGCCTTTAGCTGGGTGATCTTCCTCCCAGCAGCCAGCATCTCCTGGTCAGCATCTCCCTCTGCCCATCCCACAGCTGTTTTTCCAGCTGCTATTTGAGCAGACCTGTGGTTCTTGGAGGCTCCGCCCATGTCCCTCACCGATCCACAGCTGCAGGCAGCTTTGGAACCGCAGAGCTGATGCCTGCAATTTCTCCTGGATGCAGTTTATCAGGATCCCTGTGGTAAGTATCGGGGTGAGTGGGGTAGGGGTCCAGGACCCCTGCCCCTCTCATACAACTTAATATTTATTTTGATGTCTTTTGAATTCTTGTCCTAAACCACATCCAGAACCCTAGTCTCTAATTTCAGTTTACCAGCAACAGTGATATTACCATCTCTCCATCCACTCATCAGTCTCTATCTTCTCTAATCTACTAAGCACATTTTTGGTAAAGCTTCCTTCAGTAATGCGTGAATGTGAAAAGCAAGGCTGTCCTAGGGTCCCTGAGTAAGTCTTTGTCTATGTTTGGTCAGTGGGCCCTTCCAGAACCTCAATGAACACAGCTGTATCCTTTACACCATGTGAGCCTCGCTGCTCCCAAGGCACCTTCTGCTTTATGGGCTGTTTATGGCCTTTTCCTACTCCTACAATCACACCAATACCTCATAGATGTTATTGGCTAATTGGTCCAGTGGGCACCTTGCCCCAGTACAGTGTCAAGACTTCACACCATTTTGGGGACCTCAGCCTTCCCACCTTCCACCCCTTTCCTCTAGCTGGATTTATGTAGCCTAGGCCCACTGTACTAGGTTGTGACCTATAAGCTTCCACCCTGGTCTTGCCCCTCTCAGGCTCTGGGCCCCTGACCGTGGCCTCACCTTCCTTGGGCTGGGATTCAGCCCCTCTCGAGGTTCTGACCCCACCCTTTTGCATAAGCATGCTCTGTGTCCTGAGCCACAGACCCTGGCAAGGCTCCAAAACACTGGTGTGCCTCTGGCACTGTGCTGTGGATTAACTGCAGTGCAACCCTCAGGCACCCCGCTGTGGTCTTCTCATCTCCTCTTGTAGTCACTTATAGTCCACTATTTTAAACCTCAAACAAAAATGCAAGCCCACTGACTAAAACTATCTTCACTCTGGGTTTGCACATAACCACCAGCTCACTGGCTCCATAACAAAACTCCTTCCTTATACTGGATCATATCTCCCTCCAAGATGCCAGCTTCCAGTCCCTGGGATAGCTCAAGTATCAGCCATTCGGACCCTCTGCTGTAGTCTTCCTGCTTAGGAGCTCTTACCCCTGCCAGACTGGCGGCCTGGTATCAGTCACTGGTTTTATGTGCCTCCTAAGCCCTGTCCCTTCCTGTCAGGTGACTCTACAGCACATGTAAGGGTTTTCATTCTGGGCCTAATAACCACCTTGTTTTCACTTACTGCTGTTTAATGGAGCTGTTTGCAGTTTTTTGTCTCTGAGCAGCCTAGATTTCTGCCCCTGTCCTCTTACGACTGGCAGCTGGCTACACTAGTATCATAGTACCTAGGGTCAGAAGGGGCCTAGAGCAGGCCATCTAGTCTGACCCCCCGCCAATGGCAGGAAATGAGTGCCAGGGTCACAGGACCC
>JAGPOW010001338.1:46479163-46493976 GCA_030014935.1 Caiman crocodilus
CGCCTTGGCCTTCCTAACAGCCCTCCTACACGCCCGAGCACAAGAAGAGTACTCCTCTTTGGAGGCTGCTCCCTCCTTCCAAAGATAGTATGCCTCCCTATTTGCCCTCAGGGCCCCCCGAATATCCCTATTGAGCCACGGGGGCTTCCGGGCACCTTTGCCCCTCTTGTGTCGGGTAGTGTCTGTTCACTAACAGTTAGTCTGCTTTCTGGTTCTCAGCCCTCCCTAAGCAAACTCATTTTGCTAGTTACAGGGTCTCTAGGACCATCAATATCCCACAATCCCCTGCTCTTCTTCCCCAACTCTTTAGACAATGAGCTCTCAGGGTACCCACTGCTTCTGTCATTGATCCAGGGGCTGTTCCATACCCTGTCCTGCTGATCAGCTGGCCAGTGCAGCTGTCTCCTGTCCAGTGCTCTGGCTGCAGAGCTGAGGTATTCCTCATGCTGCAGAAACTGCTAAAGCATGAGCCTTTGCCCATGTCTCACAGCCCTGGTGAGAACCCCAACTGATATAGCTAGAACATAGGCAAGGGCTACTTTGTTGAGACCATGGGGTCCCCAGGAACAGTCCTGTAGGAGCTGAGGTTGTTCCTGTGGTTCCTGCCAGCCAAGGGGCAATAATAAGAGCTGTCATCTGCCCTGCAGAAATATTGAGAAAAGCTGGTATTTCTGCAAGGGCTGTGGCCACCCTTCTCACTGCTACAGTCCCCTTAAGAATAGTTGGTTGTCCTGTAGGGGCTAGAGGTGGAGAGCATGCAGTCCTGATCCCAAGGCAGCATCCAGGGCCACAAGCTCAGCCCCAGTTTGTCCTCAGATTGGGTAGGGGTAGGAACAGAGGCAGGGAGCATACTCCCTGGCAAGCAGCCTGGTCTGCCTCTCCCCTGCATCACATGGCATCAGTTGGGTAGAGCTGACAGCTGCCTATTTCACCTTGGCTGGAGAGCTTGTTCATAAGGGAACCATGTTGCACTCCATCCAGGGGGCTGGAATGCCCTGAACTCCCCTACTTACCAGTTTTCCATCACTGCGAATTCCTTAGAAATCAGTACCACTGGAACTAAATGCCTGTCCTTAGCCGGAGCATAACACATTTCTATGGTATTCAGGTCGCAAGTAGACTCATAGTGATAGTGTAGCTGTGATCCAAAAGTCCATTTTTTTTGTTGAAATGAGGAATCTCTTGCTGACACAAAATGCTTTCTCTGCTACTCATACACTGACTCCTCTGAACCTTGCATAGTGATCTGTTGATGATTTATTCTTGGTGTTATTGTTTCACAGATAAGATTATTAGGTATATCATAATCCTAATGTCTGTGACCGTTCAGTGAATATTCTAGTCTTTGTATGCACCTTTTGTCCTCCCCTTTGCTTCTTGGTAACCAAAGCTTATTGTCTTTCTCAATAGATATATATAAAGAATAAATGAAATCTGTGTTAATGAACCCCTAAGCTCCTTAGGCATTTCTCTTTCAAGTTACCCAGAATTGTATAGTACATTTTTCAGTTTCTGTGATATTGATTCTGAAATGAAGTGTCAATTGTAAACAGTGTATTCAAGCTATGTTTCCCTCCCCTTAATCCTTTAATGATACTGGAATATTTTTTAAGTACGAGTAAAATAAGCTGTTTTCTGCATAATAAAATAACAACTGACATGGATATTGAATCCTGCTATTATTTCTGATCTCAGTCAGTTGGGATAAATCACTGCCATCTTCTTTCCTACCCACATTTCACTCTTTTCAGTCTAGTTATCTGTACAATCCTGGCTTTATAAAGGCATATTTCCACTGGAGGATTGCAATTCCCAGTAATCCCAGCACCCAACAAATCAATTACTCTGTCTGGGATCTCAGTAGAGCTGGAAATTTTATATATTTCCTCCCCCCTTAAAAAAATACTGATTCATTAGTATTAAAAAAACTGTTGGCAAAAAACATCAATTTCAGTGGGACGGTATCTTAGGTGTAGGACTGAATTTCTGGTGAAACCAAAATTGAGTGTGATGGTTAGAACAACCTCTTGTAAGAGAGAAGACCCAGGTTCAATTCTCTTAGATCAGAGACTTTATGAGTATGCTAATCAATAGCTCTTTGCAATTCTAGAATAATTATCTCTCACATTTTTTAGAGAATACATGGACAGTTCTTAGTTTCTTCACAATAAGACTGGAAATAATATTTGAAACCTCAAAAAATTTCCCCAAATTCTCTGCAGTGACCCAATTCCTAATCTAAAGTCTCCAATATCCTCCCCGACTGAATCCCAGCTCAGTTATATTTACTCCAATTCATTCCCATCAGTGCTTTCCCTTGTAAACTCTCAATAAAAACTTCTCTATGATTTTCTGCCAAGATGCCAGTTCATGTTCCAACTCGGTCCATCCCTTTTTCAACTAACTTATTTTGGGTCTTCAGTGTTTATCTTTAGCCATTATTATTTACCATATTTTATAACCTTCAATACCCATTAAATCTGATAACATTGCTGCTCACTTCAAATTTCCTCATACATTTGAAATTTTACTTAGCTAAACCCAGGAGTACATAGGGTAAGAGAAGAGTCTTCCCTAGTATGAGGTTTCTGACATGGATAAATTTAATTGCATACAAACAGCAAGTCATGAAATCATTTTAGAGGCTGGATGAAGCCCATTCTGGATTGAAGTCAGTGGTCTTCAGTAATATATGGATTTCAAAAAAACATAAAAGACATTTTGTTTAAAAAGCAGGAAAGTAGGTATTTTTATCTTATCCAAAGAAACTCTTCTAAAGAAATCTTGCATTCAGGTGTCTAAAGGATAGCTATTCATGGTTTTGCTATTTGGCTAACATTTTGATACAATTTAAATTGTAATGCTATATGCATTTCTGGTACTGTAGGTCAATTCAATTATAAGTTTTCTTTGGTTGAATAAATTGAACAAGTTCATTTCCTTTGTAAATAACTGTAACACGAAGTTGTTTCTTATAGGCAATAAAAATATTTCACACAATGATAAAAACCCTATTTAAATATTTTTTCAATGATTTAATGGTTTTTGCTTTACAAATATTCCTTTTTTCTAAAGAAATATTTTACTAGTATATAATTAATGGAAATAGAATCTATAACAATATTAATGATACTAATTTTAGACTATGAGGCTTTTTATTAAACAATTGGGGTTTCATTTTTGTAATATCTGTAAGATATTAGTAAAACGTTGTTTTGATTATTTTAACAGAGAAGTATGTTTTTCTTTCTGTTCCTTATATCTCTACTTAGGAAACCATCATGCTGAAATATTGCACCTTTGAGGTTGCAAGCATGTCATAAAAAAGAAATGCTCTGGAATACTAAGCATCTGTCATAACTACTGGCAGTAAAAAAAGAAAAAGAAAAAAAAAGCTTTTGTGCAATAGCCTGCATCTTCTGCTATGGCTATTTGAGAAGCAAAACTTTTTCAATATCCCAACAGGCTTGTACACCTGGCATAATGTTTGCTTCCTCCTGGATTTTCCTTTTAATCTGTGTTTTAGTTAGTTCTATCCACACCATCAAACAGTGCCGTACCAATGAAGTTTGGTGCCCGGGACAAAGGCTGCAGTGGCAGCCCCCCTTTTGCCTTGCACACAGGTCCGGGGGGCACATGCCCCCCAAGCTTTCCCAGGAGTGCAGACAGTGGAAAAAGCCACCCTCTATCCCATCCCCATGCCCACCCTAAATGAGCTACTCATGGCTCTGTCCCATGGCCCGGCCCAGTTGGCCAGCACCTATGGCTGGCACCCCTTTGCTTTGGCATTTGGGGTGGTCAACAACTCCCCACCCCTTGTTACAGCACTGCCACCAAAATAGTGGTAAGGTCCCTCATTCCTCATACTTTTACTACTACAATCATCTTTTTCTCCACACTGAGTTTCCCATAATCCACTGTCAAATCTTTAACTGGCTTCCCAGCTACTTGCTACATCAAATTCAACTTTTCATTCCTTATCTTCAGAGCCCTCCCCTCTACCTATCTCACTGATTTGGCCTCTTTCGAATGCTTTGTCTAAATCGATTCAAGATGCACAACTAACCATTACCATTTTCACTCTCCTCTTTGTGAATTCCTTGATGTAATACATGTTGTCTGTAGTCCTCTTCCTCTGTGTTTGTTCCCTTTCCATATATCATAGTGTTTCAGTGAGAGCTCCAAATCCCTCCCCCACTATTCCTCTCCATCAACAGTTTAAAGCACATTAAATAGAAACACTATCATTTGTCTTGTCTGTACTTTAATGTTTAAAGAAAGTAGATTCATGAACTCCATTCCACAATGAACATCACCGTTTCTCAGCAGACCAAGTCTTAACTTAGAAACATGTTTTGACTGGTCATTGAATGCATATGAAAAAGGCAAGCTAGAGAAAAGAAACCAACCACTTTTCCCATTAGTCCTTAATTCTGAGAGGAAACAATAGGCAAAATTCAGAATGGTAAATTGGCACATGCAAACTGTACTTAGAATTTACTTACCTAAAGTCCCTGAGAGATATTCAGGTAAAAGCATGACAGAATCTGATGTGTAATCACAATTGCACGATCCACACAATTGCCACATGTGCATAGCAGAAGGCTTGATTGGGATCCAGTATCAGATCAAATCATGCCTAATCGCCAGTGCAGGAAGAGCTCAGGATTATGATGGGGCTTACAGCTGTGCAGATGCTCCATGGTATAGGCTCCCAGACATGGGGCCACATAGGTACTCCCATGGATGCAAGCCCTGTCAGTTAATGGGCCTCCAAACTGCAGGAGCACATGGGGCTCCCAACCAGAGGAGAAAACTGCCAACACATTCAATTAATGACATGATAATAATGAGCCAAAAAGTTATTGCACATTTTTTGTGGAAAAACTTTGTGGCTTATTCCTTGTTTTATCATGCTAGTAATTGATCGAACATGTGGCCAGTTCACAATTGAACATGTTGATTAATTGGTTACTCATGTGTTAAGCGTAACATGTGGCAGGGACCTAAGGGTGCCTGTACACATGCAAGATACCTGCTGTGATGTGTTCTAATTAGAACATGTCAGAGCAGATTTGACTGAGTTTGCTATAGTCTTCTAATTAGAACATGCCAGCAGTCTTGCTGCCATGTGTATTCAGCATCCCCACATTTCAAAATGGTAGCAGGGGGTCTTTAACTAAAACTCATCAAACAAGCTTTAGTTAAAGCACCTCCATTGCCATTTTGAAGCATGGGAGGCTGAATATGCGAGACCTATGGTTGCTTTAATTAGAGTGGTTCCCGAGAGCAACTCTAATTAAAATGTTCCCTTCCCCCTCCCCCACCCTGGAGTACATGTATAGATGCTATAAATTGCTAAAATCAGTCCAAAATACCTCAATTCAAGTATCCATAAAACTCATCAGACATCAGAATCAGGTATCACCTTCCAGTGAATAGCTCCTTCCTCTTCCAGTATTACTATAGGCTCCCTTTTGCTTGATTTCTGCTATGACTTGCATTACTGGCTGCACAACAGTCCTGTTTCAATAGGAAGGTTGAGTGTGTTTCTGCCCAAAATGGTTCTATAGGTTTGGTGGTTAAGTCACTCTTCCATGAAGTAGAAGATGTAACCTTGACTGCCTTCATAGAGAGGAAGACCTATAGCTCAGATCTCTCAGTTTTTAGGAGAATGCACTAACCATTCTGGTTACACTAGATCATTAAGCAAAAAGGTGGCAACCACCATCACCTTCTCCTTCAGTTGTGTTTTTGAGTGAATGTCAATATGCTGTGCTTTGTACTGAACTCAGTGGTTTCACTGAGGACACGTAGTGGACTGGGGCCTCCATTGGGACTCTAGGTACTCATCTGCATAAAATCTGAATTGCAAAAGAACTTAGGCAAGAATGAGGTGCCTAGTTGCTCAGCCTGGGATCACTTCTGAATGTACAAGGAAATGTTTACATAGGCATGAAGGGAAATTTGCGGTACAAAACCTAGGTACTTAGTGGGTGCATGTACACATGACTTTGATCCAGGATCAGTTTACTTCAAGTAAACAACTAGTAAGAAAAATGTTCCTAGGCAGATATCAATATATGAAGGGAAGTGGAAGCAATATGGCTGCTAATGGCAGCAGACTGCTCCCTCTTCTTGGGGCCCTGCAATAGGTTCCAGCTGCCACCATGCTTACTGCCTGTAAACTATGCTACTGAGCAGTAAAGCATCTCATGTAGATGTTTCCAGTGTGACTATTTGAGCAAGCGTGTTCTTGATTCATCTTTTTTTCAATTTAGTCACCTCTATTCTGTCTAAGTCCCATTTCAGGTGCCTAGTTATGAATCTGGATGTTGCTCTGAAAATATTAAAAATATAGAACTAAGATTACAGTGCATCATGGCACTGAATCTTTTCTCTTAAATTGGACGGGGGGAGTCAGAATAGTAACTAAATTGTTTGAATAGTCTGAAACAGTTCAGATTGGTCATATATAGGAAAATGTGCTGTTTAATTTGTGTGCTGGCTCTCTCAGGTATAATTTTTAATACAGGGCATGTTGAGAGAGATGTTTTAGTGAACATCAACAGAGAAAGCTATTTCCTTATTTGAATACTCTTTTTTCTATACTCAGGACCATTCCTAAAATTTATTATCCTAATACTTCTCTAGTAAAAGTTTTTATAGATTCTGAGTGCTCTAAACAGTCATTTCTTTTTCTAGCATTTTGATTGAAGATCTAAATATTTACAAAGATATTTCTAAGGGTAAGTGCCAGGGTATTTTTTTTAGAGAGACCCACCTGTCTAACCTGGTCAGATACTCTCGGCATACCTAGTTTAAATCTGTCAGATATGTCTGCAACTGAAGTATAGACATGTTCTCAGAGTGCCACTCTAGATTGCTCCAGACTGCACATTCTATGCTACACAAAACTCCCTGTACTGTTCATTCAAGTATGTAAAGGCAAGCAGAATACATTTGCTTTATGTTTTTAGAAGTAAGCTTATAAATAACTGGATCCCAGCCTACAGGTTTATAACTGCAAATTGGTTGCGACATTTACACTTACTTTGCTTTCTTACAGAATGAACCCAAGGCAAAAATTTCAGTACTTGTGCCTTTAAGAATCTCATTTGTGCTTACAATCATGTAATTAGTACCTCAAGTATTCAGATTTCCTTTTTTCAGTTTAACTTCAGAGCAAATGGTGTGAGCATAATTGCACCTGCATAAAGGACTCCACTTTTCTGAAAAGCATGCCACACAGTCAAGGGAGTTGTAGATCTGACAAGCAAGCTTGGACATACTCTTTGTGGGTACCTGTAGACATGCTGCAGGGCTGGTCCGATGCAGTGTAATTACAGCACATCGGAGCAGACTTAAGTTTAATAGAGATTAATCAAGTCTGCTGGAGTGTAGTAATAGCCATGCTCCAACCAGCTTCTGTGTCTCATGTATTAGGATCCTTACATTTAAAATGGCAGCAGGGCTGCTTTAACTAAAGCTTGTTAAATGACCTCTAGAAGCTGCTCCAATTAAAGCTCCCCCCTCCCCACCCCTCACCACTAAAAGTGTCCTGTGGTAGTTGGATTGGGAGTGACAGAACAAATCTATGTATTACTATTATAACAACCATTCAACTTTTAGTCTCTCTGCTGGGACTAACAAAAGGATATCCAATTGTGAAGTCTGTTTATAGAAATTTAGGATTGAGAACACATTTCCTTGTTTTGATTTAGATGTACATTCTTTTTTTAAAGTTGTTTTCCATTCTTAGCCTTTCTGGATCTAACTCCCTAGGTATGTAGGGAGTAAAAGGTAGGTGCAGGTCAGCATAGGACCTACTGACCAAGAAGGAGCAATTAGTTACTGACAGCGGGGACAAGGCTGAGCTATTCAGTGAGTTTTTTGCCTTGGTGTTCTTGAACAGGAATCAAGATAAGTCTCCTAATGGGTTCTTAGGTGGGCATCAGATGGACAGCAGCCTACCAATGGTTGATGCTAATTTGGTGCATAGTCACTTGGATGGACTGGATGTGTTTAAGTCAGCAGGCTCAGATGAGTCGCATATTAGAGTAACGAAGGAATTGGCCGGTGTTATAGCGGAACCATTGGCATGGCTGTTTGAGTGCTCGTGGTACTCAGGTCAGGTCCCAGAGGACTGGGCCAATGTGGTCACTATTTTCAAGAAGAGAAGGAAGGAGGGTCTGAGTAATTATAGGCCAATCAGTCTCACCTCCATCCTTGGAAAGGTCTTTGAAAAAATTATCAAGGATCATAATTGTGGGAGTCCAGCAGGAAAAATAATGGAGCAGAGCAACCAGTGTGGATTCGTAGCAGGCAGATCATGCCTGACCAATCTGGTTTTGTTTTATGACAGGGTCACAAAATGATTAGATGCAGGAATAGAGGTGGATGTCATTTTCTTGGGTTTTAGCAAGGCCTTCAATACAGTATCTCATCCCATTCTCATAAATAAATTAAGAAGCTGTGACACAGATGTTTACACAGTGCAGTGGGTGGCAAATTGGCTTAGTGGTCACACCCAGAGAGAGGTAGCAGATGGGTCAGTATCAACCTGGAAGGATGAGGGTAGTGGGATCCCTCAAGGTTTGCTCCTTGGACCTGTACTCTTCAATATCTTCATCAGTGACTTGAATGTCGGTGTGAAGTGTACTCAGTCCAAGTTTGTGGGTGATACTAAATTGTGGGGTGAAGTGCACACTCAGGAGGGTAGGGAATAATTGTAGGCAGACCTGGGCAGGTTATAAAAGTGGGCAGCACACAATAGGATGCAGTACAACAAGGACAAATGCAGAGCCCTGCACCTAGGGTACAAAAATATTCAGCACACCTACTGGCTGGTAAGTGACTCTCTTAACAGTACAGAAGCAGAAAGGATCTCGGAGTCATAGCAGACTCCAAGATGAATGCAAGTCATCAGTGTGACAAAATCATCAGCAAAGCTAACCACACTTTATCATGCATTAGAAGATGCATGACAAATAGAACGAAAGAGGTGATACTTCCCCTCTATGCAGCATTGGTCAGACTGCAGTTGGAGTACTGTGTCCAGTTTTGGGCACTGTACATCAAGAAAGATGTTGATAGACTTGAGAGGGTCCAGAAGAGAGCCACTTGTATGGTTAGGGCTTACAGGACAAGCCCTATGAGGAGAGACTGAGGGACCTGGACCTCTTCAGCCTCCACAAGAAAAGGCTGAGAGGTGATCTCGTGGCTGCCTACAAATTCATTAGGGGAACGCAGCAAAGATCAGAGATGCTCTGTTTACCCGGGTGCCTTTTGGGGTAACAAGGAACAATGGTTACAAATTGACAGAGAACAGATTTAGGCTAGATATCAGAAAAAAACTTCTTCATGGTGAGGGTGGCCAAAATTTGGAATGGGCTTCCAAAGAGGGGATCTTTATGAGAAGGCTGGACAGGCATCTGGCTGGTGTCACCTGACCCCAGCACTCTTTCCTGCCTAGGCAGAGGGTCAGACTCGATGATCTGTTGGGTCCCTTCTGACTCTAGCTTCTATGAATCTATGATACCCACAGGCTGTATTTTGCCCACATCTGGTTTAAAAAAAAAAATAATGGCCTCTTTAAATTTCTTCTGTATACTTTTATGTATTTTATACTTCCCAATAGGAATGCAAAGAGAGGTTTTAACATTCTACAAATGTGAATCATCCTGCTTTTTTTTTTTTATATTCTTTGCCATGTGTATTCAGTTTCTTCAACATAAGGTGGTTTTCAGTTTTACCTTCTTAGTCACATTTGCTGCCTTAGTCCGCTTCCCTTGCACTGCCAATTTGACATCCTGGCTGCCCACAGTAGTGTCCAGTAAAGAATATTTGCCCTGTGCCATACACATATACACTGGCAATATATAAGCCACCTTGTTTGTACATACCATATCTCTTGAAATGTGGCCCGGTGCTTCAAAGGGTAAAATGTTTAGTTTCATACCAGTCATACAAATCCTCCTGAGATTGGATCTGCAGTAATGAACTGATTAAGTATTTGTTATGATGCAATATTTTTAGCTGTTTTTTAATGTCTTCTGCTTCTCTTAACTCAATTCCTGACAGAGAAGGTTTCCTCATTGTCTATTCTCTCTAATTCCATTATTGTCAATCCTTTCTTTATGACACCGTTGGCAACAGTTTCAGAATCTTGTTGCAATAAGCCTTGGATGTTGCCAAGTGTTGAATTTTGCCTTCTAATCTTGTATCTCCTTCTCTAAAATGTCCACCAGCTTACACTGTTATGTTTTTTGGCAAAAATGAAAAACACAGAACATCCAAGGTAGGTCATAAAATCTATTTGCTTCACGTACAGAGCTATCCCTGAACAGAAAGAACCACATTCTGTCTTTCAAACTCCTTCCAAAACTCCCCAGTTCATCTGCTCAGGAATTCATATGGCAACTGACATATATACTAAGCCTTGCTATTTAGCTCCTAGCATACATGGCAAGATTAATTACTCAGACTTCAAACACTGAGTCTGATCAAAGACACAAGGATTCGAGTTATCCATTCCTTGGAGACTAAGACAGACAGACCTTGTCTGGTAAGGAGCCCAATACCATAGTTATATTGAGACACACATATGGGCCAAATACACAGCTCATTGAGTCTCTTCATCTTCAGGTACAGGATCCACAATTATGTCCTCCAAAACTTCTTTGTTAGCAGTGGCTGTTTGCCATGTATAACACAAAATTGAAACTTTATTCTTCAGGCTGTTAACAACTTCCTATGGCAATTTAAAATATTCCTTTTGCTCATTAAATGTAAAGAGACTAGAGAATGTCTAAGGGCCTGATCCAAAACCCATTGAAGTAAACAGAAAGCTTTTCATCAACTTCAGTGGTATCTTTTGTCAGGCTCTATTGTACATATTCACATTATACACTCCATCAGGTGAAATAAGCAGCCTGAACCATGGTATCAAACACTCACATTGTTTAGTTTTAAGCAATGTTTCATCCATTAGCTTAGAAGTCCTTGTCAGAGTACAACAAGTTGAAAAATGTGCCTGCAAATGTTGCTGTCTAGTATCTTAGATTGAGCATCCTGCATTACAAGTTTTGTATTGCACTGAAGTATGCAAGGAGTACTGTGTGACCATGATTCAACTAGAATGCTAACAAAAATGTGATGCATCTCATAAGGCATTTCCAGAAAACAACATTTTAAATAAATGCAGTTTGAGGCAAAACTTTTGTATTTCTGACATCTATAATCTGTTCAGTCCTGATGATATAAATAATGACTTATTTTTATCCAAGGATATTTATATATGATGTCCAGTATATGAATTGTGAAATGTAATGCTTACTATTGATATTATAATAGCAACTAGCAGTTACCTTTCTTGGCAAAATGGTTTTAACACCTGAATTTTTGTTCTAAGTTTTAGGAAAAAATTCAGGCCCAATGGTTAATTTTCCCAATTTCAGTCCCAGCCCTTATCTTAATGAAATCTAAAGGATATACATAACTTTTTAACAGCAGCAGGAGCAACTACTAACCATCGATTTATGGGCTACTTTTTGACCAGTCTGAAATAATTCAGTGATTTGTAAACTGCAAAGGTTTGGGAGAAACATTTTCCACTTACAACAAGAAAACCACATTTTTTCTAGGCTAGAACAAAAGTAACTGAACCTAGAAACTTGGCTTGTAAATACTCTTCAATTTTATCCATTTTACATTAATATTACATGTTATAAACTTATGTATTAACTATAAGTAACAGTTGGGCTAGGGACAGAAGTTACACATAACTCAGTTTAAGTGATCAGAACCTGGTTTAAACCTGTAACAGAACAGAACTTCAGTGCACATAAACCAGTTTCAAAATGACTGAAACTACTTTAAGATAAACCTGGCTGAACGTACAATCAGACAAATGATTTAGGCCAAACTGGTTTATGAAATTTCTGTCCCAGAGCAGAGATGTCCCCACCTCTCTGCTCCTTAGTTGGAGCCATGAGGGCTGCCTCACTGACTCGTTCACTATCCCCCACACCCCAGCAAAACCTAGCTGGGGTTGAAGGCCAGGGAAGGGAGTTAAACTCACCTTCCCCTGAGTCTAGAGCTGTCCTACCCTGCTAAACTTACTTTTGGCTGTGACTGTGGACTACAAATTCTAGAGGCATCTGGAAGTAGGAAGAGGAAGTGATGAGCAACCCTGCAGAGTCCTGATACTCTGATTGTGGACTACAACTCCCAAAGACCTCAGGGGCAGCAGGAAGAGGACATGAACACACAGCCCATACTGGCTACATACCAGAGAGCCATGCTGCAGTGTCCCCAGCTTTTGGCTTGAGCCACTGCACGCACATAGCTGCATTTCCTGAATCAAAAGTGAATGTCTGATTATTTGCTTATTTATTTAATCTTTGCAGCATAGACTAATCTACACAGACTGAATCAATTCAGCCTTGGGTTTTTTTGACTGTCTGTACTTATCCTAGGAATTTCTCTTTATTATAGTAGATGTTTGCCAGTCAAAAGGTTATTCAGTACATTTAGAAGTGAGCTATGAAAAAGATGAGAAACGAAAAACAAAACAAAAGCAATCCCCAAATCACAATACTAACTTTAGATAAACTCAATTCAGCAGTTCACGAGAGTTCACCAGGGAATACAGTACACAGTTCACCAAATAAATGTACTTTCTTAAAAACTCTTAGAATCTCAACAACATCAATATTAGTATTGATTTTTTATGCTAACATTAGCAAAGTAAGCCGACTGTTTCCAGTAATAATTTTACAGAGAAGCACAATGGTATTTCCAGAAACAGTCCTAAAAAAGAAAGAGATATTTAAGTTATTTAGAAGTGTTCAAAGTTGTGGAAACTAAACAGAAGGAGGAGGCCTAACCAGTACTGACATAAGAAAATTCTAGGCTATAGTTGCCAACAGCTAAGTTACTGCTTTTAAAATGTTCAGGAAAGATCAAAGGAAAAAGGTAGTGTGGAATATTTATTTACTATAAATATTTCAGGGATATTTCCCTAAGATTAAAAACCCCTGATGCTTCATTTTGCTGATGCTATGTAAAAAGTTTGGCTTGGAATGCAATTAAAAAGAATGCTTGTTGTATGGAAAACAGTAATTTAACAATAAGAATAACAAAGAAATTGTGCAGCTAGACAACCCTCTTTATTTAGCACAACGAATGATAAAAAGGAAGAACTGTGTGTTTCCCAAATTTTGTTTGCTATAAGAATGGTAGGCCAAATGTCTCTGTAACAAGGAACAGCAGTACTGCAGGAACCATTATTTTCAGCTGTTTAAGGAAATAACAACAACAATAACAACAAAAACCCCAAAACCATGATCTGTATCCCCAACAGAAGGGATTTAAATTATGATCTGGATAAGATGTTGTGAACCGATCAACCAAAACAGTGTTTTATCTCTGAGGTAAATGGACTGAAACAGATGGAAGAGAGAAAAGAGAACTTTCCTAGAGGCTCAATGTCTCTGTCACCAGCTGTTACTGTGAGATAATGTGCAATGACAAGTGATGTATAGGAGGAAATCCAAATGCCTGTAGTCTTTTGCTTTGGTCTATGAAAGCAATGGAGTCTCTTATACCTTTATCTTAGTTTAAGGTCTGCAGTAGCCATTCAAATTGACAATTTGCTATATTTATGAGAGACAGAAAACAAACTTAGAAGTAATGTTTTTTCATGTTAGTTTGTCTGCAAAAGCGTTTTTGGTACTTGGTAGGGGGAAGAAACAGAAACAACTCAGATTTTCTCTTTGATCTTTGTTTTCAGTACTTGTATTCATATATGAATGGCAGATAATATACTAGTGTGATTTAAAAAAAAAAGTTCATATTTTAATGGGAAAAAGAATTACATTTAAAATACATTGCTGCTGCAAATATGAAAAGTACAATGAGATTCTTTTAAGTTCCATTAAAGAACTAAAATCATTCAAAGCATCTGAACATGTAAGATCCCTACAGCCCTTATGTCTGACAGATGCACATCCACTTCATTAGATGCTTGGGAGGTTAACCATGTACCTACTTCATGGAGCCGTAAATTAGGCACAATGTTGTATATCTTTTTTTTGCTTGCTGTCATGGCGGGGTCCTACAGGAGAGCCGTGATCTCCTGAAGGCCCTCCGTCCGCGCCAAGTCCGGCCCAAGGAACCTTCTATTCTCACCCGCCACGACTTTGATGATAAAGAGGTATATATTGGGAGGCTACCTTTATACCGCCTTGGGCACAGCGTACCAGGACCTTTGTCCCTGCGATCTCCCGGACCCACTGGAATGTTCCTCACCCGTATGCTGGGTGCACTTCAGGCACCCTGGCCTTAGGGCCAAACGTGGCTCCTACCACCCCTGATACCACGTTCCAAGCCTCACTGCTGTCCCAGACGTTGGTGTGTCAACCGTCAGTCTAGTCCTTCCTCTCTAGGGCTTTCAGTCTTGCGTGTTGCCCCCTACCTAGGGGTTCTTCCTCTTGCCCTTCTCTAGGGCCCCTCTATATACTCACCCGCTCTCTGGGCCTTATCTTTAAGCTCGCCTGCTCTCGGGCCCTCTCATTGCTACTGCCCCTTCCTGGGACTCTCAACAAGACCACCCCTCCCTTGGGGGTCTCGATGCCCCTTCTGGGCTTCCTAGGAACATCAGTGCCCTTTCTCAGGCCTCTCTAAAATATTGTCCGTCCTCGGGACCCTCGTCCGCTCTGGGGACCTTCTGTCCAGCCCCAGTCTTTTAGGCTTTCTGCACGGTTCTGCCCCCTTTAGCCAGGCGTTGTGTGCTGCTGTCTCCTTGGAGA
>JAGPOW010001338.1:46494076-46507283 GCA_030014935.1 Caiman crocodilus
AACATAAGGCACCTGGCCATAACAAAGTAAGCCTCCCGGCTACCACTCCACATCATTGCTCCAGCCTCTGGAGCTCTTGTGAGCTGTACTCACATTACTATCTCTGGGAGCTCCTGCCCCTCTGGCTGCTGGCAGAGAACTGCCAGCCTGGCTCTGGTTCTGGGCTTTATAGGGCCAAGCCCCACCCCTTAGGTCAGCAGACACCTATTAGTTGCCTCAGCAACCCTCAGCATTATGCCACTGCTGGGTTTTCCCCACCAGCCTTTACACACAAGGAGCAGTGCCGTGAGGTGCACCGCGACCTTTGCCATGTCTAGACTTCACTGGTAAATAATATTGTAAGTGTGGGGCCCTTCCCCAACTTTTCTGCCACATCTTGGTGATACCTTGGAAAGAAGGGGTTCAGTGTAGTGTGTGATGGGCCCCTGTATGGGTACTCATGGTATGGCTGTGGCTGACTTGAGGTTCCTCTTCCCCTACACCCTGTCTACTTACCAACCATTGATGCTACTGCTTTGTGGTCCACAGTTGCTGCTCTGGCTCTTTGGCTCTATACACCTTTCACTAACTGTAGCTCTGATGTATAATCCTATGGGGCCATCTCAGGTTGTGTGCCTGAGATGGGTGTGCCTAGCATGCTCTTCTGCTGCTTGCTTTCAGTTCTTGTGTTTGAGATAAAGGTTCTGGGGCCTCCCCGCCTGGAGAGGGCCTCTTCCAACTTGACCTAATGAGTCTCAACAAAATCAAGAGCCATGAAGAAATAAGGGAAAAAACAACAACAAAAGGATTCTCGCCCCCCCAAAAAACAAGCTGGAGCTAGCCCCACAGCAGACTATCCTTCCTGGATTCACTTCCAAGAGGCAGCTAAAAGGTTGGGGAGGAGGAGAATTTAAGCCAGAAGCCCTGCTTTCCCTTATCACTATCCTAGTGGGACCCAGCTACTTGGGTGCTCCATGGCTGTGACAACCCTCAGCATCCCCCTGCACTCAGGCTGTCTTTGCCTAGTGCTGGGTTTCTTCCCCCTCCACTTTGGAACCATCTGTGCCTTTTAAATCTCCTGCAGTGGTGCATGGGGCTGATATCATCAGCCATGTTCCACCCAGATGAACTGACAGCATGCTCAAAAAGTGGCACTGCAGTGGCACACGCTATGCCAATCTGTACTCTTTCTCCCTCACCAGTAAGTCCTGAAGATTCCATGTGGTTCCCTGACCCTTCCTCTCAGGGCCCGGTGGTGCTCTTGGGGTTTTAGGTATACATGTGTGGTCTTCACCACCACACTTGTATAATATAATGAGGGAATATGATATATAATTATTAAAACTTAAATTCTTTCTCTGTTTCAGTTTAATTTTTCTGCCTTTTCAGGGCTCATGAGAAATAATTACACAGAATTAAATCTTGGGTGCTCTTGTATGTAAACATCCTGATAATGGTTCCAGTTTCAGAGAGAAGAATCATATGGTTCATTAATAAAAACAAGAATTTAAAGTGCACAGAAAATATTGTAAAAGATATTAACTTAATAAAGAATCATAATAAAATGAATTCTATGAATAACTCCTAAAGGGGTGATAATAAGTTGTTCCTTATGCAGATTCCCCCCCTTTCTTTCAGGTATGTTCCAATATAAGGTTTAAGAATAATGTTTACATCCACATACTTTAGCAAATACAACAAGGAAGGTATCCAGAGGATGTGTTCAGACAGTACAAACCATACACTGGCATGGAAAAAGGGCCTGTTTGCATTACCAGCTGGTGCTCATAGTAAAGTTGCCTAGCAAAGACTGGGAGACCCCAAAAGGTAAACCTGTCACTGACAATATGTAGCATGTGTCACTTGTATTCTTCAGAGCCTGAGAAGTGTGGCAGCCTCTAAGACCTGTCCATATTCTTCAGATATAAGCAAAGAATCTAGGATGTGTGAGGAGCAGTGAAGAACATTTCAGTCTTTGGATTAAGAGACAATTTAGCTCAGGTGCTGTGAAACTGAAATCTGAAGCCTATATCCATGTGTTAATATTAGGATGAAGAAAGATAATAAATAATCCTTTTTGGCTTTTTAATCTATAGGCTGCCTATCATACTGTCTATAAGGATCTTACTATAGAATATTACCTTATTTCTATATGCCTAAAGAAGTCAGGGATATATTTATGTGCATATATCTATAGCTGTATCTGGACAGATGTCATCATTTCATTTAGCTCTGCCCCTTTCTTGCTTTACAAAGACAGAATCCTTATAAAAGCAGTTAGTTAGGAACTGCCTAAAAATTGCATAGGCTGTGTAAACTGTAAAAGTTTTAATTCATCCCATACTCTTGACTTAGGGGGTATGTCTACATGAGACACTGAATGCACAGTAGTCAAATAATAATGTGCAATAGCATGGCAAAACATCAATAGTGCTATGCTACTGCATGATATTATTATTAGGCTACTGGGCAGTGGCATCATTAAAAGGCATTCACTAGTGTTACTACACAGTAACTGGTTACTGTACATTTATTTAGCATTTGATTATAGTAATCACTATTTAGTAGCCTCTCGTTTAGACGCGCCCACTGCTCACTAACAACGAAGATTTTGTTGAGACTGTGAAGATGCAAAGTAACTTGGGTTACAGTGACCATGAAATAACAATGTTCAAGATCTTAAGGAGAAGAAGGAAGGAGATCAGTAGATCAAGGACACTGGACTTCAGAAAAGCAGACTTTAAGAAACTCAGAGAACTGGTGACAAGAAAAGTTGTGCAGGAGAGCAGTCAGTACTTTTACTAGGCCACCTTAAAAGTTGTGCAGGAATGCTCTATTCCAATGTGAAAGAAATGCAACAGGAGACCAGCCAGCCTAGACTGGATAATCAACTGACAAGATCGGGACAGGGCTTAAGGAACATATAAGCCTTGGGCCTGAGCCAGGTCAGGGCAGTCTGACCCTGAAAGCTGGGCAGGATAGATGCAGAGGACCTCCTGCTGACCCACAGTTTACCTTATGAGTAATGCAAGTAGAATGTTTCTGACTTGCAGGGGAGTGTGACCCAGAGCAGTAGGGTGCTTTGTGATACAGCCAAGGAGCTAGTGCTTGTGATAGACCCAGTTAGGAGTTTGAGTTATAGTCTGAAGGCTTATTCCTATGTTAGAGTTTTGTGCTAGTGGTTTGGGTCAGGACTAAAGGGTAGTGGAAGTCCCAGCAGAGCCCCAGAGTGGGGCAGAGACAGGGAAGGGCCTCTGAGGTGATATGAAGTAACACTGGCAAGACATGGGTTCAGCTGTAGGGAAGAATGGAGGCTGTGATTGTCACCCCTAAGGCAGAGGGTCCATGATTTGGAGCTAGAGGAGTGAGACTGGTGCCAGTCAGGCACATGAAACAACAGCCAGTGGAGGGACTGAGGTAGCCTCCCTAAGTATTATAAAATACATCAAGGTGTGGCAGCTAAGGTAGAAAAAGGAAGGCATCCCAAGGAACCAGAATGGGGTAGGGTCATTTGGCCACCAGGGCATGTCACACCCATCCCTGGGGCCTGGACCTGCTTTAGAAAAGAACAAGGTGATCATGAATTCACCAAGAGCAAATCATGCCTGACCAACATGATTTCCTTCTATGAGCAGATGACAGATTCACTGGATCATAGGGAGAGCAATAGATGTGATATACCTTGACTTTAGGAAGACTTTTGATAATGTTTCTCACAACATTCACATTAACAAGCTAAGGAAATATAGACTAGATGTAAGTACTATAAAGTGGATACATAACTGGTTGCAGCATCCTGTCACCATGAAGCGATCAGTGTCTCAGTGCCTGGTTAGGAGAAGATATCAAGTGGGATTCCCCAGGAGTCTGTCCTGGATCCAGTATTGTTCAACATCTATATTAAAGATTTAGCTGATGGGATCCAGTGGCACACTTAGCAAATTGGAGGATAACATCAAGTTGGGTGATGTGGATGCAGAATGATCTGAATAAGCTGGAGAAATGGTCCACAGTCAATCAGATGAGATTTAATAAGGCGAGATGCAAAGTTCTGCTCTTGGGATGGAATACTTGCATGCATAAATACGACTGGAGAATGACAGACTAGTACTACAGAGAAGGATCTGAGGTTACAGTGGATCATAAGCTGAATATGAATCTACAGTGTACTCATTGCAAAAAAAAAAAAAAAAAAAGCCAACAGCATCCTTGGTTGTATCAGGAGTGTCACTTGCAAATCAAGATAAGTGATTTTTCTGCATTACTTAGAATGAGCGAGGCCTAGTACTGTGTCCAGTTTTAGGCTATGTACCTAAAGAAGTATTTAGATAGTTAGAAAAGAGCAAAGAGCAACAAAAATAATTAGAAGCCTAGGAGGGAAGACTTATGAGGAAAGGGTGAAAGAACTAGGGTTATTTAGTCTGGAGAAGAGAAGACTGAGGGAAGATTTGCTAAGTCTTCAAATACCTGAAGGGTAATTACAGAGAAGATGAAGAAGGGCTTTTCTCTGAGGCTTTAGGGAGCAGAACTAGAAGCAAAGGCTTCAAACTCCCAAATTTAGGTTGAAGATTAGGAAGAACTTTCTGTGTATGAATGTGGTCAAGCATTGGAATGGGCTACCTAGAAAAATTGTAGAATCACCATCCTTGGACGTTTTCAAGATCAGGTTAGACAGATACTTTTCTGGGATGGATTAGTCAGGGATGATCCTGCCTTGAGCACCAGGCTGGACTAGATAACTTCATGGTTTCCCTTCCAGCTTTGCTTTCCTATGATCCCTTTCAGCTCTCCCTCAAGATAATGCTTGGTCCACCAAGATAGCTGAATGCAAAGTATTCATGTATAGCTACATGAGTACGGTTTTTGGCCCTAAGCCTCACAACAGATATTGAGTTGATAAGCTATTAATGAGGCTGACTTTATCAATGTACTTATAAATTGTCCCCTCACTCCAAGTTCTGACTGGCTGAGCTTTTATAATAAGGTGGGCAGGTCTGATCTGCCAGGAGACTTTCCCACAATAAAAACTTCCTATCAAATTGCATCAACAACTACTGAGCCTGTTTTGTATCATGGTACCTGTTTCTCCATTCCTATGTAAATAGAGCACAATTGCCACCCCCTCCCCACCACTTACTGCATGTGTTCAAAGATACAGATACATGTAGCTTTCCTTTCCGATCATTTTCTCCCTTTCTTTGGGCTAAAAAAAATCAAATATTACAATATAAGCCTGTGAGTTACAAAAATATTGAAACTTCCAGTCTTTCCAGGTATCTGAATTTACAGTTCTGTAGATTTTGTGGTATACTGCACAGTATTCTGATTTTGTCCTTAGGCATTTGAGAGATTTGCAACATAAATAGATATACATGTTTCAAGTGATAGGCATGGTCCACTGGGAGATAAAAAAATTCATACACAGTATGCACATATCCAGAAAGAAGCCATGCAGCCTAATCTGGATTTGCTGAGCAGTAACTCCCACCCTAATATTTGTTCTCAAAGTCCTCAAATAGACTGGGTTTCCTGAGAATGTAGGATATATGACACCCCAGGGAATGTTGAATCCATGCAAGTAGGTCTGTTATTATAGAATTACATCAGAGACAATTTACTTGATGATAGCATAGTACGTAGTCCTGTTCTTGATAGCTACTTCATTGCCTTGGGTGCATTTTGTGGAAGATGAGTGCAGACAATAGACCCAGGACAGATGGTAACTCTGCAGTGTGTTAGAAAGCTCTCATAATTAACAGTTGGTGTTGTATGTGTCTGGGGAAGTCATTACTGCTTACTCAGAATGGCATATACGAAATGCTCATTGCAGTTGGAAACAACAGACTGGCTCACATCTGTCACAGCCTCCATTATTCTAGAATTTTTCTGTTGCTAGAACCTCAGGTCAGTGGAAACTTTGACCACAGCAGGTAACATACAACTCCAGTGAGTTTGATTCCTTCCTTCCTTGGAATTTCTCAGAGACTTGTAGGTTGTTTGCATACTCAGATGTGTAGCTTACAGAACAACTTTTGCAGGAGTATCTATAAAATCTACCCAGGAAAAACAAGGAAGACACAGACCCAAAACATTCAATAGCCTGGTAGTCAGGCTTCTGACATGAAAAATGGAAGGTGAAGGTATTGCTCTCATTTTTGAGCACTCTAGCTATCAGTCTAGCAAGATTTTCTATTCTCAGGTATGGGTCTTAGTCTCTCCTGTTGGAATGTTGTAAAATCTTCATTGGAGCTGTGAGTTCAACCCAGTATCTCAAGCAAACCCAGGAGATGTTGACAAATCTAACTTCTGGCTATTTGATTGCTGGGTGGTTAGTATAATGAGGCCTCTGACCCCTTACTGGAAAAGGGGAGGGAGCCTAGGGCCTGCTAGTGATTCCAGCCCCATTGAACAAACTTAATTGTAAAAAGGGACCTAAATAAGATGGCTGCTTGCCACAGATTTAGGTAGTGATTGGCAGGCCTGGGGTGGAAGTAGAAGGTCAGGTGACCTAGGGAGAGGCTCAAAAGTCAAGGGCTTAGCCTAGAAGAATCAGTCTGGCTTTAGGATCTGCTGGAGGCAGAGATCCAGGGAGGAGCTAGATTGTTTGGAGGAAAGGACTGTTTGCCCCAGAAGGGCAGAAAAGATCCTGTGCTGTAAGTGATGCAAGAGAAGTACTTTGAACCTTTTTCATTTATGCTGCCCTGGGGTAAGGATTAACCCCAACAGGGGAGCTTATTTTTGGCAAGCCTTATGTTTGGGAGTGGATGTTGATACTTTTGTTTAACATTTGAACCAGTGGACCTGGGATTGCTGTAAGGGGTGGTTTGGAGGCCACTAGGGTACAGCAGAGGCACCAAGTTTACAGCACTTCTAGGGGCTGGAGTCCTGTAGTGTTGCATGCAGTAGAGCCTGAATATGTTTTAAAAAGCACATGTGCTGGCTTGCTGGCCAGCCAGGAGGGTTCTCATATGATAGCCACCACCACACTACACTGCCACTGCTGTGCCGCCTTCCCATGGCTGGTTGCACAGCTCTGCAGGCATGGCTGCACAGGCAAGAGGGCCACAGCAGTGGCAGTGTGGTGGCAGATGCTGCATGTGTGCTGCTTGGCCAGCCAGTGCAGGGGGGTGGAGCCTTGCATGTGTTGGTCACCACTGCACCCTAAACTGCCTTTCTATAGCTGGCTGCACGGTTCTGCGGGCAAGTGGTGTGGTAGCAGTGGCATGGGGAGGGCTCATGTGGCAGCCACTGTCCCTGCTGTGCTGCTTGCCTGTGATGTGCCTGCGGGTTGGGGAGCTTACACATGGTGACTACTACTGTGCCCTATGCTGCCTTCCATGGGCACTGCTCCAGAGAGAAGTGGGATGGGGCAGTGACAGAGGTGGTGTAGTGGTAGCTACCACATGTGAGCCCTCTTCCCTTCCCGCTGGCACACAGCTGCCAACATCCCATACCATGCCTGAGGAGCCATGGTCGCAGAGCTTGCCCATGGAGCTGTGCGGCGAGCTGTAGAAAGGCAGTTCAGGGTGCGGCAGCAGCGGTGCATTGGCAGCCATCGAGTGAGCCCTACCTTCCCCCAACACCCCCCCCCTCTTGCCCCCATTCAGCTGCCCATGTGCAGCCTACGGAGGGGAGCTACTGGCCTCACCCCCAGCCCTGCTTCTGGGAGCGGGCACAGAGACCGACATCACCCTTTTCGATCTGGCCCCACCTAAGCCCCTTCCCTTCCCCACACTTACCTTCTGGTGTGTGGGGCTGGGGGCCCTGTGGGGGGGGGCTTTAATTTTAATCACAGATTTGGGAGGTTTATTAGAGAATTTGGAATTTTTCTTTTTAATCATGGAAAACCAGGATCTCTGATCAATGTGGGACGTTAAGAGCCGATGGAACTGTTGGCTGCCCTCTAGGGTGGGAGGCCGAGGTCATAAGAGTACAGAGGTGTGGCTGTGGCATGTGACTGACCAGGGATTGGCAGAAGAGTATTCTGCAGATGGACTTACCTGAAGAGGGGGGACAAAGAGGGAATTGCCACATCTGAACTGGTGGGTTCAAGTCTGGTGAGGGTGGGTCTTCATTCCTGAGACCCGAATAAGAAAGATGATTGAAAGATGTGAGTGTGTGGTATTGGCCTGAGAGAGTCCCTTCCTGAAGGAGAATGGTGGGAGATTGTGTGACTGTGTATTTGAGACTTGTGGGGTGAAGAATGGGGCAAGAGGTCAGTGACAAGAGACCAGCTGCTGGGTCTCTTGCCACATTAAGCAAGGCAGCATAGAGATTACAACTCTCTAGAAGAGAGCCAATGAGATCAATGCTGAAACATCTTGTGTGATAAGGACAGGGTATGGGGATGATGGAATCCTGTGAAGAGGAGGCAGACTGCAAAAATTTAACATCAGCTTTATCTCTCGGGAGTGTACCTATGTGGTTTCTTCTTTTCCATCTAAGCTGTAGCAGGAGAATTTTAAGGGTACTGTCTAGTACAGAGAGAGAGAGACTGCAATTTTGCTTTTGTGGCACAGTGAAGTCTTCCACAGTATTCTATTAATCTCTAATGGTTTCACCCTGGGACCACAGTGTTTTCTGAGAGATCTCCATAGGTATATGTAAGAAAGATAACCTTACAGGTTGTCAAGAGCAGAACTTCATAATAATGTAGATAGACTTGTAAATCTAGGAAAAACTGATTTTTTTTTTTTTTTTTTTTTTTTTTTTTTTTAAAACTTTTTTTTTTTTTTTCCTTTTTTCAATTGGAAATTTAGTGCACATTCTATAAATGATGTGCAGATTTGTGGCAAGCTTGTGTAAGTATCTTTCCAAATGAACTGAACCCTCAACTGGTATATTTTAATTGCTATAATTTGAATAATTAATTCTAAATTTAGAAAATAAGTTAAAGGTAGTGTTTGATTAACCACTGTTAATGAAGTCATAACCTGATTTAAGCAGCATTTCATACCTATGACTTTTATTAAAATCCAAATGCTAATTAAATGGATTTAAATTGTTGGGGTCTTTTTCAGAATTTACTATATTCTTTTAAATCCTGCACCTAGTGTTATGCAAGTTATATTGATATTATGTTTCTGGTAACTCTGTTATGCCTACAGTAAAAACTTGCTTACAGTTTGATAGAAAAATACTGCTCCAAACATTTTGAACCTGCAATTTTCTGTGATCCAAAAATCCAGTGATTAAAAATAGATAAGATAATAATCCTTGCTGTCGCTGAAAACAGTTCAATTCTATATTGTATGTCTCATGTGATGATACAAAATGTAGGTTATAAATAATTTATTAATTTGGGATACTTACAGTATAGTGACATTCATTAACGTAGTATAAATAACAATTACTTCAGTTTCATAACCTCTGGAATATTTATTTCTAATGGGGAAAAATCTTTCAGCAGCAAAAATGAAGAGGTTCCAAACTAGCATGCAACATGGGCATCTCTAACTAAAATGAATGATGGTCACTTAAATGAAAGAAATTAGAGGTCCAGTTTCAATTGTATATTATTATTATGATTTGTATTGCTATAGCCCTAACTTTGATAATTGGCCATTTAAGCTAATCTCTAAAATGTATTAGTAAGAGAGTATCTCTGTGTCACAGAATTTACCATCTAAATTGACAACATAGCAAAAATTTTCTGGCAAGTAGATTATTATCCCCGTTTTGCAGGCTTTCAATATTCCACATGCTAAAGAACGTCACATAGTAGAACCAAGAGACATGCAACAGCCAGCTACCAGGAGTATACTGGGGGCTCCTGCTTGAGAAAGGAAGAGGGACCCTTTGTCCCTTTGGAAAAGGGTTTGTAAGTGCTGATGAGTGGTGGACCCAATTTAGTTTGGTCTTTGTGTTCATTTCTGGGTTTAATTCAATTGCTATTTTGTAGGGTTGTCTGGGACAGTGAACAGTAAGCTGCTCTCAGCTGCTGAGCCTAACAGCTGGTAGCAGGTGTGAACAAGATGAGGAGGCAGGAGTTTTCCCCATCTGTGTTTTTAACACTTAAAATTTACTCTGCTGCTGAGCCCCAGTAGGACAAGGACTTTCTAGGAATACCAGAAGAAATAATAGTGAAATGGCTGGATGATATCATCAGAAAACAAAAGCCACCTATTTTTGCCTGCTTTTGCCTATTCCTTTGCAAGCTTAAGGGAAATTTGGGGTGGGGGGGAATGTCATGAAAGGCTGGAGAGGAGGGGGCACTGACTTCATCTTGGTCTGGCTTTGTGTATAACAACACTAGTATGTCCTTGTCAAACAGACATATGGGAAGTGCTTCAAGTGTGGGAAATGCCTCTTGATGAATTCTACCAGGAACTAGCTAAGGAAGCCATAGGAAAAGATGGTTAGACTGAGAAACGTCTGTGAATACAGGGACTTCATTGACATGATCTACGAAGAATTGTGAAACAGGCAGAGAAAGCATTGGAGTGCAAGGAAGACCTGAAAGTTCAAGAGGAGGAAGCTGTAAAAGAAACCTACTCCTTTGGTGAAAGGAGCCAAGCCACGCACCCCACTGACTAGGAGGATTGAGACCTCTGTCACTAAGAGAAAGTGAAAGGTGACAATGGTTGACGACTCCTTTCAGCAAGGAACGCTCACATTCCATCTGCCAGTTAAATCTCCCTGCCCTCGTCTCCCCTCCCCCCCCCCAGGGGACTTCTGTCTGCCAGGATCCTGCATTTGAAATGCTTCCAAAAGGTCAGTAAGACTTATCTAGCCTTCTGAATACAAACTTATGTTGCCCACTTTGTGGGTATGAATGATTCTGTCAGATTCAAAGTAGTACAAAAATGACTAAAAGGTTTTGGGTAGCAGGGTGAAGGGGACAGAGCCTCAGTTTGTTCTTATTGATCCTTCCAGCCCAACCAGAAAGAAATGCATCCTCATGATCGACATATGGCTGTCCAAATGCCATCACTTCCAGGGCAGTGGCTTCAGTGAGCAGTGATCCAAGCAGGAGGACTGTTAAGTAGAAATAGGGACCACTTGACAAAACAGAGGAAGAACATCTTCATGTATAGGTTTACTAATCTAATGAAGAGATCTTTGAATTTTAATGAGTGCATCTACATGTTTCCCTACAGCAATGTAGCACCGTGCTATGTTGCCGCACAGCGCGCTATAGCACTGTCGTGATCACGTGGATCTACACATGATCACCAGCTAGAGCATGCCACTATGGCAATATATGGTTATAGCATGATGCTACATTGGAGTAGCAGCAAAAACTAACCATGTGCTGTGCACATGGTACAATAACCACCTGTGACAAGGGGCCTTCCTGGGGCTCAATTAAGAGTTAGTCCACTGACCTGCATAGGGCTCTGCCCTGACTCACCTGCCGGAACTCGAATGTTTTCATAATATATTAATTTGGAGGCTTCCCACTTGCTACGCCAATTCCAGGGGGCTCTTTTTTCCATGGCTCTAAACCTTCCCTATACTGTGGCCTATGCCTCAAATGACAACCAGATTAGTATTGCTCCCCAGCTTCAGGCCAGGGCAAACTTGCTTCACCACTGGACCTCTTGCATGCTTAGACTCAATCTGTCCAGCTTTTGCAGGGACCTCTAGCATACCACCTATCACTAGGACACTCTCTACTGTCTTGATCCACTGAGTGACCTCCCTTGGTGTCACCAGGCTTTGCTACTCACACGCTGGCAGGACACATGCAATCATTCAGATCCTTTGAGTTCACCTACTCTACATGGCCTAATCTTAAGACAAATACTGGGCTGACTCTGTCCCAAGCCCTTCACTAGGCAACTTGACTCTATTCTTACTTGCGGGGGCTGGCCCATGTACTGTCATTTAGGCTGCCCTTGCTGTCCTACCTGGTACTCCCCGAGTAAAGCCCTTCAAGCCTCTCTCAGTGGCCCTACTCGGCACCTACCACAGTCCTTCAATTGCCCCTCTTTGCACCCTACTCTGTGAGGGCCCTCATGATTAACTCTTCAAAACCATTCTACATCCTTTGGGGCCTCTGGGACCTTTGTCCTTATTGGGCTCAGGTGTCTCTTGTTAGTGTGCCTGGCCTACACTACTCTTACAATCCACTGCCCACAATCACCCACCAGATAGTGAGGGCCAGGTTTAGGTAATTGGTCTGCTATTTCTTGGGAGTTGTCCCATGACAGACAGTCTTGCCAGACCACTCTTTCTCTGCAGGGTGTGGTTTCAAGTCATGCCCAGGACCATGGGCCTCCAAACCTCCCCATAGCTCTGCCCTTACTTCCAAGATATTCCAGGAGCAGTAGCTCAGCCAGCTGATGTTACTGCCATAACAGGTTGCCCACCACTGCCTCTGCCTGTCTTGCCAACATTTTAAAATGGCTGCCTTAATCAAGCACCTGCTGGCTACCTGCCTCCAGCCCTTAAAGTGGCAGGCACACAAAGGTGCACTGCCACACCACCCATACTGCACTATGCTTTAGTTCTTCCAAAACTATGTTATGTAACTTAATTCTCAGAGGAGAAATTTTTTACTAAAGATTCTATATGTTAATGCAAGAAGCATGGGGAATAAGCAGAAAATTTGAAAAACTTTTTACCCTCATACTGTCACAGAGGGTGCAGCTCCTTGTGCAATTAATTTGAAGCAATGACCTCCAGAGCAGTTTGATGCAGAGTAAACTATTCCTGGACATGGCATCTACACACAAACCTGGGACAGCAGGAATTTGAGCTGGGGAAAAGCAGTCTACACCAGGGCCACTCTTGCTGTGCTCTTCTCTGGGCTCCAGGTGGTGGCACTGGGCAGAAGAGTGTCTGACTGGGGCATAAGGATACTGAAAATGCAAAGCCATGTGGCTAGGCAGCAGGTAGGAGTCTGGCCATCTGCTGGTTGGGCTGATCAGGTGCATTTTATACCAATGGTCAGTGTCTACACCTGCATTTATGGCAGTGTAATTAACTGCAATTAAGACAGTAGTGTCCCCTACAGTACCATCTTATAGTGGTATAAATTAGTTTACTGAGGCCTAATACCATTGCACACATAGATAATGAAACTTTACCATAGTTAATTACTCTGCAGAAAAGCGCATGTATAGATGGAGCCAGAAATATGATGCAACTGGGAGAACTGAGATCTAGTGAGAAGTATACAAGTTCTCTTGGAGCTCTGGACAGGTGCTGGAGGACTGGAAGGTGGCCAATGTGGTGCCCATCTTTAAGAAGGGGAGGAAAGAGGACCCGGAGAACTACAGGC
>JAGPOW010001338.1:46519244-46529438 GCA_030014935.1 Caiman crocodilus
TTTTCCCGGGCACCACCAGGGGTAACTAGGACCAATGGTCACAAGTTACTGGAGAGCAGGTTTAGGTTGGACATTGGGAAACACTACTTCACAGTTAGGATGGCTAGAATGTGTACCAGCTTCCTAGGGAAGTTGTTCTTGCTCCTTCCTTGGGCCTCTTTAGGAGTAGATTAAGTAGGTACTTGGCTGGGGTCCTGTGACCCTGGCACTCGTTCCTGCCATTGGCAGGGGGTCAGACTAGATGGCCTGCTCTAGGCCCCTTTTGACCCTAGGTACTATGATACTATGAATACCCCAGGAAACTGGAAACCAGCCCTGCAGGCTAGAACACAAGAAAAAGTGATCCTGCAAGGAAAAGACACAGCTTAAGCAAGCATGCTGCCTCTATTATTGTGTTTTATCCTTTTTATTAGCCATCGGGCTTAGCATTTTTTCTTGGAGTGTTTTATAGCTTCATTTCATACCACTGGTTTTAAGGGGAGGTGGAGGCCTTATTAGTACCTACAGGGTGCAACTGGACAATGGCTTAAGAGTCCAGTGCCTGGGGGGCACAGCCACATAGGGCCAGGGGGTCCAGTGCCCGAGCAGAAACAACCAGATAGCACCAGGGGGTGAAGCAGACACAAGGGATAGGGCCCCAGTGCCAGAGGGACATAGCTACACAGAGTCTAAGGAGCCTGGTACCAGTGAGGGGCAGCCGATAGGGGCCAGGGCCTGGTGATCAGAACAGACTGAGTTGAACTAGTGTCTTAGAGCCAGGTCCAGGACAGTAGGCGTATGCTGGAAGGCCTCACCAGATTACTTGGCCTTGGCCCCTTTAGGCAGAGACCCCAACAGAGGGAGCAACATCTGTGTAACATCTCTGAGGCCTTGGGTATGGTGCAGGAGTGGTAATGGAGCTATACAATTAGCCCTTTAGGCCGGAGCTCCTCATCTCTGGGTGTGCTTGGGAGTGAAGATGAGATCTGGGAAGCCCCTGGGGCAGCCTCCCTTTTGGGAACTCAAAGAAACATCGAGGAGTCGCAGGAAAGTGAAGGGGAGACTATTTTCAGAAGGAAATCCAAATTACCTCTGGGGTGCTCCCCAGGTTCTCAACCAGGCCTGGGAACGACTCCCTGTTACATCAGGACACTGAAACAGCCTCTGAAACCCAAGACTGTCCCCACCAAACCAGGATGTATGATCATCCCAAGAGGACCTGTGTTTTGGTGTGGTGGCCCTGTCCCCATTGGTTTGCTCAGGTTCAGGCACAGCAGGGCACGGCAGAAGCTGGTGCTGCACCCAACCCCATCCAGCAGGATGGCTCCAAGCTGCACCCCTGCGCAGGCAGCCCCAGCTACCCTCAATTCACTCTTTTTCAAGCTTCCTGTGGGCATCTTAGCTACCCCTTGGGGCAGGCCTGACCTCTGCCTTCCCTACCAGGCCGTACACGGTCTTTGCAGGGGTTTACAGGTGTGGTGGTACTCTGCTCTGCCCCCAGCTCCACACGTAGATGTGACTGAACTGCATGATAAGCGCTATGTGGCAATATCCTCAGGAGCCTGTAGCAGGGCCCTGAGGAGCTTGGAGCACTCCGCCTAGCTCAGGTGGTGGTGTGAACCCTGCCAGCAACATCTTAGAATCATAGATAATTAGTGTTGGAAAGGACCTCAGGAGGTCATCTCATCCAACCTCCGAATCAAACCAGGGCTATCCCCAACTAGATCATTCCAGCCAGGGTTCTGTAAAGCTGGGACTTAACCTCCCAGGATGGAGATTCCAGTCCTTCTCTGGGTAACTTGTTCCAGTGCTTCACCACCCTCCTAGGGAGAGTTTTTCCTAATATCTAGCCTGGAATTCACAGGCTAGGTATCCCTGTACTGAAATCCCCTTAGTGGCCTAAACTGGGAGGTTTGCTCTGAATGGACCATTACATACTCACTGCATTGAGTTCAGCACAAAATACAGCAAGCATGGATACATTCATTCAAAAAATGAGAGGTAGTGAGTTGCTGCCTAGCACATACTTGTCCAGCACTCATTATGTATTTTATCTAATGATCATTTAATACAAAATGCAGAAGCAATGCATGGAGCCTCAACTATGGAGACTGTCCTCATCTCCGAGCTATAATAGTCATACTACCATCTCTCTCTGCTTCCATGAATTTTGAAATATTTTCTCAATTAGTGTCAGTTTCAGCAGGACTATAGGGGTACACCTCTCCTAGACTTACTTGCCTATTGCCTGTAATAAGTTTAATATAAATGGAGAAAGTGGGCTTGACCCTCTGAGGATGAAAGCCATGGTCTCTTACAATTCTCCACCATCTTAGCTGCTACCTAAAAAACATCTGTGTTTTAAAAGAAACGAGTGAGCTAGTTGTTCATTCCCAAATGAATTAAATCCACGATGGATTTGTCACTTTGAATCCTGGTGTCTCATAGTGATGTGTATGTGGGAGATGGGTAGGATATCAAATACAATCTACTCATCTTTATCATAGGCATTCTGTTCAGTGGGTAAGCTGTTGTGAAACCTAGTCTTGGGCACTGACCTGACCCTATTCATCAATAGGGAACTTAACAACATTGATATGAACAATATTCTGGGAACCAAGTATCTAAAATCTGTTTTTGGTGATGCTCAGTGTCACCACATGTAAGCTGTTTTTTGGATCTAGCTTTAAACTGTAGAATTAGTGGGCCAAAATATCACTCCTGAGCTCTCAAAATATATAGTTTTGGTCAAGAGTACCAAGTATATTTTTCAGATAAGAGAATTCAGGGCACTATCTTGTATAAACTCTTAAAACTGTAGGATGCATTTTTGTAAAGTACTTAATGCCCCTGGGGAACCTTTGACTTTAATGGCATATGAGAATACTCGGTACTTTGCAGGACTAGGCCCATCTACGGCATGGGAAAAGTAAAATTTGCCTTGTGATCAAGTGCAATTAAACAAAACAATGTGATGCTTCGGAGTCAGATCATTAAATTTAGGGCAATTTCATCAGTATACAATTCCCATTAGTATATAGTAACTGTGGGTGTGATGTTCAGTAAAGGAGAATTAAAAGATTTTTCTTTGGCTTATACATTTCTATATAAATATTTTTATGCAAATCACCAGAAAAATAAATGAAGGATTTAAATGTATGGTAATTATATTCTGTAAGTGATAATTTAACCTGCATTTTATACGGATGAGACACCAATCTAAATGCTGGTAGTTCCAGTCATTCCAAATTAAAGGATGGGAATTTCCCCAAGGAAGAAGCTGGAGAACTTAAGTCTAATAGGTATATACATATTAATGACACTAAGGCAGCACAGGATGACTTGAAAATTGCCTTGACATATTTGGCTCTGCTACTTATGAGAGACAAATATGAATGAAGAGAAGATTTTAGTTTAGTGAAACTCAGTGAGGGATTCATCTGGTTTGATTTTTTTTTTTAATATATTTTTATAAAGGACAGTAGTGTAATGTGGGCTTGAAATGCAGGGCACCGGCCCCAAGCATCAGCTTAGTGAAGGCTCCAGAATAGCAGAACCACTGGGTCATATACATTTGAGCAACAGCATCAGCTGTTGCAGGATCAGCCGAGTGTAGCCAAACTGCTGCTCTCGTGACAACAACCGAAGTGGGCAGACCATACTACAGCAGCCAGGGACTTTTTTGGGTCCCCAGAGCAGGTCAGACTTACACCCCTACTTTCCCCTCTGCTTATCCTTATCCTCTCTAGCACTCAGTGGCCCTTCCCTTTCCCCTTTCTCTTCTCCTTCCTCTCCCACTGTTGGTACTGGTCCTTTTTCTGCTTGCTATCCCTTACTCTCCAGAAAGCTTTGCTTAAGGTGCTTCTGGTGGAAGAGTATAAAGTTGCCTGTTTGAGTCACATTTTTAGAATAGCTGAAGTTTTTGCAAACACATGCTCTCAACTTTAGACACCTCAGTATTCCCATTGCAAGTAATAGTACTAAGCATGAACATAAGCATTTTTGTGATCAGTAAACACAACCTAAATACAGTTAGATTGCACAAAAACAGGTTACAGAAAAAAATTATTAATGCCTTTATTTTGGTATAAATCACACTTCACATGAAAAGAGCTCAATTGTATACACTGATGAGAGGTTAAATAGAAGCAACTTTGAAATATTGCCCATCATATAAAAATATGAATGCATAAAATTAATGTTGCCAAGTGGAATACACTCAGAATAGATAAAAAAAAAATATAACTTGTACTCAGGTCTTCCTTACAGACTGTACTTGGAAATCTACTTAACAGAATTGTTGATATAAATAACGGCAGCAGGAAAAGAAATTTGGGACAGAGAAGCCGACAAGTAAAAACAGCCTGTTTTCAGTTTAAACTTGAAAATAATTGAGAACTAATGATCTGGGGAGAATAATTCATTACTGTTCCATTATAGCTTAGGTTGTTTAGTGCAAACTTCCCGTCTCAGTGTTTCACCTTCTTCCTATCTTCTGTGCAGTCTCTCTCTGACACCAGTGGTATGATATTCGAAGACCATGGCAGTCGGTAGGAAACTTTCCACTAATTTCAACAGGCTTTAGCCCCAGTACAGAAAGCAACTACTTTGTCTTCATTCAAAATGCTGCTCAAAATAGTTTCCATGTAGGCAACTGATGTGAACCCACTTACATGAAAAAATGTCACAGTGAATCAGATGGAAGGGTCTCAAAGGAAATGTTTATTTCTATGAAAGAGACAGTGCTGAGCACTTTGCAAGATGTAACGGACACAAATAACATGAAAGAAAGATGCTTTGCACAAAATAATTACATTCTGTACCTTCAAAACATACAAAGATGTTTTAACAACATCTGGTATCTTGGCTGAAAAGTTTGGCAGTGCTCTTGGATGATGTTTCATTTTTAGATGTTTGTTCCTAGTTGCTTCTTGGCTCTCAAACTTTGCCTCTCTCTTGTCACTCATGGCTCCCATGTCCTTGCTTCCATTTCTCAGTCCCAGCTTTCTATGGTATATCTCTCATGCAATCTGAGCATTATTGTTAGACTTATATTTTTGGGACTCTTTCTCTTTGGATACCCCTAAATGTTTTTCTCTTTTCAGCTGCCAGACTTTTCAACTCTGTAGTTTCTGTCTACCCAGACCTTTTGACTCTCAATGGAGACATTCCTGTTCTCTCTATTTTCAGGACTCATCTCTATTATCACTCTACCACAGATCAGTACTTTTCCGCCAATAAACTCCAAAAGCACATCCACACATGTGTGCATGTGGGCTTGCAGCAGTGCAAATAGGAGTGGCACAAATTTGTGCCAGAGATTTTTTGCCTCGGCACACATGCCTGAACTTGCACCTTGGTGTGGGGCAAGTTGTGCCATTTGGGGCATGCTGACCCTGCCCAGCTCCTCCTGGATCTTCAGGAGGACAAGTGTGCTGTGCCCCAGCAGTAAAAGAACCTGTCATGCTGGGTAGCTCTGGGCTTCTTGTTCTCAGTAGCTTCTGAGGCCTGTCCAGTTGACATATGGGGACACTAGCCATCCGTGCCAGCTGCACTGCTGCAATAGCCCTGACCTACAGTGGACCCTATACCCTCTATCCACTCCAGCAGTCTGGCAGTTGGTCACAGCCAGGCAGCAGTCCCTGCTGCCACCTGCAATGGCCTCTTCCCTCTTGGATCTGCAGCCCCATGTCTGAACACCTACGAGACCTGGACAGGGACTGCAAAGCCACCAAGGCTGGGGCATGGGCACTGCAGCAGAACCAATTCCACCAGCTGCCAGTGGGCCTACACTACCACCTGCACTACCACCTGGGCAGCCAGTGGGGAACATGCTCTCAGCGTGGTAGCCTGCTTTGAACGGTCAAATCATGTCCTCCTGGCCCAAATGGCCAGAAGGTCAGCCCATTTGCCCTCTGGGTGCTAGCCTTGAGCCTGATTCTCTGCCTGGGTCCTGCCACTTGCCTCTTTAGCAGGAATACTGATGATCCTCATTTTAAATGCAAATTCTCTGATTAAAAATACTTCTAATTCACTCTTTAAATTACCACAAAATCCATGTTCTTCCACAATTAAAACAAAAAACCCGGAGAGAGAGAGATTAGATGGGTAATGATTTATTGATATATTTACAATTGTAGACCAATTTGAAAGCCTACCAGTGTCTCTAACATCATAATAAAATACATTCTAAATATCTATCTACTTTGTTTGCTTTTGGCTTTCTTATCATAGAAAAATTAGGCCTCCCGCTAACCCCTTCATTAACCAGGATGTGGAGACAGTGGCCCCTGCAACCACCGTTCCTGCTCTGTCTGGCAGCTGGGCATACTGGATGTGTGATGGGGATGTGGGGTTTGCAGGAGTGGGGTGGGGGTGTATGGGGGGGATGTACAGTGTGTAGATGGATGTGCATGGATGTAGAAGGATATGTGGGGGGCGTGGGGTGTATGGGTAGGTATGTGGGGTTTGCAGGAGGGGGTGAAGGGATATGGGCTGTTGGAGGGTGTAGGGGGCATGTGAGGTTTAAGGGGGGCCACCACATGCCTGCCCCCACACCCTTTTGCAGCTCACGGCCCCCAGCACTGGCAGCAGCAGCCAGACAGCTAGAAGGGCCTGCTTGCAGGTACAGCTCTCAACCATGCATCACTGCCTGACCATTATGAAAAACAGGCCTGACCCAACCTGACCTGGCTTGGCCTGGCCCACCCACTAGCATGCACCTTTGGACAGGAGCTGCAGGTGGTGGCAGGAGCCATCCTGGTCCTATCCAAAGATGGGCTAGTGGGGTAGGCTGGGCCCATTCTCCGTGCACAGACTATGGGTGAGGCAGTGCTGCAGTGGGCACAGCCTGGCTGGCTGCTGCTGCCAGCACCAGGTGTGTGGGGAGATGTAGGGTTTCCAGGGGAACTTGAGCAGGGGCTGCCACATGCCTGCCCCCTTACCTGCACCTGCAGCATTGGTGACAGCAGCCAATGGGTCCATGGCCTGGCTGTAAACACAGCCTGTGGCAATGCATCGCTGCTTGATGTGGACTCTGTGCTGAATGGACCCAGCCTGACCCACTGGTGCATGGTTTCCCTGGTCCTATCCAAAGCTGAGCACTACTGGGGCAGGCTGGATTGTGTCCATTCAGCATGTACAGAGCCTACAGCAGCCCACTAGCTGTTGGCACCAGTATGAGAGGGTGGATGGGGGACAGGTGTGAGGTTTGTGGGGGGGGCTGCCACACACCTGCCCCCACATCCTCCTGCCACTCCTCACCCTTACGCTCACTCATACACCCCACACCCATAAGCCCCTCCACCCCCATGCCTTGCTAACTTACCTGGGACAGATCCTGGGTCCCAGTCATGCCCAAACCTTGCCCTATCTCTGCACACTAAGGGAGAGTGCCTCACATGCTGAAGCAGCAGAAGCACCATAGAGATGGCCTGGCCGGATACCAGAGTCTCTCTCTGGAGGACCCACTTCCAGATTGCCTGCACTTGGCCTTGCCCTGCTTTTTACTGTGGGATTTTTTTATTTTTATTTTTATTTTATTTATTTATTTTTTTTTGATACCTGGATACATCTGTTTCAAGATGATGCAAGAGGAATACGTCTTATCTGGACACACTCCAACAATCATCTTTTCTGCTCTGCTGGTGGGCCCAGAGAATAGCCTGTTCCTTGTCAGAGAATGTCCTGTTCTCTCCATAGGTAAGTCCAATTTATCACAGAGAACATTTCACTCTTTCACATTCTCTCACTAACTGACTAGATGTTCCATTTAAGTGAGTCTTTTCACTGTGTCTGCTTCTTGTGTTTCTCATTACTTTCCATGGCATAATACTTCACACTGCAACATAAACTGATTAACTGTTTGTGAGAAGATGGTAGTTGCTTATCGCCTTAAAAACTCCACAGGCAACCTTAGGCCACATATAACTTTTTAATTTTTGTATATTTGAATATTGGATAGTACAACATGTCAGTAAGCAAATATAATGCTAGACAATAAGGTAAGACTCCATAAAACCTGTTTAAACCATACTTCATAGTGTCATAGTGCTTAGGGTCAGAAGGGACCTAAACAGATCATCAGGTCTGACCCAAAGCCCAGGCAGGAATGGGTGCCAGGGTCATATCACACCAGCCAAATATTTGTCCAGCCTCCCCCTGAAGACCCCCGAGGTAGGAGAGAGTACCACCTCACTTGGGAGCTCCTTCCAGAGCCTGGCAGCCCTAACTGTAAAGTAATGTCTCCTGATGTCCAGCCTGAACCTTCTCTCTAACAATTTGTGGCCACTATTCCTAGTAATGCTGGGTGGTGCCTGGGGAAACAGACCCCCCTCCGTTGCCGTTGGCCCCCTCTGGTGAGTCTGTAACTGGCTACCAGATCCTCTCTCAACCTTCTCTTGTGGAGACTGAACAGCTTCGGGCCCTTTAGCCTCTCTTCATAGGGCCTGACCCACTGCCCCTTGACCATGCGAGTGGTCCTCCTCTGGACCCTCTGAATTCTAGCCATGTCTCTCTTGAAGTGCAGTGCCCAGATGCATTTCATTTATTTGTGTCAAGAACAATGGGAACCTTTTCCTTAAATCCCTTATCACTACAATAGGTCTACAAGTGATATAATTTTAGAAGTTCAAAGGAGCACAGTATTTAGCAAAGGTAAATAAAAAAAAAAAAATCTAAAAGGTGACAAACACATTTCACAGCCATTCCAAAGTCTACATGACGTCCATAGCAATATCTAGACAAAAGTAATTTGGCATCTCAAAAACAAAACAAAACAAAAAAATCTTTCATGATCTATACAGGCTTGAATTTACCAGACTTCTCAAAGTGGAATAAAAAGTTCAGCTTTAGTTCAAGTGTCATGGCAGGGTCCTACAGGAGAACCGTGATCTCCTGAAGGCTCTCTACCTATGCCAAGTTCGGCCTAAGGCACCCTCAAATTCTTGCCCGCCACGTCTTTGCTGTTAAGTATATATGGGAAGCTACCTTTATACCGACCTGGGCATGGTGTATCGGGACCTCTGTCCCCATGATCTCCCAACCCCACTGGGGTGTCTCCCTGTGTGATCGGTGCCTTCCAGGCACCCTGGCCTTAGGGCCACACATGGCTTTGACCAACCCCTAATACCACGCCCCAAGCCTCGCAGGCATACCAGACGTTGGTGTGTCTGAAACTGCACCCGCTCTCTTGGGCCTTCTCTATATTCTCACCCGCTCTGGGCCTTCTCTACAGTGCCCCCTCTCCAGGGCCACTTAATGGTCCACCAGTCTTCTCGGCCCACCGCATGGCTACCCTCTACTAAGGCCAGGCATACCATGCTGCTATCCTCTTTTGGATCGGGGACCACCACAGCACTTGCCGTTACCCTTGCCCTTGCCTAGGAGGCGCTATGCTGCTAACCCCTGTCTCTTCTGGGGTCCACCACAGCATCCAGCCTCTGGCCGAGGTCTAGCACCACGCTAGCCTATTACTGGCTTCTCAATGCTGCCCCTCCTCGGGTTCTTCAAAGGTTGCCCCCTCTCTGGGGCTTGCTGCGCCCATGTTGGCGCTGGGGTCCCCGGTATGAGGCCTCCTCCAATCTCTTGTAGACTCACCCAAACCACCGGTTTAATACAACACTAATAAAACAAAACACAAGCCTCCTGTCTATAATTAAACATCAGGCACCTGTGAGCTACACTCACATTTCTGTCTCCCGGAGTTCCTGCCCCTACAGCTGCTGGTAGGGAACTCCCTGCCTGACTTTGGCTCTGGGCTTTATAGGAGTCAGGCCCTGCCCCTTAGTTCAGCTGACTGTCATCAGTTGCCCTGGCAACCTGCAGCTGTGCTACTTATCCAACTTCTAGGGCTTTCCCCAATAGTTTCCATACACAGGGAGTGGGGCAACGAGGTGCACCGCGACATACCTCCGCGCTTTAAGATCTTAACTCACTGAGGAAGATCTTCATAACTGTCACCGGATTCAGTGTCTCTTCCTGGCCTTTCTTCTCGCACCCAGCGTTCCATAAATAAGTGGCAGAGGTTTTAAGGTGCCTCCACCTTGCCTTTTTCCCATGGGGCACCATGTTGGATTTCTCGGGAGTTACCCTGCCAAAGTCCCTCCATAGTATCACAGTATCATAGTAGCTAGAGTCGGAAGGGACCTGGGCAGATCATCTAGTCCAACCCCCTGCCTTGGCAGGAAAGAGCACCGGGGTCAGATGACCCCGGCA
>JAGPOW010001338.1:46529538-46564208 GCA_030014935.1 Caiman crocodilus
GGGGCTTCCCCTCCGGATCCGGCTCAGCTGCACCGGCCCCGCAGCCCCACTTACCTTCGGGGGACCAGCTGCTGCTGCCCCCTCAGCTGCTCCGCTCGCAGCTGATCTAAGGGCACCGGAAGGAGGCACACGTGTGGGAAGGGCACACGTGCGCCTGTCTCCTCTCCCCGCTGCTCCCGGCACCCAAGTGCCGGAAGCTACCTCAAACTGCCATTACAAACGCGGTGGTTTGAATTACCCGCCGCTGCTGAACTCACCAATCAGGCACTCCGGTGACACCGGAAGTGCCTATTGGTGATCCCGCCCCCTCCCGCACCCCCACTGGAGGGATCTGAGGGGACCAGAGCCTGCTCCCCTAGGGTTAGTCCCAGGGGGCACTCCCTGGCTTGGGGGACAACCCCCCTAGCCCGCGCTCTGTTTGCGCGGCTCCGGAGCGCGGCTCCCTACCGGCTCGGCTAAGAGGGATCCGGGGGGCTTCCCCTCCAGATCCGGCTCAGCTGCACTAGCCCCGCAGCCCCACTTACCTTCGGGGGACCAGCTGCTGCTGCCCCCTCAGCTGCTCCGCTCACCGCTGATCTAAGGGCACCGAAAGGAGGCACACGTGTGGGCAGGGCACACGTGCGCCTGTCTCCTCTCCCCGCTGCTCCTGGCACCCAAGATTAGCCCTCTCGGCTCCACATTAGCCCTCCCTGGTAGGGTGCTAACCAGGCCTCTCTCTTTCTTCTTCATCGCCTCAATTTAACAAGCGGGCCTCCTCTCTCCTCCTCAGAGAGCTACCCCTTGTTACCTAGGAAGTTTTCCCCCACTTTACACCGCCTGCATCCCAGGTCTTCTCTTCTTTGGACCCCTTGTAACAGATCCTTATTTCCTGGGGTTTCTAGCCAATCCATAAACCTTCCCCACAGCTCCCACTGCGTCTGCAGTGCCTTCTGGGCCTACTCCTCTCACCAGAACTCTATTTTCCCTTGGCTGGTGGATCTCCCTTTAGTCCCTTTATAGACCTTCACATAGGCTACCCCACCAATTCTTGCCTGTACAAGTTTCCTTAAAGTCCAACACTGAACTTGCCCCGGGAGGTTATTAACATAAACACAAGGACTTCTTTTCCCCTTTTGACCTCTCTCTGACTGGGTTACCTTTGATGTCGAGGGTCTATCTATTTCCTTAAGTTGGCCTGTTTCCCAAGTCTGGTTCGGTCTCTGCTCTTGTGCTGGGCTGGATATCTCGTCCTTAGGGTGTAGCTTGAGATGTTCTTCTCCTCCCCCCTCAAGTTCCCTGGGGTTTTGGCCCCTTCTTTCCAACTTGAGCCCTTGTACCCTTCCTTTACTCTGGGCTTCTGCCACTCTCTCCCCTTTTGAAGCTCTATCTGCTCTATTATCTACCAGAGCCTTTACCATTTTTAGACTCTGGCCTTTTTGCCCCAGCTGTCTTCTCTTCTGAGTGTGGCCAGGGTAGCTTAGGTCACCATTTTGGTTGCTCCCACTGATCTTCTCACTATCCTGCCCAGCTACCATATTCCCTTCATTCACCTCACTCTGCGGTACAGGTTTTGGTATGGTGAGTACCCCAACATCATACCTTCTGGTGAGTTTTTCCATTTTCTCTCCCAAGCTGTTCAGTCCCGCTGCGTACTGGTCTGTCCAGCGGCACCACTTCTGCTTGAGGTACTTGACAATTGGGGGAATACTCCCTTCTCCCATTGTTGCTGCATCTGTCTCAGGAGGTTCTTCTGTCATTGTACCCTTTTCTTGTCTCTCTATTCCCCACTCCTCCTTGGAGCTTCCTAGCCCCGTATTCTTGTGGGGTTCCTGGTCATTTTGAACCTTCAAGTGTATGGTCCATGCCATCTCTACCCATCTCTCGGTCTCTGACAGGATTCCTGTCAAGGTTTCCAGCTCTTACAGCTGCTCCTGGTACTCTATGCTGGCCCTGGATAGACATTCCTCCAACTGCAGACTTATTGCAGTCAGTCTCTCTCTTTGTGCCCGAGCAACCTGTGCCAGTTGCTGCTTGATGTCTAGTCACAATGTTGTCTCCCTGGCTGTACTCTCTTCAAACAGGGTCTTCAGGGACTTTATCTCTTTCCCTAATTGGTCTCTTTCCTTTTCTACCATTTCTCCCTGGGCTTGCAGCTCTACACACTCCTTCGTTCTGTCTCAAGGGACTGCTTCTGCCCCTGTAATACCTCATGATTTGCCATATATTCTCTTACTTTTTCCATCTCTTTTGCTATTGCCTTTCTGGTCTCTTCTGCCTCAGTATGGCACTCTATGAGCTTTTCCTGCAGCTCTCCAACCAGGTGTTCAGCCTGTCCACACCGTTCTTGCCAGTTCTCCAGGTCCTCGTGCAGTTCATCTATACAACTCTCCTGGCTGTGGACTTCTTTCTGTAGGACATTTACTAGGCTTTTTGACACCTCCAACTCCCGCTGTATCCCCTTTGATTCTCTTGCCTGGGTTGTACAGGTCTCAGTTGGCTTTTCCCTCCCATGTTTCCATTTCTCTCTGCATCTCATGCAGTTTCTTTTCTCACTGTCTGTCTGCTCTTTTTGGCCTCCTCTGCCACGAGCTGTTCCAGCACTCTAGTCTTTTCTGCCTCTGATTCGATGAGGCATCTAATTTCCTTAGAGCCTCCTTCTTTCTTCCCTGCATATACCCTCTGTTCTAATCCAGCAGCCTTTGACTCCACCTGCTCCTTCTGAGCTTGGGCTGCCTCTAGCTCCCACTCTAGACTTAGAATGTTTTCTTCTAGTTCGCTCACCTGTAATAGCCAGGTAAAATTCTCTCGTTCTTAAACTCTCTGTCTTCTAGGTCTGCCATAATTCTATTTGTGTCCTAGACCAAACCCAACATCTTCCTTTCTATTGCTCGTAACGGCAGTCATCTTTGATCCGGGCTTGCCTTCTCAAGCCCCTCAGTCTCACTGCCTTGTCTTTCAAGTAGCCCTCCCTAAGGTTCATCCTCCGCTTTCCTGGGGTCACGGGTTCCTTCATCGTGCATGGCTTTTCCCAGCCAATGCACCACTTTGTCATGGCGGGGTCCTACAGGAGGACCGTGATCATGATCTCCTGAAGGCCCTCTACCTGTGCCAAGTCCGGCCCAAGGCACCCTCAAATTCTTGCCCACCACGTCTTTGCTGTTAAGTATATATGGGAGGCTGCCTTTATACCGCCCTGGGCACAGTGTATCAGGACCTCTGTCCCTGTGATCTCCCGACCCCACCGGGGTGTCTCCCTATGTGATCGGTGCCTTCCAGGCACCCTGGCCTTAGGGCCATGCATGGCTCCGACCAACCCCTAATACCACGCCCCAAGCCTCACAGGTGTACCGGACGTTGGTGTGTTAAACTGCGCCCGCTCTCTTGGGCCTTCTCTACAATGCCCCCTCTCCAGGGCCACTTAATGGTCCACCAGTCTTCTCGGCCCACTGCATGGCTACCCTCTACTAAGGCCAGGCATACCATGCTGCTATCCTCTTTTGGATCGGGGACCACCGCAGCACTTGCCGTTGCCCTTGCCTAGGAGGCGCTATGCTGCTACCCCCTGTCTTTTCTGGGGTCCACCGCAGCATCCAGCCTCTGGCCGAGATCTAACGCCACACTAGCCTATTACTGGCTTCTCAATGCTGCCCTTCCTTGGGCTCTTCAAAGGTTGCCCCCTCTCTGGGGCTTGCTGCGCCCAAGCTGGTGCTGGGGTCACCCCATCTCTGGGTTCCCCGGTATGAGGCCTCCTCCAACCCCTTGTAGCCTCACCCAAACCACGGGTGTAATACAACACTAATAAAACAAAACACAAGCCTCCTGGCTATAACTAAACATCAGGCACCTGGCCATAACTACATAAGCCTCTTGGCTACCACTCCACATCATTGCTCCAGCCTCTGGAGCCCTCGTGAGCTACACTCACATTTGTCTCCTGGAGCTCCTGCTCCTCCAGCTGCTGGTAGAGAACTCCCTGCTCCGACTCTGGCTCTGGGCTTTATAGGAGTCAGGCCCTGCCTCTCAGTGACTCTCATCAGTTGCCCTGGCAACCTGCAGCTGTGCTACTTATCCAACTTCTAGGGCTTTCCCCAGCAGTTTCCATACACAAGGAGTGGGGCAACAAGGTGCGCCGTGACATCAAGTCTTTGAGGAAAGTAGAAATTCTGTTACATGAAGGAATTCTAAGGTTTGAAAATTGACTTATATTTGAATTGGAACAAACCTGCATTGTGGAAATTCACCATAAAAGAAAATGTTTAAAAAGTATTTTAGAGGTATTGGAATGTTTTGCATCTATAAAACAGGAATATTTAATTAGTTTTCTATTTGTTTATTTTCCATATTAAATGGTATTAAACATTTTAAAAATGTCATAATAAAAATAAAGCACTGAAACTTTTTATTCCAAAAATTTCAACATAGCAAGTTGTAACTATAGGAATGTTCTTCACTGAATGTTTTTTCCACTGAAAAGATACATAAGCAAAGTAGGTTGACCTGTCACCTCTTTATTTGAATAAGTTTTTTCAAATTTATTTAATTTTAATTTTTCACTCCTTTTTGTTGTAGAAAATGGTTTCACTAAAGCTTTTCCATCTTTTTCCCCCATTTTTTTCTGAGTGACAACATTGCTTCATTTGAAAAATGTATGTCAGTTTGCTTTCAGATTATAGAAAATGGATAACAATAGAGGCAGCATAATTTAATTGTATCTGTTCCCTTAGGGCCAGATTATGTTAATCCATTTTTTTTATATACATTACATTGAAATATGGGACACTACCTAAAATGAACACCTAGAACTTGTGAAGGTTTAGGTCCAGATACTGATCACTGCATGAAAATAATAGTACTGTAGGAGCTGCTTTGACAATTATGGTATATGCACGAAATTCCAGTGCCTCTTCAGGTGAATAATTATAGTTTTTAAATCTTAGAAACAATACAACAAAGGTTTATTTTCATTATTTGTCTATTTTTTTTTTTTTTTTTGGAATATATGTATAAAAGACTTAAACCAAGATTTCACAATTTTTTTTCTAATCACCCAGAGCTTATTCAAACAAAAGCTACTGGTATTGAACTGCTATAATGATGTTAATAGGAACAGAATTAACATATTCAATTGTAGAGAACCTTTCCCACTAAATGGAACAAAAATAAAATTTCCCCTTTAAAAAAACCCAACAAAGCAGAAAACCCAGAAATATAATTACTACATCTCCATAATTTATTGTGCAAAAAATGTAGTTATTATTTCTAGGAAGCAGCTAAATGTTTGATAAGAAATGAGGTAGAAGATTTATCATCTTATGTTACTGCATTGCTTATGGGATAACTACATTTCTTGCTATAACCTCTAGGCAAAACATAATGGGTGTAAGTCAATCACTTTCCTGGCTAATGTTTTAAATGAATGAACAACAACTATCTCTGAGAATAATTGGTAGCCAAAAGGTTCTAACTATAGCAGAATTAATGATTTAAGTAATTTGGGGAACACTCAGGTCATAGCAAAGGGAGGGCGAGCAGGGTGATAGTCTTGGGTACAGAAGTGAAGGGGTGCCAACAGGTACTGTCCAGTTGGGATGAGGCATGGCATGGAGCTGTAAGTGGATCATTTAGGGGAGCACCAGGCCAGGCGGGGATGGCTCTTGTCCCTGCATACACTCCTGGGCAAGCATGGAGAGGCATGTGCTCCCCAGATCTGCGTGCAGGGTGAGAGTGGGCTGTTGCTGCGGACTTCCCCTGAGCACCAAACTTCCTTGCTATAGCACTGGGAACACTATTTTTGTTTCTAACTGGACTGGCTTGGTGCTAGGGATAGTACAGGCATTAGGGCATCATCATACTAGGCATGTCTACATGAAATGCAACATCGCAATCGCATTGGCAGGCATGAACCATGATGTTGATGCTACTGTGCAGTAGGGTTGGAGACAACCCATGCACTGCCAAGACTGCACAGTAACTGCTGTTACTGTGCAGTCAGAAGCACATGTAGAAGCATCCACTAACATAATAGTCAGATGCAGTTATGCAACATTTTTTCCAGAAACTATTTAGTTTTACAGATATAATTTAAGCTTAAATTTGAGTCCTCGAATATTTCTTATCACCAAAGACTAAATAGCTGACAAAGTTTCTTTATAACTTCTAGTTATATTTGTACACTGATTTATGCTACTATTAATGGATTATATTATTTTCTTAAGCTTTGACTAATGCAAGCTTTTTTTGGTTATCTCCTAATGTGAAAATCAGGCAACAGTGATTAAGTCATGCTGTTCTTCTAACTTCTTCATAATACTTTCATTAATTTTATCCATACTGTCTTCTAATGGAACATCAAAAAGACTATTTAGTCTAAAGGAGAATGAATTTCAAAGAGATAAACTAGAGATCATAGTTAAATGTAATTACAAAAAATCTGACTGACAATTTGGCAAATTCTTTAACAGTAAAGATGGGAAAACTTCAGGGATTTATTTTATATATACACACACACATCATTTCTTTATTATCTATTCACATCAATAAGCTTTCTAATTGATATATTTGACTGTTAAAAACATGGAACTTCCTTTTTCTTGATTTTGAAGTATGAGATATTTCAGCAGCAAGAAAGCAGGCCTTCTGAAAGAGAAATTCCAGCATCACTGATTAAGCGGCTGTTGCCTGGTAAGACCACCTGTGTATGAAATAGCTCTAGTGGTTTTGCATCTCCTGTAGTCCTTTTGACTTTTGCAAAAGCAGTTCAGCTACCAAATTAGAGTTTTTCCTCATTTGTACAAGTGATAGTGTTTTCTGTCTACTGTATGAAAGACTTCACAATGAATTAAATGTGAAGTGAACTGAAGTATTATTTGAAAAAGTACAGATTTTTGGGTCCAACTGTGATCTACTCAGGATGGTGATTGGGGGGGGACTGTGGATTTAACTCGCCTTTTTAAACGCCTTTGATCCTGGGGCAAGCAAAGGACTGTCAAGCCTTGGAATGAGTTGGAGATGTTCAAGCCTATGCTACCCTAACTCTGCTTCTTGTGACTCCAAGGGACTATTCCCAAAGCTGGAGAATGTTGGGAGACTTTCATCATGCTCCTTCTTCTTTTGTCAGACCTCTTGTATTGAGGATTGTGAAAGAAGGTGTTCTAGCTGCCAGTATTCTACTTATATTCTCCAGGAATAGCCTCAGGCAGTTAGATTTTCCTTAGCAGAGCCCAGACCGTGGTCTTATTGGGTGCATCAATACAAGAGATTTACTGTGCAGTTGACTAATTAGCTTTGCAGTAAATGTCTTGACATCTACATATGAGCCCTTATTAGGCTGAAATAAACTAATTTTCTCCACATATGTAGATGCTATCTGGGATATGAGGGTGCTTCAGTGTGGGAGCTGCCTGCAGGCTAGCCCCATATTGAAGCTCCTTTGTGCTCCTGCTAGTTTCTCCAAAGCACATCAAGCCAAGTTGGAACAGCCCTGGGCTGTCAGGCTGGCACATCTCCACATGCTGTACATGAATAAACTCCAGAGCTTATTGAGTTCAAACAGTGTGTCCATGAGCAATAAACTCAGAAGCAATGAACTCCACAGTAGACATGTACATTAGGTCATAAAATTACAATATTAATGCATCAGACTATATTTGACTAAAAAATTCCTTATTATTACAGTGTTCAAAACATTAATATTACCTGTACATCTTCTGATTTCCTCCAGCAGCACATTTTTAGAATTTTTCATTCATTCATTCATTCATTCATTCATTCATTCATCAGATGCTTTGTGGTTCTGGTGTGCAAGAGCAGTTGTTCTTGTGCACCTTTTTGAAAGAGTTACCTGAAAATACTGGGGACTGGACTCCATGGACAGACAAGTTCCTTCCAGTTTTATGTTCCTAACGATTCAAGAATTAGTCAGGAACCAAATGCCTGGAGCTACCAATGGGGAAGTATGCTCTACTGCTGATAGAACTATTATCTCAAATCCCAGTTTCATATTGTCAAATGAAAAGTGTATTGATAACATCTATAGCAATACAACTTGTGAAGTAAGACAGTTCTTGGTGGGTGCATGTACCGGAGATGCTTAGTGTACTAATGTCTAATTTACTTCTCAGTAAGCATAGAAACAGAAAATTAGGGTTGCAAGGGACCTCAGGAGGCCATCCCAGTTCAACCCCCTGCTCAAAGCAGGAGCGGCCCCAACTAGATCATCACCGCCAAAGCTTTGTCTAGCCAGGTCTTAAAAACTTGCAAGGATGGATCTTCCACCAGCTTTCTGGGTAACCTTTTCCAGTGTTTTACTACACTTCTAGTGAAGTTTTCCTCATATGTATTGCTGCAACTTGAGACCGTTGCTCCCTGTTCTGTCATCTATCACCACTGAGAACAGTCTAGCTGCACAGTAAAGCATCACCATCTACACAAGCAGTGCTATTAGTTTGGAGTGAACTAGTTAACTCTGACATAGGTTACTGCCCAACACAAGTATTATTCTATGGTGAAGTTATTTACTCCGTTGCAACATGCTTATAGACAGTGACGAGCTGGATGGGCATGATGGTATTAGTGTGGGGCAGCCTGCTGTAAAGTCCTTCCCTTTAGCACTCCTGTGTCCCAGCCAGCACCTCAATACCACACTGAGCCAGAGGAGCAGCTCCAGGATGGCAGGCTGATCCCCCACCCCCACCCCAACATCTTTGCCAGCCACGTTGTACCATCTCAATGTGCTGTAGTCCTTAGCTCACATGTAAACAGTGAGTCCAATAGCAATAAACTCTGCTGTGAACTGCATGGAGGAAGAATTCAAAAAAGTATTCCTATAATAACTGCCTGAAGAGAGAGATTTGGGAGCTACTTATAGACTCCAAGAATAAATCCTCCCCCTCTCTACAATACTGGTCAGGCCACAGTTGGAATGCTGCTTCCAGTTCTGGGTGCCACACTTCAGGAGGGATGGGGACAGTACTGATAGGGTCCGAGGAGGGCCACTCGCATGATTAGGGGGCAGCAGGGCAGGCGGTATGAGCAGAGGCTACAGGACCTAAACCTGTTCAGCCTTCACAAGAGAAGGCTGAGAGGGGATCTGGTGGCCATCTACAAACTGGCCAAGGGGGACCAGCAGGCTATGGGAGCATCCCTGTTCCCCCAGGCACTACCACGAGTAACAAGGAATAACGGCCATAAGTTAACTGAGAGTAGATTCAAGCTAGACATCAGGAGGCACTACTTCACAGTCAGGGTAACTAGGATCTGGAACCAGCTTCCAAGGGAAGTGGTACTCGCTCCTACCCCAGGGATCTTCAAAAGAAGGGTAGATAATCACCTCACTAGTGTCATTTGACCCCAGCATTCTTTTCTGCCCATGGCAGGGGGTTGGACTTGATGATCTGCTCAGGTCACTTCCAGCCCTACCTACTATGAAACTATGTTTGACAAGACACTGAATGGCCTTGTCAAAGGGAGTGAATTAAGCAAAATGTTCAAGGCCAGTGCATCCTCAAGCTAATTTTGTTTTCCTCACTTTCATTGTGAGACCTTGATATATGTGATTTCATAATTAGGATCTGTCCAAATTCTTTGAAGATAATAATATCTCAATAATTTAAATTTAATTTACAATTCTACTAACACATTTTCATACCTATTTTTTTAATTTGTACATTTGAGACATTCCAATAGCTAGCTTGAATCCATCATATTGCATTGTCAAAATAAATAAGGCAGAATTGCCTATATCTTGGCATCACAAGCATACAAATTCCCAAACTTTTTATATAGTGTATCAGAATTCAAAGAATAATGTTTGACCTGGGATGTTTTTATGTAAAAGCATTACATAAAGTTAACATTAAACAATATTGAACAATAAAAACCCTCAGAAATCTGAATTTACTTATGGATAACTAAATATGATAAAAATTGATGGAATTTATCAAATGGTTTGTTTTCTTTAAATATTTAAGTCACGTTACAATTGTTAGCGCAGTGAAAACGTTTATTTCTAGAACTATTCAGTTTTGTAGTATGTTACAGCAGTAGTGAAGAATTCCTTGACTGTTGTAAAAGGGAGTGTTCTAGAAAACTGCAATTATCAAAAACACTTAACTATCACAGTGTTAGCACAGTTCATTTAGCAAATGTTTATTTTTCCATAGTTTCTCACAGAATTGCTAACAAAGCTAAAAAGACTCCATAATGGAAATGATTATCCCACTGTGGATGTTGAGTGGGAGCAATACCAAAAGCTAGACATTTATAAGTCAGCAGGACTGGATGGACTTCACCCAAGAGTGCTGAAGGAGCTGGCTGAGGTCATTGCGGAACCCTTGGCAAAGCTCTTTCAGAATTTGTGGTGCATAGGAGAAATCCCTGTGGATTGAAAGAGGGCCAAAATTGTGCCCATCTTTAAGAAGGGGGAGAGGGAGGACCTGGGAAACTATAGGCCAGTCAGCCTAACCTCTATCCCAGGGAAGATCATGAAAAAACTCATTAAAGAATCTACGTGTAATATACTTGTGGAAGGTAAGATTCTGAACGACATCCAGCATGGTTTTGACATGGGTAGGTCTGTCTCACCAATGTCATCTCCTTCTACAACCAGGTCTCTTGTCACCTGTACATGGGAAACAAGGTAGACGTTATAGACCTAGACTTTCAAAAAGCTTTTTATTTAGTATCCCATGATATCCATGTGGGAAAACTGGAAGAGTGTGGGCTCAGCTGCTCAACAGTTCAGTGGGTGGGAAACTGGCTATAGGGTAGGACCCAGAGAGTTCTCATGAATGGATCTGTGTTGTCCTGGCATGAAGTGGCGTTTGGTGTCCCTCGGTGTTCCAGGTTGGACTGGTGCTTTCCAACATCTTTATCAATGATTTGGATGGGGGAGTGAAAAGATTGCTGGCCAAGTTGGCAGACGACACCAAGTTATGGGGCAGTGTGGTCATGCCAGAAGATAGGTGGCAGATACAGGCGCACCTGGACAGACTAGAGAGCTGGGCAGACTGGAACCAGATTTGAACATTTCTAAGTGTAAGGTGCTCTATCTGGGAGCAAACAACCCTCAACATGCATACAAGCTCAGTGGTGACAGCTTGACTTGCACCATGGCCAAAAGGGACCTAGGGGTAATGATTGACCATCACATGACTGAACCATCAGTGCAATGCTGTGGGCAGCAGGGCAAATAACACACTGGCATGCATCAACCAATGCATATCATTTAAAACTAAGGAAGTAATCTATGAATCTATTAAGCATAAAGAACATTCAAATTTGCAAAGGTCCTTTAGCTTCTCCCTCTCAAAATCTCTATTTTGTATCGCACATTAAAAAATCATTCATGTAGACTGCTTTAAATCAATGTTTTTAAAATAGTTAAGATCATTTAAAATATTTACATATCCAGATCACTTCTTCCCATTTTTATATTATGTTCACATTTGCCTATTAATAAAGATTCTTTGTGTCTTGTTTAAGAAACGTAGGCTATGTACAGACATTCAGGGAGGTTAGAGGGAGGTTAGATTGTGTTTAAAAATGTCCACCTGATCTAAGTTCGTCCAGGTGTGGATCAGTTGAAAAAAGGCTGACCTGATCTAAGTTAAGTTAGATTACCTCAGAGGTAAACTTATCTTGGGTCCAGTGATATAAACCTAACTGAAGTCCTGTACAATTTGCAGTGCAGATCCAGTGCTGAGAGTCCAGCTGCTGGCCCCAGTCCCAGGGCTGCACTTTTCCTTCCCTATTCCTGGCACTGGGTTAGCCCTCCAGCCCCTCTGTTCACCCCCAGATGGAGAAACCCTGCCCATGGAGCAGTCAGGTCCCACCCCAGACCACCAACCTCCATCCTGCAAGCCACTCCCAGTGCCAGTTTTATTAGCATTTTCCAGTGCTAGAAGCTGAGGAAGTAAGTTGTGGTGGGGAAAGGTGAGGGAGGGATGGGAGGGTAAGTTTTCCAGGGGAGGTTGTTTGTCTGAAGTTTTCCAGGGGGGTGGGGGTTGGGAGGGTGGTAAAAGAGCCCCTGGTCCCAGGAGGTGAGGGAGAGAGCCATCCACCTGCAGATTCTTGATCCCCTTCACCTGCTTCTTGCCATGCCAATCCCCCTAATCTCCCCACCACTAGCCTCCCATCCCAATTTACCTTAAATTGGGCAGCTATTTTTAACATGATCTAACTTCAGACAAATGTGCAAATCATACTGAATAGTAAAGAAAGACATGTATTTCTTCAATTCCTTTCATGTATTCTTCATAAATGTTACTTATAGCTACAGTAAATGCACATTTTCAGAGATGCCTGTCCTTTATCCTGAACTGTAAAATGGTTTTATTAATGTTTAAAGATGTTTCTATATTTAGTACTCAGGGAACACAGGGTGCGTTTACATGTGCGCGTTTACTGCCAGTAACCAAAATTAATGCACAGTACAAGAGTGCGTCTACACATGCATGTCTATACGGCACAGTAAATATGGCAATTTATACCAACTTGAGCATAAATTTGATGCCTGAATCATGCAGCTACCAAATTTATGCCTGATTAGTTACTGTGCAGTAACATAAGAGTAGACGCCTTCCTGCACAGTAACACTGTGCATGCGTGTGGACTGATTTGGGACTAAAGTTAGTCCCCAGACAAGTACCAGGTCAGTCCACGCATAGCATTAATGTGCTTTAATACCTGCATGTGTAGATGCCAGCCTATTTCTACTTACTGCGCAGTAATTTACTATGCAGTAAATTTAAGTCAGTGTAAATGCATATGTAATCACACCCATATATTACTGTTTTTGCCAACAAACAGACTGGCTTCAATGATAATTGGGCCTTAATCTCACAGTCCATTTTGACACCCTGTTCTATGTATGTAGAGAAATGTGATGCTACATTTGTCCTCATATCCTCTGTCCTCAGGCCCTTTTTCTTTTACCTGACATGTATAGAGATTGCAGGCTAGGTTTTTGCCCCTAATCAAAATAAAAACTGCCCAATTGTTAACAGATTATACCAATTTTGCTGGTCCTATAGGTAATAAGTTATTACCTTTCCAACTATGGTTGAAAGCTGCTTTCTTTTATATGTGTAATTGTTTCTAAAGATTTGTGATAGTTGCAGCCATATTCTCTATGAAGATTTTATGAATAGACAACATAACATTGTGACACACTATTCATATTCACATTCCCTTAAGAATTATCACTTCTTGATAAAGCCATTTTCTTGTAGAATATAATCTTATCTTGCACAAATGTTCTCTTTTAACAAAAGTTCAAATCAAAGAGAAGCTTTGAATATAAGATAGTTGTTGGTGTAGTACATGATAGGGCCTTGGGGCCCAGTGGCTCTGTGCCCTGCCTGACTACTGCGGGGATTAACACTCATCAGAGTTCGGGGCACCACAGGTTACCTGATTCTCTTCTGCCACGACTTTATCTTATCATATGTTAGGATCAGGAAGAACTTAACCTTCCAGGTAGCTTACCAATGGATCTACTGGTCTTACTCCATGTTCTGCGGCCCTAAACTTCATTGCACCCTGATGTTACCACTTATGTCATTCAGGATCTTTAGGGACAGACTTGTTCTCTGACTCGCATGGGTTCTAGATCTTATCAGGCCCATCTTCCCAGAAGGAAAGTCACCTGGACTTCCACAGCCTTCTGTCCGGGCATTGTGCATATAAAACAAAGAAAACAGGGCAAGTCCCTTTCTCCTGCTTCAGAAGACTTGGTCATTCATAGGCAGAGCTTCACATCTACAGTTTTAAGATCTTTCAGTTTAGTGGAGCTGTCACATTCATGGCAGGGATGATACTCCTTTTATTTTTCAAGACAACTCCCAGCCATGATGGTTTTGATTGGCCTCAAAGGCCCTATCTTTGGGTGCTTCTGCTTGGGCCTGACTTGACCCATCTGGGTCTTCAACATGCCCAGGAGTGAGTCTGTCTCTCCAGCACCTTGCCGAGCTCTCCCTCTTCCCATGCAAACAAAGGAAAAAGAAAGAAAAAACCACAGAGCCTTTATAGGGTTGACTTCATCTTGCATCTGTCCATTTCCTGGTGAAGTTCTTTTTTCTGGCCAACGTTGGCTGCTCCTCTTCACTGTTGGTGTCCCCATATCACTGCAACTCGTCAAAGCCTGGCTGCCAGCCATGAGCTAGCTCCACTCTTTCTAGAGTAGCCCCAGCCTCCTCAGCCACTTTTCCCCCCCAGGGGCTATTTATTCCAGCTCCCCAGTCTCTGCTCTTTATACCCTCCTCCAGAATATCCTCCTCTCTCTGCCCTATCCCTGGCCTGTGCAGCAGCTTGGGTTTAGGCTCCAACTCAGGAGCTTACTCAGGAGATTTGAGCAGATGCTGCATGGTCCAATCAGGACCAACCAGCTGTTGGAAAATTATGTCTTCCTTGGCTCCCTCATGGCCCTTCCTTCCATCTCTGGTGAGTTCCCTCCCATTGCTGAGGTAAGCAGGGTTTCATAGATGCTAGGGTTGGAAGGATCCTCAATATATCATTGAGTCTAACCCCCTGCCCATGGCAGGAAAAAGTGCTGGGGTCATGTGACCCCATCCAGCCGCTTGTCCAGTCTCTTCTTGAAGACTCTGAAGGTAGCAGGGAGCACCACCTTCATTAAACCCATTCCAGATTCTGGCAATCCTAAGCGTGAAGAAGTTCTTTCTAATGTCCAAACAGATTCTGCTCTCTATTAGGCCTGTGACGGTCGGCAGCGATCCAATCCAGCTTCAGATTCAGCCACTTAGGATGGCAGTGATCCAATCCAGAGCTCAGGACCAGGTTTCTGCCTCGATCTGGCTGAAGTGACTCCGAAGCTTTGGAGCTGTCTCGGAGATCTGGCCATAGGGTATATTGGGGAATCAATGAAATATCTATAACTGTTTTTGTTTGTCCAATGTGGATGAAAATTACAGGGATTGTAGCTTCTGCTAAAAGAATGAAATATGCTAAGTTTCAAGAAGATTGGGGCAGTAGTTTGGGGGGGAACTGTACTCCAAATTCTTGAAAGCCAAACTCATGTCACAGCTGTGTGTTAAAACACAGTTGAGGTCAAAACTGCAAGGATGGTAGTTCTTACTGAGGCCACAAAGCCTGACAAGTTTCAAGGAGATCAGTATAGGGGTTTAGGGGAAACCACACCTCAAGCTGCAAACATTGTGCCATGGGTGATACTGCATGTGTTAAGGCACAGCAGGGTGACAGCTGCAGTGATGGTGGCCCCTGCTGAGGTCACGACACCTGTCACCTGTTGAGATCAGTGCAGGGATTCTGGGTTCTGAGGCCCTGCTCCCCTAGCTGCTGACAGGCAAAACTGTGTCTGTCTTGGGGCAGTTGATTGTCTGTATTGATTTTTCCTCTCCTTAGCCTGGTTTTGTGGGTGCTAATGGATGCTTGTTAAGTCATTATGTAGTAGCTAGGTCCTGTGTATTGAGCTGGTCCCTGAGTCCCTGGTCTCTGAGTGAATCATGATTGATTGATTGATTAGTAATTGGTAACACAGCAGCTTAGTAGCCAGGCCTGCAGTAGTGCTTCCTAATTACTTTATCACATGGATGACTTATATTCATCTTGGAGTCAACAATAACTCTGAGGTCTCTTTCTGCCACTGTACTGCTGAGAAAGTCATTCTCCAGCCAATAGGTGTGTCAACGATTCTCTCTCCTTAGGTGCAGCACCTTGCACTTGTCCTTGTTGAACTGCATCCTATAGTTCTTTGCCCACTTTAACCTTTTCAGGTCTGCCTGGATTCAGTTTGTTTACTTTCCTCACAATAGTTTTCAAAATAATCTTGTGAACTGATCATTATTAGGTAATATCAGAAGAAGTCATTTGTAATGTGAGTGTAAAGTGTGTATGTGACAGCCAGAACCAGAGGGATTAATAAACAATAAATATGTGCATCTTGGAGGCATTTGGTATTTTGCCTAAACAGGCAATATTAGTTAATATAAGCTTGTAAGTTTGTAAAATGCAAATGTAACTCATCTGTTATAAGTTTAACCAAAATGATAAATTAACTGTTCATAGAACTGACTGGGCCTCCCTCATAGGCAAAGCTGTAGCTGTGAGATTTAGCTGGCCTAACTTTTTTTGCTCAAGGTTCAGCCTTAGTGATAAAAACTGGATGTAAGTGCCTGACACGCCCAACACATTCCAAGAAAACATATTCCAAGAAAGCATATTCAAATGAAGCCTAGAAGGGGTTGGCACTTAGGCGGAGCAACGTCAATTTCAAACTTAAAGGTGCTGCATCATAATTTGCTTATTGGATAAACCCTTGTCTGGGCAGTAACCTTTCATGATAATTTTAACATCTTTCAATCCAATAGGGTAACGGCTATAGGGCAACATTGTGAGTGGCCCTGAGGCCAACAGATTTACATAAGACTAGGTATAAAAAGCATGTGCATCAGGTAACTAGCAGGAAGGAGGGGACAGAATAGTTATTTCTGTTCCACGCCCGGATCCCAGACTCCCAGTATGAGTGAGGATCAGATCCTAATCAAGGGATCTTCCCCGGTAATCTCTCTGACAGTGTTGAATGGGGATGCCTGACTTCACTGGAATCACTTGAAGCGCACCTGGCATTGAGGGACTATCAATAAGTTGCCAACCCATGTCTGTCTATCTATTGTTTTGAACAGCCCAATGACTAATACCCTTGCAGTGCCCAGTTGGCCTGCGACAGATTGATCTATCTATCTGTTGTTATTATTTACTATTAGCTCTTTAATACTGCATTATCTGCTTATCACATTTATCTTTCTGTTAACTGTTTTGTGTGTGTAAGCTATAATAAATTTGCCTTTCACCAGGGGCTGGACAGCAAGAGGAAAAAGGAGGAGGAAGGTTGAGGCTGGATAAAGGGGAAGAGAGCAGCCTGCTTGTGGAACCTGGTCAACCCTATAAAGAGGAATGCACAGTGGAGCTGGAAATCTCACTGTCTTAGTCGGCCAGGACTGTGGACTGAAGGAGCTGGACTCAGACTTGGGGGTAACTACAGACTGCTGTTTGAGAACTCTAAAAACAAAACCCCTATGATTTTATATATAAAAGTGAGAACTCACCCTTGCTTCTTGTGTCCGTTTCTGGGGCTGCAGGGTTGGCACACCCTTCTTGGATTAATAATTCTTAGAGTTATTGTTCTAATGATTCTGCCATCCCAAGTTGTTTAAGAACACTGGAGCTCCACATTTTTAAATAAAAAACATTATTTTGTTGTGAAAAAAATCCTCCTATTTTTCGAGGCAGTTCTGCTACTTTTTCTGGAGTCATTTGTACCACCATGTTTTTTGATGGTACAGAAACAATTTATATATTTGAGCACACATTTCTGCTACCATGTTTTGGCAAGAATCTTTTGGTCAGTGCTGAGCAATCAAGAGCATTCAAAACCGTCCATTTTACTGAACCATGTATATGTGCTCAGATACACCAAGATTATTTCCAATGTTAAAAAGATGTTAATTAATTCAAGACATTAAGAATCATATCCAGAAAAATACTCTTGATATATTTTAGCTAATGACTCTTTAATGTAAACTAGTAAATTATTCTTGAAAGAGGGATAGGAATCCAGAACTCCCCTAACCCTACCCACTAGACTAGTATCACACTCCCTCATGTTCTTCCTTTCTAATATAACGTCTCCTGCATCATTTTATGTGCAGTACCACAGCTTTAATAAGAAGGGTGGGAATGTTGACCTCTTCTCTTAAGCCCAGAGGAAGCAATAACCTCCTGGTAAGACCATTGTCCTGGAGACATAATGTGGATTTGAATCTTCACAAAGAGGAGGAAAATGAACCTGGCTCTCTCATGACCTGAACATGCACTCAACCCTTGTATAAAAAGCTGTGGGGCCTCACCTTCTCCTTCTGCTTTGTTTAAAAGAAAGGAATGACCACTGCTTCTGTGCTTTACAAGACAAGAGTGACCTAGCTTCGGTTTGAAAGACAGGGCCTAAGGTTCCACCCTCAAAAAAGGGATCATGATCACATATTCCAGGTGGACGGAGAGTCTGCCCTGCAGCCATGAAAAAAGTCCCTAAAGACTGCAGAGGTTGAAGGTTCAAAATATACTCCTGTCTTCATTGTTTCTTCTATTGGCCTAGGAAGCTGTCTGCTCAGCTCACTGCATACTCTTTGTTTTGGATCAATTTCTGAGGTGCTTAACACTCCCAATGCATAGTATAGGAACTATAGCTACCTAACAGGATTCTGACTTTCACTATGGGGTTGGTTCAGGTGCTTTATTACTAAGTACTAAAATGCTCAATGTTTTGGCTTCAAAATTCCTTTCTGAAACTAGCCCTATGTGTGTTACCCAAAGCCCATTGCTCACTGATTTGATTCTGCAACTCTTTGCAATCTCATTTCTGTGCTCTCTGTTATACTGTAGAAGATAAAATTGCTTTTGAAAACTAAGTATAGACAGTCAAAAAATCTGAGGCTAAATTAATTCTGTCTTTTCAAGTTGGTTTCAGAGGTTAAATTAAAACAGAAGTGACGGACATTTACCTTTGATTCAGGAAATGCAGACACGCTTGCAGTGGCACAAGCCAGAAGCCAGGAGGGTGTGAGAATGCAGCTCTCTGGCATGTAGCCAGCATGGGCTGTATATTTGTTTCCTCTTCCTGCTGCCCTGAGGTCTCTGGGATTTATAGTCTAGAATCACAACAGCAGCAGCACTTTGCAGGGTTGCTTATCACATCACTTCCTGCTTCCAGGTGCCTCTGGAATTTGTGGTCCACAGTCACATCCAGCAGTAGGTATGAGCAGCGGTAGGGGTGTTTAACTACTCTCCCTGGCCCCAGCCCCCAGCCAGGTTTTGTGAGGTGGGGGTAGTCCCCCACTTCAGACTGGGTTGCATCCCTAGCTAAGTTTGCCACCCCACCACATCACCCTTGTCAGCCAGCCTTCACTGCTGCAGCTAGGGAGTAGAGGGATGGGGTCAGCCCTGCTCTCTGGAGCAGACAGCGTAGCCCAGCCAGAGCTGCAAAATATACTGAGATGCTGAGGGACTGTGATTTAGCTTGAACCAAGGCGGGGTCTGGGACAGAAGTTTCATAAACCAGTTTGACCCAAATCAGTTGAGTCTGATACTACATTCGACCAGGTTTATCTTAAATTAGTTTCAGCCATTTTGAAACTGTGCCTATTCCAGAGATTGAATGTCCAGGGTAATTGAAAGTGTGTCTATTAAGTGCAGTACAATTCTGATATTGTTGCAGTGCCTCTTGGCTACTTCTTGCACTTCTCTCTAAAACATAAACTTTACATCATTTCCCAGGGGTTCATAAGATGCTAGATGGTGCTGTGATTTCCTAAATTCTCACCTCCTTTTCTCCAATTTCTACCTGAACTACAAATAGCATTCAGCACAAATGATTATGAAGAATGAAGTCTCTGAAACTATTCTAGAGAGCAAATGAGAAGGCAATAATAAAAAGGACCAGGGCATTTTGGTAGTCAGTGAGCATGTCTACATGTTCATTAATGCACAGTGGTTACTACACCTTAAATTTAGTATTTGTATAATCAAGTATTAAATTAATGTGCAGTAACCTGGGTTACTGTACAGTAGCACTGGCACATGCCTTTTTAGCAATGCTACTGTGTAGTAGCCTAATAATACTGCACAGTAATGTATTAACAATGTTTGTGCTGTGATGCTTTACTGTGCAGTATTATTAGGCTATTGAGCAAGTAGCATCTTATGTAGACATGCCCACTCTTTCAGAAACTGCAGCCAACGGCCACCAGACTTTTAGCTTCAATGACTATGTATCTGAATGCAAGGTTCACTAAGCAATCATCTTCCATGTTAGCACTAATTGCTGTACTATATCTTTGGCATACATTAGTCATTTTTCAAGGTAGGGAACTATTCCTAATTTTTTTTAGTTTGTAGCTGACAACACAGTTCTATACCAATCTAGTTGAAATTATTTCATACACAAGAATGCTAAATTACCAAGGTATCTTTCTACCCAATGCTAAAATGTGGCATTCAGAAATACCATACTAGAAGTCTGGTAAAATCTTTGTCAGAGTATTCTAATAGCCACTCATACAAATTATTAGATGTAACATTTTCTTGGCAGTTTTTATCTTATCATTCCCTAAGTTAATAGCAAAGAGTACATTAATATTAATATTCAAGTGGACTGTTTCTCCAGTCTGTGATATTAGGGATGCTAATGGTAGCTATTCGTCTAGAGGTTATGGGTGATAATCAGAAAAATGCTGATGAAAGCACCTCATGAAATTACTCAAAGTTTTGTTCAATAGAGTTTATTGCTTCCATTCACACAGACTACCAAATAAATTATGTTCATGTTTTTAAGAGTGTAGTGATGCTGGATGTTAATTGATGCTCATTGCTGGAACTCATAAAATATTTTCTTGATAAGTGACCTAGAACAGAGAATGAATATTGTTTTGTATTATGTTGATCAAACAAGCCATTGACTTATTTTATGATTTTTATGCACCAGAGGTTAATGGTGAGAAAAGTTCAGCAAATGTATCTTTCAGAATAATAAATAGGAGTTATTCTGCATTATTGCTTATGATTTGGTGAACAAAAATTATCTAGTTCATTTTTTAGAAGATCATAAGAGTAGTAACCGGGGAGGTGAGACAGAGGCAGTCAACTTTTTTTAATAAAGGATTGTCTGGTAAATTCAAGTATTTCTTTAAACATGAAGACCAATTCTGACAGTATTCCCTTTTCTGGAAATAATATGTGGATATTGTCAAGGGATAGAACTGGCATAGACAGCTTATCTATCACCTTCCCAATACCCCAGCTTCAGAATTAAATAGAGGGAGGCATGTTCAAAACAAACTATATTCTGACTATGCTCACATGGTCATTCTTTTCTGGTACAAACTTTCTGTTTTCGTTACCAAAAAGGCTAAAACAGAACAAAACCAAACCTTTAATTCTTTGTTCTTACCCCGACAACAAAACCACAACACCGGTTTATAAGGCATTTCAAACCCATTGTCTCATACACAGGTTTTTCTATCCAAACAGGATAAGCAAAATATGTTTCTAAATTTTATGCATATTGTATCTTTCTTCCACATAATAAACCCTCAGATTAACAATGGGTGGGAAAAGCCCTCTGTTTAAAATAGAAGTGTGTATTCACATCCAACCCCTATGCTTGGCCTGTTCCTTCTAACAAGAAGCTCCAAAGCTTGTTTTTTTAAATGTACAAAGTAATCCCATCCAAGTTAAAATAAAACACTATCTGCAGCCCTTACTTCTGGAGACATCAAGAATTATACATGTGCTAAAGTTCAGATGTTTGTTTTTAATATATTGAAGCAATATATAATTAAGGGTTGGGGTTTTTCAAAAGGGTCCAGAGGTAGCCTGTGATGCCTCTCATTGATTTGAAAGGAAGCAGATTTAAATCAGCAACAAGCACTTATGAAAATCCTTACATGACATTTGGAAACATGGCATTCTCTTGGCCCAGGCTGTACTCTAAACTAAGAACTAAAGCCAAAACGTGTCCCATTCAGTGTAACTGAGTGTGTCTAGATGTTTGTTTTAATTCACAGTAGTGTATTTTCCTGCACATTAGTGGATCTGGTCAAAAACTCTGTTAATACACTAATGTGCAGTAAAAATAGGCTCCTGTTCATTAAGTATCACTAAACCAGTGGGTTCTTTCACTACTGTTCATTAGGGCAGCTGAATGCACATTTATTTAGTACCTCACATTAGAGGTATTACATTTAATATGCAGTAGCATAAACACATTAATGCATGTGCAGATATACCCATTGAGATACAGTTATCAGTTGTGCTTGAAAATAGGCTTGCTCCTATCTTGCTAGACCTACCAATTAGTCCTTATTTCCTGAAAACAGCTCCTCTTTTGCATGAATGCCTGTCTTCTATTTCTGATGGGCTGAATCTGTCAGAACTCTTACTAAAGCTTTCAAGCTTTTAAATGCTAGGGCCCACATCCACCATGTCATTTAGGTGCCCAAAACTTATTAAAATCAACATCAGATACTTAAATACAAGTTAGGTGCCTAACACACACACAAGTGTTAAAAGGCTCAAGAGTTTCCAAAAATGTCAAATGCAGACACTAGTTTTGTAATGTTTAGAATTCAGTCTTCTCATTGCTACTTCTTTATTCGCTCATGTTTTTGTTCTTATATGATCTACATGTGCATTAACTCACTTTAGTTAATGCTCTCAGAGCTGCTCTAATTAAATTGCTGCAGTGTCTCAAGCATCAGCATCCCTGTGCTTAAAAATGGCAATGGGGGCAGTTGAACTAAAGCTTGTTCAATGAGCTTTAGGTCAAGAGTCCTCACCACCATTTTTAAGTGTGGGGATACTGATGCATGAGACACAGGAAGTTGCTGGACCATGCACCGTCTATTGTGAGGTACTAGGAAAATGCTCATTATCCTGTCTTAATGTGCATTAACTAAAAAGCATGGTTTTTTAGTGATGTTTAGTGCACATTAGCCTATTTTAATATGCATTAACTAAATAGCACAGTATTTTAAGTCGTACCTTAATCCTCATTAAAATAGGCTAATGCACATTAAAGCACATAAGTAGACACTCAATGTGTACCACAAACAAAAAACACACAAGCTCTCCAGAGCTCTCTCATATTCACTTTTAAGCTACCACAAATTTAATACAGCTAGTTTACAAAAATGAAAGTAATCTTTATGAACGGTCAACATGTGAACACGTACAGTAACTATATGGGAGAGAGAAGGTAACTTGAATGATGTGTTTAGAAGTAGGGAATAGATGGATTTGTTAAATCATGACAAAACAGTTTGAATGGACAGCAGAGAAATATAGTAGAGTTCATGGAGACCCCAAATCCATACAAATCAGGTGGTGTAGAAAGTGAAAGCTGTAACTACTCTTCCACATAATTCAATCTATTTCACACTGCTTGCTAATGTATATTTGTGACTTCCATTACTATAACATATCAATGCCTCATAAGCTATAAAGCAGTAGTTTTCAACCTTTTTTCATTTGCAGACCCTAAAAAATTTGAATGGAGGTGTGGACGTCTTTGAATTGTAAGTGTGGGTATTCACACATGTTTGACTGATCACAGGTTGAAAACCACTGCTTTAAAGTATTTATTCATGAAGAAAACTGGTGAGGTATGGAAGTGCATTAACTCCAGATTTTATTACTGCACATTAATGGCAAGTGAAGACATACCTCTGGAGTAGTAGGTTCGTACCTAGACCTATACCACTGCACCATTCTTCCTTTGGGCTATGACTACATCCATAACTAGGTTTGACTTTACCTTCCAACCAAATGAAGTAAAAATCCTGAAGCTCAACCTCCTCTGGCAGTCTAGTTCAACCCTGGAAGTTTGCTGACATTTAGGATCTGAGGTTGAACACACCAACTAGCATGTCTGTCATTGAAATGTTTTAATAGCTCACCTGGACACTCTAGGCTATGCGCGTTATAGATCAGGTGACAATTGTGAGTGTATATGTTCCAACACTTGATGCCAATGAAATCATGAAGGAGAACTTCTACTCACAGATTTACACCATCCTCTCAAATATTCGAAGGGAGAATAATATCTTCCTTCTTAGAAATTTAATGCCAGAGTGGGAAGAGACTCAAAACTTTGAAATGATACCATTGGAAAAGAATGCATTAGAAATTCAAATGCTAATAGATTCCTTCTCCTGACAAAATGTGCAGAACACAGACTTGGTATCACAAATACCCTGTTCCACAAGGGAATAAGTTCAAGACACCTTGGAAGTATCCAAGATCAAAATGTGACTGTTTGGACTCACAATTGCCAGAATCTCCTCGTTATGAGAGCCATGACTAGCACTGATGACTGTTGGACTGATTACCACCTCATACATCCCTGCATGTCCATCAGGATTGCTCCTAAATGAAGTATGCAAATGAAGCAGATAAGGCACAAGTTAAACATCAAGTGCTTGATGAACCAACTCAAGCAGAGAGAATTCCAGAAACTCCTGAATGAATCACTACCAACACCCAGAGCACTCAGAAAGAGCTGAGAGCACTGAACGGGACTGAAGACAGCTGTTCTCTCATCCTGTGAAAATACCATAGGATTCAAGACCAAGAAACATCAAGACTGATTTGACAAAAAGGACACTGAAATTCAAGGTCTCATCGACAGGAAATGGAAAGATTTCTGTGTCTGGCAGAATAACATCAACTCTGCCATCAAGAAAAATGCACAAGAACAAGCAAAATCAGAGGTAAAGAGAACACGAGAACTGAAGAATGAGTGCAAGATTCAGAAATCAAAAGAAATCCAATATTTTTTCTGATATCTGTGACACTCATGGCTTCTTCAGTGCTACCAGAGCTGTCTATGGCTCTAGTACTTAAGACCATAGTCCTCTAAGATCAAAGGATAGAACAACACTCCTGAAAGACAGTGAATTCATTAATGCTCGCTGGATAGAACATTTCCAGGACCTTCTGAATCATGATTCAACTGTTGATGAAGATAAGATCAACAACTTTCCACAAAAAACAATCAGAGAAGACCTTAGTTTGCCACCTAGACTGCCAGAGGTCAGGAGTGCCATTGGGAAAATGAAGAATAACAAGGCAGCCAGTGTTGATGGAATACTTTCAGAAATTTTCAAAGGAGGAGAAGAACAACTTACATGTCAACTTCATGTCCCCATCCTTAAAATCTGGAAAAAGGAAGAAATCCCAACCAACCTAAGGGATGCCTTGATTTTTATTATCTTCAAGAAGGGGGACAGAGCTGATTGCAGAAACTGTTGAGGCATCTCATTGTTGGCCACTGCTGCAAAAGTCATCGCCTGTATCCTCGCTAACTGCTTTCTCCCACTTACAGAAGAAATTCTTCCAGAATCTCAAATTGTCTTCAGACCATCTCAAGGAACCATGAACATGATCTTTACAGCACATCAAATCCAGGAGAAGCATTGTAGGCAAAATTGACCTCTATTTGGCCGTCATCAACCTCTTTAAAACCTTTGATTCTGTAAACCATGAAGCCCTATGGAAAATCTTGTCCAAAATTGGCTGCCCAAACAAGTTCATCAGTGTTCTTAGATCTCCATGGCAACATGTCAGCAAGGGTTCAAAGCAACAGGAATCAAACAGAACCATTTGAGGTGAAAACTGGAGTGAAGCAAAGTTGTGTCATTGCTCCAACTTTGTTTTCCATTGCCATCTCCACCATAATGCACCTCATCAACACACAGCTCCCACCTGGAATTTAAATTGTGTATAGGATGGATGGAAGACTCTTCAACCTCAACAGACTCAAGTCCAAAACGAAGACCACAACAACATCCATAATGGAGCTCCAGTATGCAGATGACAAGACTGTCATTGCTCAATGTGAAACAGATCTCCAAATCATTCTTAATGTATTCTAGAAAGTCTACAAGAGTCTTGGCATAACTCTAAACATCAGGAAAATGCAAGTCCTTTACCAACCTGCTCCAAATGGAGAAACAAACCCCACCTCCATTCAAATAAACAGAGAATTGCTGAAGAATGTGGATCACTTTGCCTATCTTGGAAGCCATCTTTCATCAAAGGCAGACATTGATGCAGAAATACAACAGTCCTTGACGTGTGCGAGCGTAGCCTTTGGACATTTGAGTAAGAGCCTTTTTAAATCATGACATCCTTGCTGAAATGAAGCTCTTGCTTTATCAAGCCATTGTCATTTCAACTCTGCTGTATGGCTTATAAACCTGGACCCCATACAGAAGACATATCAAGAGCTTGGAAAAGTACCACTAATGGTGCCTTTGCCAGATTCTGTCGATTTGCTGGGAGGATAGACACACAAACATCAGCATCTTGGCCAAAGCAAATTCTAACAGCATTAAGGCCATGATCATCCAAAACCAACTTTACTGGACAGGTCATGTTGCTCGCATGCCTGACTACCACCCTCCAAAAAGAATCTTTTTCTCACAGCTGAAAAAAGGTTAGTGAAGTAGCGGAGGTCAAAAAAAGTACTTCAAAGACAAGCTGAAGGCAAACATGAAGAGGTGTAACATTGATTTCAACACTTGGGAGACACTTCCTCAGGACTGACCAAAATGGAGGAAGACGTTTGGATGGACCTCAACACTTTGAAACAGTTGTTGACAGGCAGAAGAGGAAAAGAGGAACAGGTGAAAAGAACATCAGAACATCCAATGCAACCCATCCCTCCTGGAAACACCTGTCCTCACTGCAACAAGACATGTGGATCTAGAATTGGGCTATCGAGCCACCTATGGACTCACTATTAAGATCCTTGGAAGACAAGCTTACTTGTTTGCAAGTGATCACCCATCATCATCATCATCATCAGATCTCCCAGCAGCAACCCTACAGTTTCCTGTTCTTAACTCTTTTGCCTGAAATTAGAACCAAAGACAGAAAAGGCACACATTTGGTAGAATGAGTTCAAGAAAAACTCCACTGCAGGGACATGAAGCATAATATGGATAACTTTACCGTGGGCCACAAAGTAAAATATAGTTGGGAATGGGTAGGTTGCTTAAGGGTGCTGCTAAGGTTGATCCGAAATATCAATCTACCTTCTATTTTTGCCAAACTCTCTGTTTTCCACAGCTAATAATGACCACTTCCCTTATAAATAGTCTTGTTCTCTTACACTATTACATTCACTTATCTGCATTTCCATTGTTTTGAAACTACTGATCACATCTCTTTGCTGCCTTTTCATAGCCATCCTCCATTAAGTAATATTTATGATGAATTAAACACAAACTGTATTTATTCTACTTAGCTCAACTTGCATCTGTTTATTTCTCAGACCTGAAGTAAGACACTTGATGCCTGAAATCTGATCCAACATCTCTCTCAATCATACAGTTGGTCCAATAAAAAACATCACAACCTTCCCTCCCCCCTGCCTCTCTCTCATTTCCTGGACCATGATTGCTACAACACTCCATACTTATCCATACACAATACTAAGTCTATATCTATTGGAATGTTTCTGCTATAGATGGATTTTATGCATTTCTAGTAGCACTTACTCAAGTGAGTAATCCTGGTAAGTACAACAGGATCAATGGCTGCTGGAATTCAACTGACCATGTCAGTAATCCAACTAAAATTCTTCTATTAAATTCCAAGGCTAATTGTGGTTAGATAGTTACTTCAAACTGTGCAACTGCTAAAGTTATGATTCTAAAATACCGTAACAAGTAATAGCTATCTATGATGACAGTGTTACAGCATTCATAAATGACCATACTCTCATGGTAGTTATATAGTTACAAGTATTTGATCCAATAGTGCAGGGACACAGCTGGGTACCTGGAGTACAGGGGCAGAGGAAACTTTCTTGTTGCTGTGGGTGCATCTACACATTCATTAATGCACAGTAGTTCCTGCACATTTAGTTTAGTACTTGCTTAATGAAGGACTAACTAAACATGCAGTAATTACAGTTACTGCACAGTAGCACCAGCACACAGTCTTTTTTATGATGCTTGCTATGCAGTAGCCTAATAATAGTATGTAGTAATGTATTAGCACAGTTTTTGACTAGCATGGTACTGTGCACTGTTATTAGGCCACTGTACAGCAAGTGTCTTCTGTAGACATGCCCTATGTGATCACAATTGCAATCATAATGCTGCCAGCAGCAGCTGCTTTTTTTTGTTCTCTTCAAGCTGGCATGCAGGACAGTTGCCTCATTTGCCCCACTCAAGTTATTGCATCCTGACTTGGTCAGAATATTTACAACTTGAGGGAGCTTTGACCTGTTCCATGGTGGTTGGCTCCAATAGATTAGTTTACACTTCCAAACATTCCATCTCTCTATGTTATTCCCTTAGATTTCTCATTAAGTCATCTTCCATTTTTTGGAACTTGATCAAATCTAGCTTGAAACTTCCATACATATCTATATGATTTTCCCTGAAATACAGACAGCCAAGTGATTTTTCTGTTTATCTTTAGTCCATCCTTAGTGGATTTTCCCACTAACTTGGCATACCAGTCTTCTTGCTACTGTCTGCCACCTTTCCTCATTGTGAACATATTTATAGTAGCTACTTTGCTTAAGATATGTCCCCTGCTATCCTGACAACATCAGCATTTTGGTTGCCTCTTTCTGTTTTGTTTACTGCTTAAAACTTGGATAACTGAAGGTTCAACCATACTGTCACCTATTATAGAATGCATTTTTAAACTTACTACTACATGATACCTGTACAGACACGAATAAATACTGCTCAATATGCATAGTGGTTGTTAAATATGCTCCTTAATAGTGATACTGTCCTCATAACCACTACGAGACTGTTGTTACTTCTGCTTCTTTACCTTTGTAATACAGATTGAAAGCTCTCAGAGGTTGGGACCTTAATCTTTTTACTTGCCTGTTAAACAAGATCATTGTTCAAAAACCTAAATGTTACAGAAAAAATGTATCATTAATAGAAATATATATCTTTAAAGATTTTATTTTATTTTATAGATAGATATTTCATACATAAAATTACATAGAGACAAAGTAAAAGTATCTCTCATAAACCGAGTTTGTGTAGGCAAAGAAAGAACACCGAGTTCCTATTTTTTAAATATATATAATATATATAGATTATTCACATATGTAAAAACAATCAATTAATGGTTTTGCGTGAGCTAAATTCATTTTCTTCATTTTTCACTTCTTATGAATTATTTATTATTCATTACTCATTTGGAAAATAAATCTTTATAGCTAGCTATGGAGAAGAAAATAGTCTATGTAATTTATGTAATAGAATACAACTCATAAGTTACCTGGAGCACAGAAAAATTAGTAAACAGCCAATGGACTGAAACTATTTGTGTAAGGATTACTGAAATTTACAGCAAGAATAATTAACAAACTGAAAGAGCTATATTCATCAAGTAATTTACTTGCAACAAATCACTTAACCAGCTCTGATAACTGTTTACAAAGTTCAGAAATTCTGGGTAAAAAAAGACAGCTGGAATACAAGTTAATGCTGATTATAATTAGCCAAGTAGCTGATAGGTTATGTTATTAATTATTTAATTTAATTTTGCAAACCATTTTTTCCTAAATATAGTCCATGTGTGGGGAAAAGTCCTAAATATTGTCCATAGTATATTTTATCTGATATTGGCTATTGCATTGAATAAACTGTGTTAAAAAAAACTTTATATTGAACTAGTTTTACTCTTTTGATAGTTGAAATATTATAAGAAATTATCACATCTCTTGATATAGAAAAAATCATCAGTTATTGAACCTCTTTTGAGGGAAAAATTAACAAGAGAGTTGCTATGGGATAATACTGACAATTTCTTACAGAAACTGTGAGATTTGGATTGATCAGTGATCTCATGACCAATGAAGCTTAAATATCCATGTAATTGTGTCATCTGCCTTTCACACCAAAGATCAATAGATTTTTCTGTCTTCTATTAAATGACGTCTTTCAAAGATGCCCAGCAATACTGTTGGTCTCACTTACTCATGCAACCTGGAGACCTTCTTTTGTGGTATGCCACTGAGCTCTGTCTTTTCATCTGTCTTGTTCAGAATACATGAAAGAAAGTAGAAAGATACAGACCACAGGATCTTCTCCATGATACTAAAGGTTCCTGATCTTTGTGTCTGACAATGCGAGTGCAGTGGCAGACTTATTCAGTTTCTGACTAAAAAAGAAGACTCAGGTGCAGTTCCATCCAGATAAAATTAAGGTAATTATAATGAGTTACAAGCAGAGACCTTATAGAGGCTACATCCATATACCATCTGAATGGGCTTACCTTCTCTTTGTTACTCAGCAAATGTTAAAACTGTTGTGCTCATATTAAATATTTAGGAGCATCCAGATATTAAAGGGTGTTAAGCTATGCTAAGTGCCCTCTAAGGCTACGTCCAGATGAACACAGCCATGTACTATATGGTGCAGCAGACAGATCTGTGGCATCACATACTGGTTGTTGGTGTTTTTTTCTGTATTGCAAGGGAACAGCTTGGAGGGTTTTTTTTGAACCCTCGCTATCCAGGGGTCAGGAAAACCCATTGAGAAAAAATGTGAAGTAGAACACATGGCAGCAGTGTGTGCCACCAGGAGCTGGAGTCTGGCTAGCCAGAGCCATGCTCTGGTAAGGCTGCTGCGGCTGGCCCAGTGCTGGCCCCAGCCTCCCCTATCCCACTCAGGGTAACTTGCTGCACACAAGCGCAGGCGTGGCACAGGCATTCCCTGGGGACGACTAGCAGTGGCACATGGTGTGCTGCTACTAGTTGTCCCCAGAAAATCAAATGCCCATTCACATCTGGATGTGGCCAAAGTGTCTTAAAATTATACCACTTTGAAAGAGGGTTATCTTTGAGCCATTCTACCTGGCTTCAGCTAAGGTCTTGTTAGTTTGCTCCATGGATATAAAGCAACCAGTTTTGAAGTCATCCAGCATCCCCGGATGCATGACTCCCAGACCCTCTACACAAGCTATATTGCCCAGGCAGTGGTACTGACCCAAAGCCAACACCCCTGCCCCCAGTGGGTATGACCCCAGCCCACATGACACCATGCTGCCTAATCCAAGTCTCCAGGAGACTTGATTTAGGTGCCTGGTGCAGAGGCCAAGCAAACAGCCCTCTCCTCTCCCACACCTGGGTGACTCTTCCCTAGCCATGAGAATTTGAAGGATTCATCATGTCTTTCCTCCCCACTCTGTCACGTTCCTGGGGGAAGAGGGTGAAAAAGGCTGCATAGCACAAAGCATGGTGAGAGCATGAAGTCAGGGAGACAAGCTTCCCCGGGCTTTATGCTCTTGCTGCACTTAACTCACAGCTCCTTCACTCCCAGGGGGGAGAGAGTCCTGACCATGCCCCAGCTGGCCAGCCATTCTAGTGGCAAGTAAGTTGTGCAGGTCTGAGACAGCATGAAGCTTTAACATGTGACTGCTCTGAAAGTGTTCCAACTTTAACACTGTCAGACATTCCACAGATTTAGAATGGTTTACGGTAACTTCTAACAGCACCTTAGGGAAACAGACTGTGCAACAAGATACCTGTATCTTTGTAACCTCAGACTACTCTACTGTAATGAACTCTAGCTCTAGGTAACTTTAGCTCTTAGAAGAAACTGCAGCTAGTATGAAATGTATTTTTACTTTTTTACTTTTATAAGGATATTAACTTATTAAAAGGATATTTTGTACAAACAATATTTTATTCCAATATGCCATCCTCTCTACTGGCTTCTGATTGCAATGGAACTTGTTAGTTTTGACCTACATCAATAACATTACATGGTTTTCCCCTTGTTAATTTTTCTGTTCTGTGACATCACCATAGCTGTGTTGACCTTTCTAGCATCACAGATTAAAGGGCAAGATTCAATGCTTGGACATATTCCATAGCAGCTCCTTCTAGAACTTCTTTTGCTCCCATGTTTTGGGTTTACTGAGCTGCAAGGCTCAGATTCTGCTGCGGGAAGGCTGTAGGAAGGCTCATTGTATGGAGATATATTTTGGATGGGGAGAAAGCTATTTCTAGGCTAGAAGTTTCTAAGGACAAGTCGTCATATTTTCTGAATTTTATCCATTGTTTGCATTTATTCTCAATATTTACAGAAATACCTCAATCTATTTGATACAACAAGTTAAACAGAGAAACTGTCTACATTCTGTAGAGTATCCATATTGTTTAAATACCCCATACCATCTATTCTTTTAAGATCTGCAGTTTAGTAGTTGTGGCAATTTTAAAATGTAGTCGTAATAATTCTTTGGATATGAGAAGAAAATGAAATATCATTGATTTGTTGATACTGCATATGGTGCTTGAAATCTATGAACGAAGTCCATAAACAAATCATTTAAATTGGGTTGAATAAAATATTACAGTATATATTATACTTTTCTATAATGGATTTTTAAGAAATATCAGTTGCCAGCTTCTTTGAAGACACATTATCATACAAACTGGTAGCTAGGTTAAGACAATCAGCTTTATCTAAAAACACTGCTGCTGATTTCAATTTTTTTTAAAAGAAATATGAAAGATTATGAAAAAAACATAAAACATACATCACATTTTCCAGAAAGCAGAATGTTGGTTCTCAGCCTCTACCACTCAATAGCCTCAAGGCACTCCTCAGAAAATACCAGCTCCTCATTTTCACTTATTTTTTGACTGCAGAAAAATAGTAGAGAAACTATTCTGCTGCAAGAAACTCAGACCCCAACAAAACCAAATGCTTTGATTACTGTGAATTCCTGTTTGAAACATCTGGGTTTATCTTGTGAATCATATTTGCACATCTTAAAGTGCTAACATTGTGCAGCACTCTGTGGCTTCTTTGAAAGGAACTCAAGGCACTCCAGGGTGCTGTGGCACCCTGGCTGAGAGCCACTTCAGTAGAAGATGCCTTTTTGCTCTGCATAAATACATATGCTAACTTATGCATTAAAGAGTATCACATTTCACTAAAATAAAGATTGGGACATTAGACTCCTGCAAAAAGGCAAGTAGCAATGGAACCTCATGAAAACCTAACTGTTGCAAAGTGTAAGTACAAAAGAAAACCTATACTGAAAAAGGAAGAGAAGGAAAACCACCAATGAAAATATGAAATACCAGTTAAAGTTCTCAGATAAATTTAAGGTACATGAAGTAAACCAGGTTCACACTGGCTGGAAGAATTCAATGAAGTAAGAAGGATGCTAGAGTTTTTTCCAAAAATAGCTGGGGGAAAAGAAGTTGAAGGAGATTAAATTAATTATGACCCATAATCCTTGTTTAGAGCTGATCCGGAGCCTGTTAAACTCACTAGGAGTCTTGGGCACCTATAGATGTGCAGCAAGGCTGCTCCAACATGTTATAATTACAGTACATTAGAGCAAACTCAATTAAACAAGTCTGTTGGAGCGCTGTAATTCCTGCACTCTGACAGACCTCTGTGTCATATGTATCAGTGTCCTCACACTTAAAAAATGGTCATGGGGGTGCTTTATCTAAAGGTCATCAAAAAAGCTTTAGTTAAAGTACCCCTACCACAATTTTTCTAAATTTTTCATTTTAACTAGATGTAATGCACCAGGCACTTTAATTAGATTGGCTCTTGGAGCTGCTCTAGTTAAAGTGCCTCCCTCCCCAGAGCATGTCTATAAATGCCCTGTTCTTTGATCAGGCCCTTACATGTTTCAGTAATAAAATGTAAAACTCGGAACAATTGCCAAGGAGAAAAAATAGGAATATATTGGAATATTTGAAAACATGAATTTAGCCTCTTCAGATTAGTATTCTTAAGTATTAAGGCCCTAATACAGCAAAACCTCTTAGCTTCCATTTCTGCAACTAGCATGTTTTTCCAGCACACAACTCAGGGGGATTTTACCTTTCATGGATCATAACATGCCAAACTGCTACACTTTTATAAAAGACTTGCATAATAGAAAAGCACATTTGTTCAGCATTTTCAAATGTGAAGTGAATAACATGGAGTGCTGATATAATAATGAATACCATATTGTGGCTAGTTATACACACAAAGAGCCCATATAGAATAGTAACTCTGTCAAGGGGCTTCCAGCTTGTCTTTAATTTGATAATAATACTTAGCACTTTACATTTGCAAAGTGCTTTACAAACACTAATTAATCCTCACAACATCCATTCAAAGAAGATAAGTTAGAGTTATTATCTTCCTTGACTTTAATTGTAGTTGTAGGTTTTCAGCCCCTTTGGAAGTCAGGACGAGGAGTGGATTCTCATGTCTATTATGGCCACTTTGTAAGATGGAGGAGAAACAGCAACATTTCACAGGAGATACTCTACAGAAAGTCCAATGACTGATCTAGATTTTGAATTCAGAAGTGCCTGCTCTCAAGTTCTGTACCTGATGTTCTAAATTCCCCTGCCAAAGTACAATCATTTCATGTCCAAATGAGGGATTAATTAATAAGCATGTTAAAGTAAATGAATCTGTTTCATACAGTGGAGATAGGAAAATTATTTCTTGTAGAAACATTCATGGGCTTAACTCCGAAGAAAATCTTTGCTCTATTTAACTTGAGCTGTAAATTAATTTGTAACAAATAATTTATGGTTATTGTCCTTTAAACTGTAAAAGTAGCTTTTAAAATTACTAGAATGCTAATTATTGCTCTCCAGTTTAGTTTATGCCTCTTCAGGTGAGTATAGGCACAATGCAACTTAATCTTAGTGTTCAGGTTTTGCTTAGATTGACAGAAGAACAGATAGGGACTCCTTTCCCTTCCTGAAGATTGCTATATTTTGGGAGAGGGAAAACGATGGTTGTTTAGATGAGCAGGCCGAAGGGACTCATGTAAGATACTGGCCCTTTTACACTTGGCTGTCCTTCAGGCCCCTGTAATGCTCACATTAACAGCTTCTGAATCTTCTGTCTTTTGTAGGGAGAGACACCATATTTTGGAGTTGATTGTGGTCAACGCACTAGCTATATTTTTAAGGGTTGAGTGGGGTCTGAAAGAGTTTTCTTGTATTGCCAAAATGCCAAGTTGAAGTATGGGTCCTTCCTTCCTTCCTTCCTCCTGCTTTGGACGCTGCAGACCAGGCTTGCTTGGAGCTGCGTGGGGCGATCCTGAGCGTAGGACTCCCCGGCTTCCTAGCTCTTTTC
>JAGPOW010001338.1:46564308-46588831 GCA_030014935.1 Caiman crocodilus
GGAATGGTTTCATTTTGATGTGGTCTAATGGTTTTTTTGCTTTCTGTACCCGACCTTTTGTAAAATAAAGTTGTTAAAAAGTCAAAAAGTCCTTCCTTCCTCTTTGGATGCTTCAGACTAGGCTCACTTGGAGCTGCATGGGCAATCCTTAGTTTAAAACTTCCCGGCTTCCTATCTCTTTTTTTTTTTTTTCTGACTCCCACCTGCCTAAAGGTCTCTTGCTTCTGTTTATCTCCATTTCCAATTCTATTCTTGCATTTTCATGGTGTTTTTTTCTTCTTTTTATCTGCTCTTAGTCCCTACCCACTTCACTTTCGGTTTCTTTGTCTGCAAATTGCTACTTCACAGCTTTTTTCTTTACTATTTCTTTTCTTTCTTTCTCTCTTTTTTGCTTCTTTGTTGCAGGAAGTTATCTTTTTTCTACATCGTACCTTGTGACCGGTGCTTTTAATTCCCCACCCCCTTTTTCTTTTCTTTTCTTTTTGTTTCTGTTTTTTCATAGATTGTAGTGTTGGAAGGGACCACAAAGGATCATTGTGTCCAACCCTCTCCCACAGGCAGGAAAGAGTGCTGAGGTCATATGACCCCAGCCAGGTGTCTATCTAGCCTAACCCTAGTAAACCTCTCCCTGGCTCTTTTCACTCCATCTCTTTCCTGCTCCCATTTAGTTTTTTATGGCCACATTCCCAGGTACTTATTGCTGTAGTTAATATACACATCTCTTTTTTTTCCGTTCCCTTAGCTTTAGCTTTTGAAATTAACACTGTCCTAGCAGAAATGGCTGCTAATACACCCAGCGGCTGGCATGGGAATGCCTCTTAAGACCGCCCTCTTAACCATGGCTTGAGGGTTCACCTCCCTCCCTATGTCAGGGTTGAGGTCTGTGTAGATGCCCTAGTTGGTCTCTTGGGACAGTGTAACATACATTATGCAGGTCATGTTAACATGGTCCTGTTGCCCTGGGGGGTCAGGCCAACTCTCAGGATCTCAATATTGCACTGTTAGACAGGAGGGTGTGGTGTACAATTGCATATGCACACATACAAATCAATTAAGCACATATACACTTACTAGATGCATACACCCCTACTAGGCACACACACTCACACAAACAGCTCAGATACACACACATCCAAAATAATTAGTTTAGGTTCATGCACACCTATCACCAGTTTAAACCCATACATGCTATACACACATCAAATATAGACAGAATCAGTTACCAGTTACCAACACCTGCACATCCAATACACATATGTGGATTACTAATTTATATACCCCACACACACACACAATATCTATATATGTGTGTGTGTGTGTGTGTATTCACTAATTCACACACATACCACCCACCTATACATACACACACACAGGTGAGTTCCTAAGTTGGGTGTTGCGATGTGTATGTATGTATGTGCTTGGTGTACTTGGGATACCTGGGGAAAGGTTAAGGTAAGAAAGTAGAAGTGTAAAGAGTTAAAGTTACCAGGAACAGGATTAGAACTGGTAGACTACAGGGGCCTGAACCAAAGAACTGAGGCTTGAGGGTAACTTTAGGTTAATTGATCTTAATTGATTAAAAGACAATGCCCAAAGCCTGCAGAACAGGGAAGCATGCTGGCACAGAGTCTGGGACTAATAATTATACAATATAAAACAGTGGATATCCAAAATCAAAAACTTGCTAGCAAAATAAAAATGTTTAAATCGTATCCTAAGTTTGAGCTCACTTATACTTATCTATAAGGAATAGAGAGGGAGAGAAAACTGAACTTCTGAACTTCTTGATAGACTGCACAGGGCCTGAGCCCGCAAGCTTCAGTCTACCCTGGAGACTGCAGGCCTCACTGACACCAGTACACCTGGGCCAGGATGAGTGCTGGTGGTCCATCTGCCACTCCTGTGGAGTGGCCACCTTATTCCCTCATGCCTGCCAGATCATGGCCTGGCCTGCTGTCAACTGAGCCTGCTGGGAAGAACTTGCACACAGGTGCCGTATTGGTGATTCAATGTCAGCCTGCTTCAAGACTCTTACTTCTGTGACTGCTTCACTCACTTTTGGCAAGGCTGGGAGGCTACAAGACTGAGCGACTCTTCCTGGAAGCTATGGTGGGATGTGGGCAGGGTACAGATCCAGGCCTTTTGCTAGCAGTACACCCAGCTGTCCACAAATGAACTGCACCGCCTTATCTGAGACCTGGAGGAAGATGTGGCAGAGCTTGAGGCTGTCCTGCTGGCAGTGATGCAGTGCTGCGCGAGAGCCTCCGTTTCCACAGGAAATGTCTGTATGACTTGGTGGAGAATGTGGCCCGCAGTCTGAGGATCTGCACCTGCTACCAAGAGCTGGCAGAAATCGATACCCCAACCCACTACTTCTTCAATCTGGAGTGGCAGTGGGCAATGAGTAAAGTCTTAGATCACCTCAAGACCCCCAAATCATGGGCCCAGGTGAAGTATGTGAGCATGCTGTCACTTTCTATCATGACCTGTTTGCAGCTGAGATGTCCTGCCCTGAGGCTGTGAGAATTCCATGAGGGCCTGCTGTGTCTCTGTGATCTGGAAACCAGTGAGCTTAAGAGGGAATTCGGAGCTGACAGACACCGTGGCTGGCGTCACTTCTGGCCAAGTCCCGGGCTTTGACAGGTTACCTTCTGAGTTCTACAAGACTTTCTGGTCTCTCCTCAGTCCCTGCCTCCTGTGCATTTTCTAGGAGAGTCTTGCTGACAACGTCCTGCCAATCAGCTGCTGCAGAGTGGTGCTCATGCTGCTGCCCAAAAAGGGAGACACTGGCTGCATTAAGAATTGGCATTTGGTCTCCCTTCTGTGTATGGACTACAAGATTCTGGCCAAAGCACTGGCAACCCGCCTCCACGCTGTCATGGCCTCCATCACTGGACCTAAGCACAGCAACTCCATGATGAGCAGGACCATCCAAGACAGCCCATTCCTGCTGTGTGACCAACTCACAGCCAACAAACTCTTTGGCCTAGACATTGACCACGTCTCTCTGGATCAGAAGACCTTCAACCAGGTGGGCCATGACTACCTCTTCCAGATCCTGGAGGCCTTTGGCTTTGGGTGCCTCTTCACATGGGCCGTCTGGATCTTGTACGAAGACACCATCATCCTGCTCAAGGTGAACGGTATGCTCTACGCCCTGTTTCCTGTATGCAGGGGCATCCATCAGGGCTGCCCCCTGTTGGGCATTCTCTATGCCCTGACCATTGAGCCACTGCTGCACATGCCACAGTGCCACCTGAGTCATGTGGCCTTGCCATCAGCCACGGGCCCATCCATTGGCCCTCCACTCCGGCTGTTGGCATATGTGGATGACATGACCATTTGTCTCAACACTCAGGAAAACATGTGGGCCCTGACAGATTGCCATCAAGTCTATGAATGTGCCTCCTCAGCCCCTATCAACTAGACCAAGAGTGATACCCTGCTATTTGGCACATGGATCAGTGTGACCCCCTGGATTTCCCAGGGGCCTTCACCTGGTGGTGTGAGGGTGTCAAGGTCCTGGGCATGTTCCTGGGGCCACTGACCTTCATGGTGCACAACTGAGATGGCCTTGAAGAAGGGGTGGAAGCCTGCCTACAATGGTGGTGTTGCTGCCTACCCAGCCTCTCCTACCATGGATGGGTCCTCATTGCAAAGAATCTGGTGATGGCGATCCTGTGGCACTGGTGTGCCATACTTGACCCACCACAGGACCTACTCTAGAGGCTCCAATGCCTCCTGGTAGATTTTTTCTGGGATGAGCATGACTGGCTTCCATGAGCTGTCCTTTACCTGCATGTCACAGAGGGGGGCCAGAGCTTGGTTGACCTTAGCTTTGAGCAGGAGCTCTTGCTGTTGGACCTCACACTCCTGAACTGGGCAGTGCTTCTGGCTTTCTACTGCAGCATGGCATGAGCCTTGCAGGCCACCTTCTGCCTTCAGCCCTTGGCCTGGCATCTGCAGCTGCTTAGGGGGCCCTTGGTGTATAACCCAGCCTTGAGGTGCCCTGTGCCAAGCCTGTCCTCTGCCAGCCTCATGGCTGCTCTCATCCAGGCATGTGTCCTCTGCCTTAGCCATCTCTTTGATCCCGCTCGGTTGGCCTGGCTCTCACCTGAGGCCCTGACTACCCAGGTAGGCATGCGTTCCATCTTCATCATGAGTCATATCCTGCATGACATCCAGGCTGCCCTCCCACCAGAGGCAGCAGTCACCTTGGATGAACATCTCTGGGCATGCCATGTCCCATATGCTGTGGATGCCCCAAGTGAGGCTTTTTCTGCACTGCCAGTCACCACAGCTGTGGCTGGCAAGCTGGACAGCAGACCTGGCACCCTGTTGACACTCCCTGTGCTTCCTGACAGTGACATGGGTTGTCACTTTTCCTTTCTGTCATGTAGAGACCTATATGTCTGGGTGATTCATGTCTATCATGCCCAGGTGCCACACTGTGGCGATGGCACCTGGGGCTGCCAGATTTTCTACCAGCCCAGCCAGCTTGGTGCTCATTGTATAAGCCACCAACCACCAAGAAGACTGGCAACCTGCAATCATGGTTGCTGCATGGCATCCTAGCCACTGGCACGTTTGCATTCCACTTTGACCCAGCTGCCTTGACAATGACAGTGGGGCAGAAGGGGCAGGCTAAGGACAACCTCTTTCACACCTTCCTTAACTATCCCCACCTGTGGCTGCTCTTTGTAACCCACAAGCCGCCACTGTGGGTGCTGGGCAGGAGACTCTCAGAGGCCAATTATGTGTGATCCTACCCATACCATACAGCCAAGCAGGGTGCCATCTGCCTGGCCAACTTTCTACTGGGTCAAGCCAAGATGGCCATCCTCAAGTGCCACTGCAACTGGCTTGCTGGGACTGGCTCAGACGATGCCCTGTGGCTTTTTGGCCTCCTGGTGCGGGTGTGCCTCTTGCTGGAGTTCAAGCACACTGTGTTCCAGCAGGAAGTGCCTGCCTTTGAGATGCACTGAGCCATTGAGAGAATGTTGTGCCATGTGGAGGATGGCTGTCTTCAATACGCACTCTGATGTCATGACCGGTCTGGGCGTCTGGGCAGGCTCAGTGTCAGACGGCAACTCCCAGCTTGTGACATACACTTGGCCTTCACCAGGCTGGTTTTTGCTTTTTCCTTTGTGTGGGAGGTTGAAAGTGTTGTCATGTATATGATTGGATAAAGCAAGGTAGAAATCTTTGTTTATAGAGGTCTTTGGTCTGTATGACTGTGTGGCTGATATCCCAACTGCAAAATGGCACGATAGGCATAACGTGTAATCCAGTGAAGGTGTTTGTCATGGTGTGATGGTATGACTGTAATGACATGATGCTCTTGGTTTGATGTTAATTTATTTGTCTTTGATTTGTATATTGGACATGGATCCCAGAGAGGCCAACTTTTTGTACCCCGAACCCCTGAATAAATTAGTTAAAAAATCAAAGTCCTTCCTTCCTCTATCTGTCTTCCCATAGCTTGTCAGATGGAAGGTGGTTGGTGCTTACACTTATTGCTTAGAAATTGTGACTTCATGATAAGCCAGAATTGGAAATGGATTTAAGTGAAGTTATTCCCTGAGTCCTGCTAAGAAAGTTTGGAAATAGGGTTAGGATGAGGTATGTCTGTAGAGTCCTGGTAATAGGCATGGCACTTGCTATGTGGTGTTCAGTGCTTATGTCAGCTTTCAGTTGATTGAAGACCATTCAAGAAAGATGCATACCTATTTTTCATGAGTTATTGATTTTAGTTTACAGATGTTGTTAATAAAATTGTGATATAATAAACTCACATTCACTGTACCTTATCTTTCTTCCTGTGTATCCAAAATAATGCATCTCATACTAAAGTGCTGTAAAATGTAAGTGCCATACAAAGTCCTAAAAGTGCTTTTTATAAATAAAGTCAGACGTAATGCTCTGCTAGACTTGATCCTAGCCATTGGAGATGACCTGGTGACCTACTTAAATATAGAGGGTAGCTGTCAGCAACCATGAAACCATCATGTTTACGGTCCATCACAAGGCAGACAAATCTAATAGCAGGGTTGAAGTCTAGGACTTTAAAAAATGAAAATTTCAACAAGCTTATGTCACTAGTTTGGGTAGCAATGCTGGACCAGGGGCAGAAGCTGAAACGTGTGCATGAAGAGTGGCCATTCCTTAAGGACACAATCCTTGAAGCACAAAGAAAATCCATTCCTATGTGGAGGAAAGGTACCAGAAGGGCTGGAAAGTCCTCCTTGCTAAACAGAGAAATCATGGCCCTCCTAAGAAAGAAGGAAAAGGTGTACAAACAATGGAAGCTGGGGACAGGCCCTAAAGAGGACTATACAACAAAAGTCTGCACTTGTAGGGAACAAATTAGAAAGGCTAAGGCAGCAACTGAACTTAAATTAGCAATGGGAATCAAGAACAACAGTAAGTCCTGTAGGTACATAGGGAACAAAAAGAAAGCAAATGGGAGCGTTGGGCCCCTGGCCAACAATTCAGGACAGCACTCAGGAGAAAACTGAACTCCTGAATGACTACTTTGTTTCAGTATTTCACCAGGCCAAGGGGAAAATCATGCCAGGTAGGTTACAGAATGAGCAGAGCAGAAATGAATGCCTTTCTACTATTGCCATAGAACTTATGTGTGATCAATTTAAGAAATTAGACATATATAAGTCTGCAGAACTGAATGAACTCCATCTGAGAGTGCTGAAGGAGGCAGCCAAAGTCATCCTGGAGCCCCTGGTGAAACTCTTCCAAAACTCATGGTGCTCCAGAGTGGTCCCTGAGGACTGGAAGAGGGCCAATGTTGTGCCCATCTTCACGAAGGAAAAAAGGGAGGACCTGGGTAACTATAGGCCAATTAGCCTAATTTCTATCCCAGGGAAAATTCAGGAAATACTCATTAAGGAGTCTATCCATGATAGGTTTGTAGAAGGTAGGAATATCAATGACAGCTAGCATGGTTTCTTGTGGGCAGGTCTTGTCTTACCAACCTTATCTCCTTTTATGATCAGGTAACTTGCCACCTGGATAAGAGAGAAGAGGTTGACATTGTGTACCTTGTTTTCCAAAAAACCTCTGCTCTCATATCCCACAATGTTCTCATGAGAAAATTGAGGATTTGGGGCTCAACTGCAAGACAGTTAGGTGGGTAGGAAGCTGGCTGTGAGGTAGGACCCGAGAGTCCTAATGAATAGATCCATCATGCTGGTGAGAAGTGGGCAGCAATGGTCCCACAGGAGTTGGTGCATAGTCCAGTACTTTTGAACATCTTTATCAATGATTTGGATTTGGTGGTGAAGAGCTTACTGGCCAATTCTTGGATGACATCAAGTTATGTGGAAATGTGGTCATGCTTGAAGATAGGCTACAGATACAGGCGGATCTAGACAGGCTGGCAAGTTGGACAAGTCAAAACCAAATGCAGTTCAACATTGAATAACATAAAGTGCTCCACCTGGGGAGAAACAATCTCCTGTACACCTACAGGCTTGGTGGCGCCAAACTGACCAGCACCACAAATGAAAGGGACTTGGGGGTAACAAGAGACCACTGTAGGAATATGAGCTGGCAGTTGTGATGCTATTGCTAGCAGGGCAAATAATACTCTGGCATGTAACACTCAGTGCATCACCAGGAAAACCAAGGAAGTGATTCTTCCACTCTATTCATTGATAAGACTCCCAACTGGAGTACTGTATCCAGTTCTGGGCACCACACTTTAACAAGGACATGGTAAAGCTTGAGAGACTCCAGAGGAGAGCCACCCATATGATCAGAGACTTGCACAGCAAGTACATATGAGAAAAGGCAAAAGGATCTGGGACTCTTCAGCCTGAAAAAGAGAAGCAACAGCCCAGGGAAACATCTGTCTTAACCCCTGAGGGAAGCACTGGGCTTCACATGACAGACTTAACTGCCTGTACACAAACACCATGAGCTTGGGAAATAAGCATGAGGAGCTGGCCCTTCTCCTATGTGATAATGACTACAACCTTGTAGGAATTGTGGAGACCTGGTAGGACTCCACCTATGATTGGTCAGTGGCAGTAGAGGGTTACACCTTATATAGGAGAAACTGTGTGAGGAAGAAGAGTGGGGGTGTTGCTCTCTACATCAAAAATCAGCTCACCTCCATGCAGATTGAGTTTCTAACCAAGGAAGGGCATCTTGAGACCCTCTGGGTCAAGATAAGAGGAGAACATGGAGAAGGTGACTTACTTGTAGGAGTCTACTATAGAGACCCCCAGCAAGAGAAAGACCTAGATTGGGAATTCATTAGAGAACTGGTTGAAGCCACGTGCTCTCGATGCTTGATCATCATGGACTTCAACCTCCTTGACATCTCTTGGGATGAGCACACAGACAAATCTGATAGGTCGCATAACTTTCTCACATGCATTGGTGACCTCTACCTAACCCAAGAGGTCTATCGACTAATAAGGGAGAGGCATTGCTGGATATGGTCCTGGCCAAAGGGGAGGACCTGGTGAGAGATATGCAGATTGAGGGGAACCTTGGTGACAGCAACCATGATTTGGTCACCTTCTTAGTTCACCGAGGAGCAGGCAAACCCCTCAGTAAAATTGGGAGAACAGGTCAATAAGGCAATCAGAGGCCATACCCCTCCACCCCCCCCCCCCCAAAAAAAAAAAAAAGGGAGTACATGACGAATGGTCATCACTCAAAAACATAATCCTTGAAGCACAGGGCAAAGCCCAAGAAATGCAGTCAATGAGCAAGGAAGCCCCTATGGCTGAATAAGGAATGGTTGGACCTCATTAAGCTCAAAAGAGTAGCTTACACAGCTGGAAAACAGGAAGTATTACCAAAGAGGATTACTCTGCACTCACCTACACCTGCAGAGAGCAGTCAAGAAAAGCCAAGGCACAAACTGAATTTAGGCTAGCTATGGGGATGAAGGACAACAAAAAGTCCTTTTTTAGCCATGTGGGAAGTAGGAAAAAGAATGAGGACAGTATTGGGCCTCTGAGAGATCCAATGGGACAAATGACATCAGATGCTTATGAAAAGCCCAATCTCTGAAATTATTTTTCTGCATCAGTTTTTTACCCTCCCATGAGGATCAGACTGCCAGAAATGGCACAAACCAATCTGAGAGTGGGTGACAGGCCCAGAATCAATGTGGATCAGGTGAGGGAACACCTTGAGAATCTATACATTCACATTTCTGTGGGCCCAGATGGAATGCACCCGAGGGTCTTGAAAGAGCTGGCAGAAATCATTGCATCCCCCTTGGCAGGGAGATTTGAAAAATTGTGGCTTGGGTAAGGTCCTGGATGAGTGGAAAAAAGCCAACATGGTCCCTATCTACAAGAAAGGAAGGAGAATGACTCAGAGAGCTATAGACCAATCAGTCTGATGTCTGTCCCTGGAAAAATCTTGGCGAAAATTGTCAAGGGATCCATCAATGCCACACTAATGGAAGGCAAGCTTCTGAATACCAGCCAAGATGGTTTTGTGACTGGCAAGTCTTGCCCAACCAACCTGATCTCATTGTATGACCAGGTAACATATGCCCTGGAAAAAGGAGGTGATGGGGATGTCATTTTTCTGAACTGCAAAAAGGGTTTTGACCTGGTTCCCCATGATGTCCTCATGGTTAATCTCAGGATCTGTGGCCTTGATCATCATATGGTCCAATGGTTAGGCAACTGGCTACAGGGTTGGACCCAAAGAGTAGTATTTGAAAGGAGAAAATAAACATGTGCAGGGTTACCAATGGAGTCCCTCAGGGCTCGGTGCTTGGGCCAGTACTCTTTAACTTTGTCATCAATGATCTAGATTCGGGAGTCAGATGTGAACTGGTCAAATTTGCAGACAATACCAAATTATGGGGGAGGGCCGTTACATCACAGGACAGTCTGGGAATACAGGCTGACTTGGACACAATCTCAAGGTGGGACAACCAAAACAAGGTGGCCTTCAATGCAGAGGAGTGCAAGGTGCTCCACCTCAGTAGGAAGAACCTTCAGCATACTTACAAGCTTAGCACTGTTATGGTTGCTAGTACCATGACTGAAGGACTTGGGGGGTCTTGATTGACCACACGATCATTATGAGCCACCAATATGATGCGGTGGTGGGCAAAGCTAACCAAACTGGTGTGCATCTACTGATCCATCTCAAGCAAAACCAGGGAAGTCATCCTCTCACTTTACTTGGCCTTGGTGAGACTGCAGCTGAAGTACTGCATTGGGCCCCCCACTTCGGGAATGATGTGAAGAAGCTCAAGAGAGTCCAGAGGAGAGGCATTCATATGATCCAAGGCCTGGAGGGAAGGCCATATAAGGAGAGGCTGACAGATTTGGGACTCTTCAGTCTGGAAAAGAGAAGGTTCATGAGGGACTTGGTGGCAGCCTACAACTTCATAGAGTAGTACATCAGGACCTGGGAGAACATCTGTTCACCAGAGCTCCCTAAGGGATAACAAGGTCTAATGGCTATAAACTCCAGGAAGGCTGATTTAGACTGGCTATAAGAAAAAAATTCTTTATGGTGCATGTATCCACGGTCTGGAACAAACCGCAAGCACCTACTCTGGACTTATTTAAAAAACAGATGGATTTATTTCTTGCTGGGGTTACTTGATTCCAGCTGATTTCCTGACTATGGAGGTAGGGCTGGAGTTGATGATCTCATGAGGTCCCTTCCAGCCCCTAATGTCTACGAAATCTATGAAGGCTCAGCAGGGACTAGGTAGCAGTTAACTGCTACATCAGGACAGTACATCAAGGGCTTGGTGAACAACTGTTCAATAGGGCACCCTTGGGGAAAACCAGGAGCAATGGCCTCAACTCCTGGAAGAACACTTCAGGCTCAACATTAGGAAAAAACTTCTTCACAGTTAGAGTGTCCAGACTGTGGAATAAACTGCCTTCAGAGATGGTGCAATCACCTACCCTTGAAATCTTCAAGAGGAGACTGGGCAGACACCTAGCTAGGGTCACCTGACCCTAGCTGTCTGTCCTGCCTGGTGCAGGGGGCTGGACCTGATGATCACCTGAGGTCCCTTCCTGCCTTACAATCTATAAATCTATGGGACCCACATCCCTGTTACCTGCTCACCCCATGGGTACCAACCCTACTATAGTCAGAGGGGCTTTCACTTCATGATGCTTGAGACCGTTGTGGACCACCAAGGTGCCTTCACACACATGAGTGCTGGCTGGGAGTGGGGGGGCAGTGCCCATGATTTCCATGTGTTCTGTAACTCCACTCTGCTGGCCTAGTGGAGAGTGGATGCTACTGGCCGCTGGAGGAAGTGCAGGATCTCTCCAAGGCCTACAGGGAGGCCTGCTTCTGGGCCACGGCTCCACTTGGTCATGGCTGGCAGCAATGGTATACAGCTCTGGGCAGTGTCCTCAGATGGCAGGGAGGGGAGTGCAGGGATCTGGCCAACGGCCTTCCTCCCACCAATGGAGGATCTAGCGCTGCTGGTGGATGGCTGTGTCATGGCCAGCCACACCTTTATTTCTTTTGTTTTTAGCTAAATCAGAAAACATGTGGTGTTTTTGTGTGAACTTTACCAAAAACATACCATTGTCAAAAGTAAAGGATGGGAAATTTCAACTAGGAAGATTACTGTTACAAAAAGTCACAAGCATCTGAAAACAAGGTTTATTGTCAACACGTTTTGAAATTCTACCTATAGCATAAAAAGCATAGACATTAATAAAAGAGATTTTTCTTTATTGTCTGTCCAAGCAAAATAGCCACAGTAGGCTGTAAAAATGTTCCTTGGTAGCATTTCAATGCAAGCTAAGGAGGAACCAGAAATGACACAAACAGACAAAATAATTACAAGGAAACAGTTTCAGGTTCTCCTGTTTGAGGAAACAGGCTACCAGTAGCAATTCAAATCTGCCAACTCTCACAAATTCCAAAGCCGAAGTCATTATCTGTTGTCTCCTGGAAAGAATATTAATTTACTTGGAATATGTTACATTGTAGGAAAAAATTGTTTGTGATTTAGTTTTTAGGTAAGGTAATGACAGTGAATGTGAAACAGAAAATTCAGATAACCATTTTTCAAATATGGATGCTGCTGCCTTTGGAGGAAAAGAATTTGGATTATCCATCTTCAGCTATCTCACCATATTCTGGTAGTATTAGATGGTACAAATTTATCATAAGAAATACAGCAATATTCAGTTATCTTCATTCCATTGTCACTAGCTGTGGAAAACAGGTTTTCAGATGATGACAAATTGCACTTTTAATATTTTGAATTATTTCAAGAGGTAAACTTAAAAAAAACAACATAGATTTTTATAGTAAAAACCTGAATTACTGAGGCAATCCCATTATAAACTCCTAAGATTTTGGGCCCCTATAGGTAGTCTATTTTTGAGTGGTAAACTACAAGATGTTTCTATTGTCCAAAATAAAACTAAGACAGGGCAAATAGTTTACAGTTTGAATCCTCACCATTTACAATCTAGGGTAAACTCAATGCATCATTCTTTAAAACAGATAAAAAATAATGAAAATTAGGTCAAGTTTTGTTCTGCTAAATAAAAACAAAGATGAGTACTTTTTTAACTGGATTCATCTACATAAGACACTTAACTGTACAGTGGCCTAGTTTACTGCAAAGTAAGTGCCCATGTCTACAGGTTTACATGCTTACTGCACAGTAAACATGCTTAATCATGAGTAAATTTGCTACCTGCATTTGCGAACCTCATGGTTCATTCCTGCATAGTTACAGACATGTAGATGCTTTGCACTAGGGGTCTGCCCTGTACCAGGGGGCATTAGTGTTGCTGAAGTGTGAAAAATTAAGGCAAATATGTAGAAAAATAGTCTTGGTATATTAAAGAACATGCTTTTTGCAAGAACAGTAGTCGTTAAATATGATTTCTTCATTTTAAAACATACATTGATTTATTCTAAAGATCCAAAGATCTTTTTGTCTAGCTAATATTATTTTAAGAAAGCAGCATGCATAAGAAATGGAAATAGTTTAAGGTGTAAATTACTGTAACTGAGGAAAAAATGTAATTTTCACCCTAGTGAGAAGATAAAATGCAAACAAAGAGATGCTAAAACTACCATAATTTTTGGTAGAGTTTTTGATTTCTTATAGTATGCCTTTGAAAAACACAAACTTACTGAAAAATAAATTCATTGATAATATTTACCAAAAAACATTGCTAGATTTAAAGAGTTTAGAAAATTATTTTATCATTTTTGTATTACAGAAAAAGAAATCTGAAAAGGAAAACAAGAGTAATTATGGTGCTTCTACTCAGTGCAACATGATGCCCTTGGAACTGAAGCTGTTGGAACTCTGTGGGAATTCTGTCTGATTTCTTCTGATTCATTATGGCATGCAATTGAAATAACTCCATGGTGACATACAACAATGTGTGGTGACTCTGCACAGCATGAAGGGGATCTTGGATGGAAAAGTTGGGTATTGCTTAGTTGATGAAGAGAGCTTGTACTGAGCTTCATGTTGTTTTAACTGCAGTAACAGAAAAACTTAAAATGGGAGAATGAGAACACTGCCTGCTTGTATGCATGCCTTATGTTAGAATAGGAAAAGGACTTACCTATATACAAAGAGAAATAACAATGGTTTGAGGCAGCTCTGGAAATTCAAGAGTTCCAGGAATGGACTTTGATATCATTGTAGATTGTAGATATATTCTTTCTTCCTGGGGATTAGACACATTTTGTTCAAGGAAAATGTACTGAAATACAGTTGATGAGGTGGATATACAACTGATATTCAGTCTTTTAGTTCCAATTTAGTTGTATTATTCAAAGAAAATGTTGATTTAATCATTTATCTTTAAAATGGGGAAAGCAAATATGTAAGTATGCCTAATAGCAAACTCATTCTCATTTTTTATGCAAGATGGATATCTTTTAATGTTTCCAAGTAATTTAGATTCTTTTCTTTTCTTGGTATTATTTTTTAACATAACTTGCTTTTTCTTCAACCCCTTCACTTTTTATACTTGAGTGATTTTGCTGGGAAGTACATATTGTTTAATCTAGGCATGAGGACTTCTAATTATATTGGAGGTGATTTTAATGAAATAATATCCTATGATTGGGGAACATTGATTTTTTTCTGGCAAAAAAGCTCACTGAAAACTTGTTTTATAGTTAGATCTGAATAGTCCAGTTCTCTGGTGATTTCATTTCCAGAGAATAGAACTAGTCTGGTTTGGCAGATGTTTAATATGCATGTTTTCTTTGGTATCAGGTAGACACTAGGGCTGTGCAAAGCTTAGAGTGCTGATTTGATTGAGAGGAGATTTGCCCCGATTCAGTGGCTGAATCCCCGAATCTGAATAGAATCAGAGGACCAATTAAAAGGTCCGAATCAATTCAAAGCTCTCTGAATCAAATTTTAAAAGATTCAGAGAACTTCAGTAATTTGGGCAATGCCCCCTGACCCCTGCGTGCTCTCCCAGCCCCTCACATGGCTGCCCTGCCTGGCCCCAGCTCCCATTTATTTAAAAAAAAGCCTCTACTCACTGGGCGCTGCCAGGCAGCGATTCCCGCTGCTGCCCACTGCACCACGCTGTGTGAGGGACTCTATCACAAGCCTCCCAGTCCCCACCCACTCTCTTGGCCTCTGACCCCATGGCTGCGCTGCCTGCCCCAGCTTCTGGCTCTCTTTAAAAAACAAAAAAAAGAAAAACCCTAAATGCACTGGATCCTGCAGCAGCCTTGGGGCTTCTGGATGCTCATGGCAGAGCCCCCTATGCAGCGTGGGGCAATGGGGATTTCCCTACACTGGGCACAAGCCAGTGAGTTCAGGGTTTTTTGTAGTTTAAATGTTAAGGGTCTGGGAGAGCAGGCAGGGGTTGTGGGGGCTCATGACAGAGCCCCGCTGTGTGGCATGGGGCAGTGGGGGACAGTGGGGATCACCCCCTGCCTCGCAGCAGCTGGTGAGTGTGGGCTTTTTTTTTCAAAGAGCTAGGAGAGGGGAAAGGACAGTGCAGCCACTGAGAGCAGGTGGGTGATGGGGTCTGTGTGATTCAGTGATTCACCTGATTTGGCAGCAGCCAAATCTCTGAATCAGATATGGCCAAATTGATTTGGGACAGTGATTCGAATTGCTGAATTGAACCACTGTGCCCCAATCAGCTGAATCCAAATCTGAAGTGAATATTAGCCACTTCCCACAGGCCTTGTAGACACCCATCACTATAACTATTTATATGTTTCTAGTAGCATCTAGAATGTCACTGTACAAATATGAAGGAAGGTTCAACCAAATATTTGTATCAGATTAAGTATTTCAGAGATTCAGTCCTTCCCCTAACCATGTTGCAGGGTCAAAGCATAATGGGTGCATGCGGATGCATGTGCAGCCCCTACAGGTGGCAGTACACCCGCTGCAAAAAGGCACTTCCAACAGTGTCAACAGTGCTTGCGGGCAGTTGCCACTTGCCACTTTGCCACCGGCACTGCTGGCAGCATCTGCAAGTGGTCCACAATCGCTCCTGGCAACTGCTGACACTGCCAACAGTGCCTGTGGGTGGTCGCCAACCCCAGGTCAGTGCTCACCTCCTCTCCTACTGCTGACAGAGCCAGCAGCATCTGTGGGAGCTCCCTGCTCACTGCTGCCAGGCTCCTGCTGCCGCCGCTGTGCTCCTGCCACCACCAGCGCAGCCATGCCACGCCAGCCACCAGGGGCATGTGCTGTTCATGCCATGTTTTTTAAGAAGGCAGCTGTCTTCTGATACATTTCATCATAGTCTGGTCTTCCTTGGGGAAACATTACAGATATAAATGTTTTCTGGGAATAGAAACAAACAGGAAATGGAATAGTAAGGCCCTTCTAAGTGAAGAAGAAAAAGATGTATGCAGCTGAATATCTTGTACTATGAGCTGTAATTATATTACCCCACAAATTTCAGAATTCATATACATTCAGAATGAAATTTTGATCCTGCTGAAATTACAAACAAAATTACAATTAAATTCCAATGGAACCAGGATGTTGCCTTAGTAATTGTTGGTGGGAAGTGATTGAGGTGTGAAACCTGACAGAAGCAGCAGATTGATAGCTAGCAAAGATGTGGCAAATGAACGGAAATATGAAGTATGGGGAAATGGAAAAGGCTGCTTGTGGAAGCAGAGATGTAGGGGTGCAGTTCTGTGTCCGCAACAGCCATGCTGTTGCTGCAATCCCATCTCCCCTCCCCTGACTAGTACCTCAGTAAGCCCTGAAATCTTTTTCTTTTTCTTTTCTTCTTTTTAAGAAGAGACTAAAAGCAGTTGAGAGGCAATGTCAACACAAAAGAGGATTAGCATATCAGACAAGAAGAACGACTGACTTTGAAGACTGGAGTAGGAGAAAATTAGATGAAATCCAATAGTCTAAAGTGCTAGGTCATGCCTGTAGGGACTAATAACAAGAATTTATGCTAGATGGTGAGAGCTTATCTGTTGGAAGTAACTGAGGAGGAGAAAAATCCTGGTGTATTAGGATTACTGACACCACAGTGGCATTGCCAGCCAAGAAAAAAAGCAAATGAGGCCCTAGGATATATTGGGTAAATTATGTCCAGGAGAAAAAAGGGAAATATTCATTCCATTTTGTCAGGACCTGGTGAGACCTCATCTGGAATCATCTGTACAATTTTGGTAACTCTTGTTCCAGTTTGAGTTCATCATTTGGAAACCGGTGCAAAGGGCTAGTAAAATGATCAGGAATTGAGAAGCTATATGCATCTTATATATGCATCAAGAGGAGACTAAAGGAACTTGCGTGGTTTAGCCTAGCAAAATGAAAGCCTAAAGGGGATATGATTGCTCTATATAAAATATCAGAGGGGTAAACACTAGGGAGAGAAAATGGCAATGTTAGATAAATAACAATGTTAACACAAGAACAAATTGGTAAAATCTGGCAATGAATTAACTGAGACTAGAAATCAGAAAAGGATTTATAACCCTGAGGTAGATGGAATCAGAGTAGCAGGAAAAAAACAAACTACTTGGTTTTAACATGGGGTTTGTGATGTTGTTTTCTGCAACAACGGGAATAGACTTAATGACCCAAGAAGTCCCTTCCAGTCTTAGGTTCATATGAGCTCTGGAAACTTTAATTTCTGTGTTATTGTTAAACCAATGCACTGGTTTAGCTGTAGGTTCTTAGAGACCGTTTCTCTTCTTATTAATTATTGGAGCAATTGGAAGTGACAGGCAAACACACTAGTGCTACTTCTCAAGTCTGAATGCAATTCCCCACTTACAGTCCTAATGCCATAAAATGCCATCTGTTGTAGAGGACGTGTTGTCTCTTTTAAAGGATCTCTCCATCAGTCAAAGGACTCCAGTCTGCACAATCTGAAATCCCTTCAGAAGAAGTGGTATTTCAAGGCTCCAGAACTGTAGACCAGTGGTTGCCCCCCCTTTTTTTAAGGTCAGCAGGGAAATTGATCCTTTCAAACCCTATGTCATAAGATTGGCTTGATAATGTTACAAGTATGTTTAGAGTGAGAGAAATGGTGATTTGTGCAGACGTTGAAGAATTATTGATTAAAAAATATTTAAGAATAACCACTAGAGTGAAAATAGAATGTTCTTTGGCTATGTGTGTCATCCTTTTGTCTTCATTTAGACAAAATATTCTAGAAAATACTGTAACTGGTGGGGAATTAAATAGAGAAGATGATAGTAAGGGTGTTAATATTATGTATTTGTAAGTGTAAATATCTCACAATCTTGGAAAATAGCAGCAATAGCATGCAGCATATTTCCTGTATGTGTCCAGTCAAAGATGCTAAACAACCCAGATGGACTTTAAAATTTTGAATACTGAGTGATCCTAATGCTACCTGCTGACCATCATTTAAAAAATTAATACACCTAACAAAATGGAAACCTATTAAATTAGTAATTTTTAAAATGATTGACTAGAAATTATTCTCTTAGATCTATTATAGATATTAGACTGTTCTTCTACATTGTCGTATACTGTACATACTCCTAACATTCACCTGTCCTCTGTTATATCAGTTTAAAAGGTGCAACTTGCTACATATCCACTATGGAATCATATTCATCTGAGAAATTACTTTTTGATACAATTGGAGGTATAATGCAATCCCAAAGGGAATAACAGGCAAAGCAATGCTGCTGCTTTATACTGTCATAATACACAGGAAAGTATTCCTACTCACAACAGGACTTTAAGAAATGTCTAGCTTTAAACACATGCTTGTTCACCTGAATAAGAGTTTTAGAACTGGTATTTATGTAGAATTAATGGCTTTTTGTTTGTACATACGAGAGAAATAAAAGTTAATATTAAGTACTTCTTCTACCTACCTCCTTTTTGTGTGGGTCAGGATTCTATCAGATGATAGAGAAAATCTAAAATTAATATTTATAAAATTAATTTGTTCAAAAACCTTTGCTGTTTTTATTTTTAGTAGCTTTTACTGAGCAGAATGTTATTGTTCTGTTCTGTGGGAGCATCTACGCAAGACACTTTAGAGTTAATTCGCTGTTCAGTATAACATCGCTGTCTGCATGTGCAGCGCTATTCAGCTGCAGTAAAATAATTAACTCTGCTGTATGATAGTACTGCCCAATACATATACTATCCTACAGCAGCATAGTTTTGTGTGGCAAAATGCACAAGTGATGGGGTACGAGGGTACTTGAGTGTGGAGCTGCTTCCTGGCTGGCTTTGCACTGTAACACCCTCATGCCCCAGCCAGACCCTCTATAGCATGCTGAACTGGGTCAGAGCACCCCTAGGCTGGCAGGTTGACCTCCGGGGCCCCCTGCCAGCCAGGGCTACTCTGCTCCAACTCAATGTGCTGTGGTCCTGGTCACATGTGCAAATGCTGCACCTGAGAGCAATAAACTCTGGCACAAATTGTGCCATAGTTCTGGTCAGATGGATCCCAGCTCTTAATAGCAGTCCTTCTCCTCAGAAAATGGACCTGTTGTAAAACTATCCAAAGCCTTCATGACAAAAATGGTTAAAAGGCTTTGAAAGCAAGTCAAACAAGATGTGGTTGAAGGAAATAGGCATCTTCAGTTTGTGGGAAAAGTCTCTTAAGCGGGGCCATGATAGCAGTCTTTACATTTCTTAAGGGCTGTCAATAAAAATATTGCCTTACTTAACACTTTGGGTATGGACAAATGTACCTTTTAGCTATTTTAATGTACAAGAGGTTGCAGTTCAGGAATATGCACCATCTGTTACACTCCAGCTGCTATGTCTGCATAATTCTATCATGATGCAAACAGAGTTAAAGTAGTAGTAGTTTTGCAACACTTGTATTGCAACAGAAGCTGTATCAGTTTTGCAAATGTAAAAGCTGCATTGTAACAGTTTATATCAGTATTCTTTAATATTGATAGTTATTCCGTCTGTCTATATCCATAGGCTGCCAAGCGGTGTGTAACCGATGTTTCTTCTAAATCTTCTGCAAAAGTAGACCAAAAAAGACTGTTAAATAATCATGCTGTTCCCCAGAAAATTGAAATATTTAGAAAAACAGACCCACTAGGTTGCCTATGAGGTGGATACAAAAACAAAACAAAAATAAATGGAGTGGCTTCTAAAGAAGGAGAGTAGTCTTAAATTATTTAGAGGGAAAGGTCTGACTCACATGTCTTTCGTTGCTACACTAATTTGGATGAACATTTACTTTACTCAAATCTCCAGCAGCTGCTAGGGCTTTTAGGAGTGGAAGTTATTTATTATAAGAGAGGGCTTCTTTTAAGTCTTTTGGCTAAAACCCAATGTTGTATCAGCTTAGTGGAAGATTTCATTCTTGATGGAAGGATGCACATGTTGAGCAAACACGCTATTTTGAGCTCTGACTTCTCTGACTCTCTTCTTATTATATGCCATAAGAGCATAGATATAAAAAAATGAGACACAGTTGAAAATAGTAAATATATATGTATGTGTGTGTATGTATACGTATGTATGTGTATGTGTGTGTATGTATATATATACACACTCACACATACACACATATATATGCATACATGTGTGTATATGTGTGTGTATATATATACAAATATGTTTGTGTGTGTATGTGTACATATATATGTGTGTGTATACATATATGTGTGTAGATATATATATATACTCACACGTATATGTGTGTGTGTATATATGGGTGTGTGTGTATACATAGATATACACATATGTATGTGTATATATACATACATCTATGTGAGTGTGTATATATACATACGTATGTGTGTATAGTTATGTGTGTGTGTATGTTTGTGTGTATATATATCTCTATGTATATGTGTGTTTGTGTATATATGTGTGTGAGTATATGTGTGTGTATATATATGTATATGTGTGTATATATGTATGTGTGTATGTATATATAGATGTGTGTATATGTGTGCGTGTGTATATATATGTATGTGTATATGTGTGTGTGTGTTTATATATATGTGTGTTTATAGCTCTCTCTGTATATATCTGTGTGTGTGTGTGTGTGTGTGTATTAGGGCTATGCAAAGCTTCAGTCCCTGATTCAACTCGGTGGAGATTCGGCCTGTTTTGGTGGTGGAATCTCCAAATCTGAATCAAATCATGAGACCCTTTTATTTCTCCGAATCAAACTGAAGAGATTCGGAAAGATTCAGAGATTCAAACATAGAGACAGCTCTAAATCTTTTTTCTACATACCTCTAGGTAGCAGGGACTTATGAGTGCTGTGATGCTAGGGAACGTGGAGTGTCCCACAGAAGCATGGGAGGCTCCCCAGTGCGCTCAGCAGTAGATTTGGAAGTGGACCAGAAGCACTTCTGGTCCACTTCCAGATCCACCTGGGAGCACTCAGGGAGAGCCCCCGTGTGCCCCTGGCTTGGTGGCTGGTGCCTTCTGGATCTGGGGGGCACCCGGGGTCCCGGTGGCTGACCTCTGAGCTGGAGAGGCAAGGTGGAGGGGCTCCCAGTGCGCTCCCCAGGAGGCCTGGAAGTGGACCAGAAATACTTCTGGTCCACTTCCAGGTTCACTGTCAAGCACATGGAGGGCCCCCCAGCACTCCTGTGGGATGCTCCATCTGCCCCAGCATTGCAGTGATCATGAGCCACACCTGCTACCTCAAAGTATGTAGAAAAAACTTTTAAACCTGTGTCTATGTTTGAATTGCTGAATCTCTGAATCAGCATCGAATCTTCAGATTCAGCTGAATTGAATCAGGGACAGTGATCTGAATCAATAAATCAAATTACTGCCCCTGATTCAGGCCGAATCTGAATCTGAATTGAATAGAGCCTGCCTTGCACACCCCTAACATATATATATATATAGAGAGAGAGAGAGAGAAAGAGATGCACACACACAGAGAGTGCCATACAATGATCTGTGATATCAACAACAAATAAATATCTTGCATAATAGCAGAGAAACAGGAAGTGAAAAAATAAAGGTTTGATCTACCTTTATTTAGCTGATTTTACATCAATGGAGCTCTAGTAATTTCAATAAATGACTTTTTCTAGTTTTTCATTTTTATAACAATAATTAAAAAAAAATCAAATAAAAATGGAGTGTATGTGTTCGTGCATGTGCGCATATATAGCAAAGGGAGTTGCTGTGAGAAAAGCAGCTCAGTACTGGGACTACCTGGAAGTTTTATGAGAGTTCTGAAGAGCTGCTGAGGAATGAGAAGATTACATTTTTTTTTTTAAATTAGGTGCATCTGGGCAACTACATCACAAGGATCTAGAGGTGGATCTGGGGCCAGTTCCATCACGAGCTATTGACAATTGCTTTTGTAATTTGTCATGTTTCTTCATGTTCTGACTCATTTAAGTTTGGGGGACTTTGTGTTAATCAAGCAGTGCACAGAAATCCATCTGCTGAAGACAAGCAGTGGAGTTAATCCTTGCAGACAAGACATTCCTGGTGTGTGTGTGTGTGGGGGGGGGGGTGACCAATGGAAGAGCTAGCTCTCACTGTGAAAAAATTAATTCCTTCCAGTTAGGATATCACGTAGCTTGGATGCATGATGTAAAAGTATCACAGAAATGAAAATGTGATCTATAAATATTAGCAGCTTGTAGGTCAGAGAGGGATATGTAGTCTCATTTTCAAAATGCAACATTTTGTTTTACTTCCATTCTTTTGAAGTCTGCCTTTTTGATGGTACATATGGTGGGATTTTACTTCATATGGTATCTAATGGCAAAAGATGATAACATTTATAATCTTTTCAGGATGTGAAGTTTAAAAAATAAATATTACAAGTTATGTACTACAGAAATAGATATTCTTAAAAATCCATCACTAAACCCTTAACAGCTACAGATTCACTAAGGAGACAGAGAAGAAATCTTCTATAGCAGGGTTTTCACCATTTTAAAAAATGTTTACCCCTTCTGTCTCAGTTTCAGCTCATGTACCTCTTTATATTTTTTCTTGTTTTTAAGGGGAAGGAGAGCAGATCAAGGCTCTGTGATGAGAGAGGGAGTAAGGCAGGGGCATGCACTGCTCAGCCAGGGAAGGCAGAGCAGGGAGGGGTGTGGGATGGAGCCACAAGCAGTTTGTCCAGGGGCAGGGGGAGGAGGGCAGCTCCTGCCACTGCACACACCCCCAGGAGGGCATAGGAGTTGTGTGCCCTCCAATCTCTGCAGGATGGGGTGGGATGCTGCTGCTGAGAGGCGCAAATGTTGGGTGGACTGCTGCTGCAGGGAGGACAAATTGAGCTCCCAGTGGTGTGGGAGGGAGTGGGGCTGGGGCAGGGGCTTCCCAGCTAGCCTGAAACTGAGCCACATGGGGGGCAGCTTCCACTGTGTGTGCACCCAGGGAGGCCATGGGCCATGGGAGGGGCATATGCCCCTAGATCTGCATGCAGGGGGCAGACAGGCTGCTGCAGTGAGCTGAGGCATTGGGTTGTTCCCAGTGAGGGCTGGGCTGGGCTGCACTCTGGGTGGGTGGTGGCAGTGCTGGGAGAGGGGTTGACAGGTAACAGTGAATCTTGGGGTGGCTGAAGTGCCCCATAGCCCCATTCTCACAGCCCCCTGCAGTGAAGGAGGGAGTGGGGCTGGGGCTGGGGTTGGGGCAGGAGCAGGGGCAGGTGCTGCCCAGTGAGGAAAGAAAATGGGACAGAGCTGTGAGCGGCTCATTCAGGGGGCACAGGGGATGGCAGCTCTCATTTCTGCATGCAACCTGGGTTGGGCATGTTGGGCACGTGCCCCCAGATTTGCACACAGGTGGGCTGGGCTGCACTGGGCTGTTCCCGGTGGGGGCTTGGCCAGATTGTATTTGGAGCAGGTGGCAGCAGCACTGGGAGAGTGTTACGGGAGGGGCTTCAGCCACCCCAAAATTCACTATAGCTCTCCTAACCTCCAAGCCCAGCACAGCTCAGCCCAGCCAAACACCCCCGCCAGAAACAGCTCAGTGTTGCCCCAGCCCCAGCCACAACCCCATCCCACAGTGGCCTGCAGCCCACCCTGCCCTGCATGCAGATCCAGGGGATGGGCTCCCCATGTCTTCCTGAGGTGTATGCAGCAGTGGGAGCTGCCACTCCCCATGCTCCTTGGATAAGCTGCTCATAGCTCTGTCCCATTCTCTTCCCCAGCTAGGCAGCACCTGCCCCTACTCCAGCCCCAGCTCCACTCTGTCTCTCACTGCAGGGGCCTAAGGGAGCAGGGTTATGTGGGGGGGGGGGGCTTCAGCCACCCTGAAATTCACCAACCCCACCAAGATCCTACCCAGTGCCAGCACTGCCTGCCCTGAGTGCATCCCAGCCCAGGCCCTGCCAGGAAGAGCCAAGCGCAGCCCTGGCCCCAGGCTGCCCACCCCTGCGCAGATCCCAGGGTGCACATAGTGGTGGAAGCCATCCCCACCATGTGGCTCAGGTCTTCACCCCACCCCAGCTGGACAGTCCAGGCCCCAGTCCCTGCTCTAGCCCCACTCTCCCCCGCCAGAACAAATTTACCAGCTGGACCTGGCTGCTGTCCACATGGCTAGGCTGTGCTCATGGCCACCCATGTGCTGTTGTGGCTGCACACATGCATGCAGAGTTCCATGTAGCCCTATGATACTTTTGTGTACCCCCAGGGGTACATGTACCCCTGGTTGACAACCGCTGGTCTATAGTGATACAAGGTGTTAAAACTGAAAAGCTACCAGGTAAAATTGTCTTTGATGAAAACCTCCCACTTTTGTCACTGGCAATTCTACTATATTTTAACATGAATCCAAAGAAACACAAACTTATTTCAGGTTAAACTTTTAGATGACTATGCTTCCCTTCTGTTGCAAGTATATTATTGGGTCTCTTATAAAATCACCAAAACTCATTTACTTTAAAATATGCTTAGGTAGCCTATTCTCCAAACTGTACCTGATTTCAGTTATCATATTTAGTATACCATAGTACCATAGTACCTAGGGTCAGAAGGGGCCTAGAGCAGGCCATCTAGTCTGACCAATTGGCAGGAAACGAGTGCCAGGGTCACAGGACCCCAGCCAAGTACCTATCCAATCTACTCTTAAAGACACCCAAGGTAGGAGCAAGAACAACTT
>JAGPOW010001338.1:46594756-46609172 GCA_030014935.1 Caiman crocodilus
CCAAAATCCACATCCATATATATATATATATATATATATATATGGATGTGGATTTTGGGTTACATTTTTAAATTTGAAAATTGGGGGTTTTTTATCAGACAAAAACAGGATCCCTACTAAGCAGGCCCACTGTAAGGGGAAGGATTCAGTTTGAATTTTGGGGGATATACCAAAGAACACAATATTTGCCAAAAGTATCAGAACTGTGTTCAAAACCTTGTTAGCTTTAGTTTTAATTTTTTTTCCAAAAAGAATAGATAATAAGGCACAACCAAAACACATGACCATGGGTTACCTGAAATACATCTCATCTCCAAAAAGCATCTATTGGAAGCATATTTCATTTTTTAAATTTAGTAGGAGACTAGTGCAGACAAAAAATTATCTTTTGTTGTATAGGATATAGTCTAAGATCAATTGCCCATGTTTGAATATATCATGTACATATTTGAACAGCCAAAAGATGTGCACTGTGCACATTCACTGTGCAACATTACTTATTATTATGTATTCTAGTTACATATTCTGATTTCCATTCATCTGTTTCTTAACCTTAGGATTTCTTTTTCTTAGAGGTTTTCAAGCTAAGCTACAATACATTAGTTTTCACCTGATATGAACAAAAATAAATATTTTAAGCATTGATTAAAAAAAAATCATCAAAGTTTTGAGCTTCTGAATACTGATATTTTTGTTTCCTTTACTTAGATTTTTTCCGTTGGTCAAAATATTTGTTGTTGTGACCTTAGACCATATTCTGAGTCCCTTTGCATTATCTTCAGGGTTCCTTTTTCATGCTAATGCTGAAAATTGATCAATCTGACCTGAAGTGTAATTTTTATTTTATTTTTAAAGTCTGGTGTAGTTAATGACTTTAAAAAGTATCACATAAGAAAAGACCTCTGGAGCCTTCTGTTAACCATTTTGTCTTTTGTTGTTTCATCTAAAGAAAATACTGAGAACCATTTAAAAGTACAGTCTTCTCCTCTTCCTTTAACAAATGGTGAAGATCAAAGGGTAACTGAATGTAAAAGAGAATATAAAAAAAAAGATAGCACACATTTAACAAAGATCTCGTGCGCTCCAGACCACCAGTAATGATGATATACTGTTTGACAGGAGGGCTTCAACATCCTATAACATGTTAACAAATGTTCTGCTTCTCATCAGATTTATATACGTGCCAATTATTTTTTCAATGCCGTTGTACAGTTTAACTTACTCTTCTTTCTGCTAATTTAAGCATAATTGTATGAAGTGGAATAAAACAATATTATGCAATAGTAAACATCATGGATTACACAGCAAGGCTCCAGTAGGGTTACAACATTTTTGTCAATCAAGAAATTAATGAATTGCTACTTAGCTTGACAATATACCTAGATTCTTTATTATTTCCATGTATATTTATACATGGAAATAAATAGCCAGTTTAGCTGCTGGTTCAACCATTTCCATTTCAACTGTTTTGATAGATATTTGTGTCTATAGAAAGTGTCTAATTCTATGGAAATTATTATGTGGTCATTGAAAAAATATTTAGATTGTATTCAAATTTAATGAGAATAAGAAATTGTCTGATGAAAGGGAAAAAAAAGACTATTTTTGGACTGGAGTTAGCCACTGGAATTTAGCAGATTTAAAATGGAAAACCATTTCATCACTTTATTTTGGATGAAATTTATGTCTTCATTTGGTGCGTAATGGTGTTGTTACAGTTTACCTTTATAACATTTTAAATATGTGCAATGTTACAATATCATGAAGTTAGAGTAGCTTCAGACCAGTTACAGGTTGAGGCTTAATGTCATCTCTGACCTACATTTCTATTACTTGCCACTAGAGGACTGGCAAGCAGGATCATGGGGCACCTACACATGTGATGGGCATCTTCTCTAATGCATGCTAACTAGCAAGTGTCAGAGTGAACTTGATTAATCTAATTGACACACTCCAGGAGCTTCCAAGTCATGTGTATTCAGTGTCCTCATGCTTTAAAATGACAGTGGGGGCATTTTAACTGAAGCTCATTGAACTTTAGTTAAAGTGCACCCACCAGCATTTTGAAGTATGGGAAGCTGAATACATGTGACATTGCGGGCACTTTAATTAGAGTGGCTCTTGGAGCTCCCCTCCCCTCTGTCCAGAGTACATGTAAAGATGATCATGGACAGGAGCTTGGACTCTATTGCTTCTTTGGGGTGGGAGGAGGGCAGGTTGTATGTAGCTCAAAGGTGGAGCAAAGGAAGAAGGAAAAATCAGCATGGAGAATCCTTTTAGTCCCAGAGAATAAATTCCTGAATTTATCCATAAAGGAGGATATCAAAGGCAACAGTCAGAAACAGGGCAAACCTCTACCCATGTACCTCAGCAGTTGCCTGGAGGAAATACAAGAAGTCATGTGGTGACTGGTACCAATCAGGCAAGAAACAGTATTGTCTAGCTCAGGGGTGGGCAAAATGTGGCCTGGCGGTCAGCTGCAGCCTGCCAGGCCATTCTATCTGGCCTGTGGGGCCTCTAAAAAAATTTAAAAATTTCCATATTTTTGTGCATATATCCCGCGGGTTATACACAATTTTATAAAAAAAATGGATGGATGTGGGATATACAAGGGTGCAGGCTATGCAAAAACTATTTTTCAAAAGGGGGCCAGGGCAGGAGGCGGTGGCACGGGTGGGCTGGGGGGCTGCAGTGGGGCCCACTGGGCCCGGGAGGGCTGGGCTGTGCCACCGCTGCTGTGGGGGCTGGGGTGGGCCAGGCTGTATGGGGCACCGCCACTGCAGTCGCCACCTGCTGGGGGATGTCAGGGCCAGGGTGAGGGTTGGCAGTGCGGGTGGACTGGGGGGCTGTGGTGAGGTCTGCTGGGCCCTGGTGGCCCGGGCTGTGCTGCCACTACCACGGGGGCTGGGGTGGGACAGGCTGCACCGCCACCACCGCAGGGGCCGGGGAGGGCCGAGCTGCGCTGGCACCACCATGGGGGCTAGGTGGGAGGCAGTGGTGCAAGCAGGCTGGGGGGGCCACGTCTCCTCCTCACCCGGGGGTGCAGGGAATACAAGGGTGCGGGCTATGCACGGAAAATTTTGCGAAAATGCAATTTTCTGCAGATTATGCATGGGTGCGGGTTATAGCCGTGTGCGGGTAATAAATATTACCGATAAATACAGTAATAATATAGTAATATTTATCTGCCCTGGGCTGCCTGTCATGCCGCCCTCAATGGCTTGCCCCCTGGAACTCATGCTCTGATCTATCTGTCAGGACAGCTGAGTTCTGGACTTGGTTCAGCTGTTAGCTTGTCATGTGGTGTTAGGAATCCTCTATGCATGTTTCCAGTATGAGAAATGATTTTGACCTGCCCTTGCAAAGTGCTTTGAAATGAATGGATGACAAATTCCACATAAGAGTTTAGCATGGTTTGCTATGTGCTTGCTCTCTTTTTGCACTACCCTTGCTGCCTGTCTGAGCAATACCTGGCCATACCTTTCCAGCAGCTATTGGTTTCTCCCCTCTAGTTCCAGTGAACTGGATGCATTTAAATACCATTGCCAACACGTCAATTGACTCAAAGCACCCCTAGATAGAGTTGGGACACCCTTCAGTGAATTCCCCTGGCTCCATGGTATTTCTGCAGATATGCAACTTGGAACAGTTGCTCTCAGCAGGGAGGGGGGCAGGGCAGAGAGACTAATAGAGTTTTGGAGGATTTAAAGGAGTAGAGCTGCTGGGAGCTGTGCATCCAGGGATGCTGAAGGAATGAAAGTAAAGTACTGTACTTCCCCTGACCATTCAAACAATGCCTTGGAATGGTATGGGTAAAATGTTTCAAAACTAAACCTCATTTTGAATGGCTTATTTTAAAATATTTAGAGGATACTTATGATGTGTTAGTGAATGCTCCCATTTTAAGTGCCTTTATGATGATTTAAAGGTAGCATAATTTAGCACTTAATGGCTGCATCTACATGCGTACTTTACTATGGAGTAGACTAATTAGCTGTGGCATAAAACATCACTGTTTACATGTGAAATGGTATTAGGCCACAGTTAACTAATGAACATCATTGTAAGATAGTACTGGCAGAGACAGCACTTTTATGGTGGAGTAATTAACCATGATTAAATGCTCATATAGACACTGACCATAGATGTAAATTGCACTTGGTCAGCGCAGCCAGCAGGGGGCCAGATGACTCCTCACCCCCTTGGTGCATCTACAGCAATTAATGTGGAGCAATTAATGTGAAGCAATAAAGTCTGGAGAAGTTTGAGCCAGAGTACTCCTTGGCTCAACATTTACATATGTGCCTGGGACAGTAGGAATTTGAGTAGGGGTAGAGCAGGCATGGGCTGGCAGGTGGTACAGTGGGGTCAGCCCTGGGCTCTGGGTGACAGCATTGGGTAGTGTCAGTGCCAGCTAGGACACAAAGGTGTTTAAAGTGCAGCGCTATATGGCTAGGCAGCAGGTAGGAATCTGGTCCACAATTGGCTGGATTGATGGGTCCAATTTATACCCATGCATTTTTACCTGGCATCTGCATATACATTTCATCTCAGAAAATGATCATGGCATAAGATCGTACTTTCCCTGACAGTACTATCATATGCTAGCGTAAATTAGTTTACTGCGGCCTAATACTGTTGATCATATGGACAGTAACACTTTACTCCACAGCTAATTAGTTAGCTTTAGTAAACAGCATGTGTAGATGCAGCCACTACAATTTTTGTTTAAGCCAAATGTTCCTTGTTTGTTGTTGTTTGTTTCTTAATTAGTTTTGCTTCAGGTTCGCTGAAATATGTTGCCTTTTCTTTATTTTGCAATGAATATTTTTTGTGTTTTGTAATGTGCTCAGAGGCCTTTCAGCATAGCTTAAAGTAATGAGAATTATCAGAAATAAATTACCTATGGCTTCCTGTACCATGCAGATAGAGGAAAAATAGGGTCTAATGTGCAATCCACATAATTGTACCTCCTGCCATGCCACATTTGAATGGCAATAGGCTAAAATGTGGGAAGACACATAAGATCCTATCATGCCTCTGCTAGTGCTGGGGCAACCTGGTCCTGAGCTTCCCCCAAACTGGCAAGAAGCAAGTTCCCACAGCTGGGAGCCTCCTTAGTTGAGGGCCTCCCAGGCTTAAGGGTACCCTATGCACCCCCGGGAATGGAGGATCGTGGCTACTGCAATCCACAGGACTCAAGGGAGCGTGAAACTCCCAGGTCCTGGGGGATCAAGACAGCCATGATCAGAGGACCTGGGGGTTTCATGTGCCCCTGACCCCTGGGGATCACAGCTGCCATGATCCTCAGGGCCTACGAGTTTTACGCTGGGCATGATGCACCCCTGCATCTGGAGCCCCGTCAGCTAACAGGGCTCCCAGGCATGGAGGAAACCCTACTATATGTGCAAATTAAAGCTCAATAGCGACCAGCTATAAAGTTAGTGCATATTTTCAAAGTCTAACTTTATAGCTGGTTGGAGCTTTTTATTGTGTGATAAGGGGCTCTGACAGACATGGAAAAAAACCAACCTGTGCTCTACTGGAAGCAGCACCGCGTTAGTTGGACTTGGCTCTGCAGCATCTGTAGAAATCGTGCACTTCAATGGGGCTTTTTGGTGCTTTTAGCTAAAGCTGATTTAATTAGCTATTAAATAAAAGCTCAAAAAAAGCCCCACTATAACACCCAATCTCTACAGATGTTGGGAAAGCTGGGTGCAACAAATGCATGCCTTCTTCTGGGTACATGCTGCACTCAGCACAGGAGTGCACCAAAACTAAAGTGCCAGTTCATCCCTGCCATGTCTGCAAACAACCAAGTACTTTGCAGATGTAGCTGGTCTTAAGGTAATTGCATAATTAACCAGTTAATTGCACAATACCTGTAAGGTGTAGAGGGGGCCTCAGTGACACACTGTAATCATAAAATGAAACTAATTCATTTAATAAGATGAATTTTAGTCACAGCTGAAGCCAGCAATCTACATTACTATTATTTTACTTCGTGTGTTTTGCATTTGGGCCCATGTTTTTGTTGTTTTGTTTTGTTTTCAGGAGGAGGAGAGGGTAGGGTTATATATCTTTTGGCTGTGTTTCCTTTGTAAATTGATCTAGCTCCATTTAAGCTGAAAAGATCTATGCTGATTTTTATCATGAGAATCTTACACACAACTCCAGCAAAGATATATTTCTGGGATGGATTTAATGGTAAGAACAATTAGTTTATATCAGCTTTCATATTTTTCTTATTACACTTACCTATTTTTCCAAACGTGTTCTTCTCCTTTCTAGAAAAGAATGAATGGGAAATATTAATGTTTAAACGTTTCATGGTTTATTGGCACCATTTTTTCTTTTGTTTAATGTTGTTGTTAGTGTATTTTCTACTGATAGATTTGTCACCAACGGTCCATCAAAAGTCCACTTGTACCAGGACTACAAGTAGGGGACTATTTCCTACCCCTTTCATCTCCAAGGAATTACTGTAAATCTAGTCATTATTTTTTGTAGTTATCACTTTAGTTATTCCACTAATGATCAGTGAAAGATTTGCACTGACTTTAACAGGCTTTGACTAATTCTTTTAATATTTACTATTTTGGTTGTCCTGGTCATTATCTATCTGAACTTTTGTCTCAGGACTATTGTATGAATTTTAAGTATGTACCTTATATTTGTTAATAGATGTGTTATGGTCATATATTTTGCCATACTGCAAACTAATGCATATTCATGGAAATATGTGGCCATACCAACTGTTTAGTTTACAGTATTATCAGAAGATGAATAATCCAACTCAGCTAAACTGGTCCTGTTTATTTGAAAATCTGTAAATTATCATAACTTAGCCCCAAGTTATAATTAGCTATTTTAACAAAAGTTCATTAGACAGTCACTTTATTGCTTTACCTGATTCCTTGTATTCTTCTCATTGACTCTTCCTGAGCTAGTGTGATTCTTTCCTTGGTACTTTTTTACTGGCATCCTTCCTGCCTTTTCCCATTAGACCTAGAATACCCCAAGTACTTTTTCTTGGTCTCCAGTCAAAGAATGGCAGGCTGCTGCTAAAACAATCATTGCACTTTACCATCTGGCCATTCTTCTATGGTTTGCAAATTGTACAGTTTCTTTTTGTCATTAAACACCGTTACTCAGTGTCAGAAGACTTATTTCCTCCTATGGACCTGATTCATAAAAGTGTTACACATCATTTACAAAGCTTTTCCATAGACTTTACTCATATAAAGTGCAGAGTGATGTGTTTTCAGGTACTCTACAAAACGTTCAAGATTCATTAATTATTTTCCCTATTATGTTGTAGAGTTGGCTATTTTTTTTGTTATGTAATCAAGTAGTTCCCTAAGGAAAAGCAAAGACAATTGAAAAGAAAACACACAGTGAAAAAGAGAGAAAGAAAGAACCCCTAGAACATCTAGGCCAGGCATCTGTAACCTTTTTGACAATGCCAAAAACGCCCTCTACCTCAACTTGTAAGATGTTGACATGCCAGGGGTGGACAGCAGGGGAGCTCCAAGGGGCCTTATCCTTCTTGTGGCAGCACAGCCCCAAGCCCTTTCTCTGAGGGACGGCTGCCAAGCAAAATGTCTTCTCATGTCACACTCCAGCACGTGCTGGGGATTGCCTACCCAGATCTAGGCCATATACTCTCCAGCAAAGGACTGTCTTTTCAGTTACTTTTTTGTAGAAAGTCTACCTCAACAGTGAGCCAATCTATAAGTATGGATAAGACATTAACATAACTAAAAAAGTAATAATAACCTTAGTGGATATATTACAAAAAAAATTAACCCTGAATTAGAAGATAAACAGAAAAATACCAAACCAATGTTTTCATATTTTATAATCACATTTCAGCATATAGTGGCAGGATTGAGGCTTGAATGATGGACTCTAGTGATAAAAGAAGATGTAATACATCCATTTTGTTCACTCTGTCACCATGAAATATTTTCCCCAAAACCTGGTATCAGCCTTAGTCAGTTAAGGTCAGTGGTGTGGATGGCATATATTGCTGTTGCAAGTCTAACCCTCCATGGTTCAGCCCTCATCTTTGGCAGCATAGTTCCTTTGAAGCCATACTGGCAGGACTCCCCTGTGCTGCAAGATCTGCTATGCAACAGAAAGGTAGTAGCTGGGTGTGTCTATACACTCACTAGACTTAGCAGTTGTTTCTGCGCAGTCATTTTTAGTGCTTGGTTTAGCAAGTTTCAATACGTGCTTAAGCAAGTACTAAATGACTTAACACACTTAACTTAACTTGACTTAACATGACTTAACTGCAGGATCTGGCTCATGGAAATATCCTAGAAATAGATATTAAAAAAAATCTTTTCCAATACTTTAGGAAAATAAAATTGCCAGTCTAATTTTTTTTAAGGAGGATGTTTGGCTATTAATATGCAGGTATAACTCTTTAAGATTAAAGAGTTATGCACATGAATTAATGACAGGATAAGCCCTAAAGAACTCTAAAATTGTGGTAGTGAAGTGAAAATTACTTAACATTAGGCTCATAAGAAACATTGGATTATGTCATATAATGTTGATTCATTGTCTGTAATACCAATTAATCACTTTTTTTGTGACAAATACAAAAAGGAATCAAAATGAATTGCTTTCTTAATGAAGCAATATCTTTTATTAACAATAAACAGCTGAGATTATTGAAGGATTTGTGCAGTAATGGGAGCAATAATTTGTAACAAATGAATGTAATCTACATTACTGCAGGATTTTAGCTTCAGGATTTAGTTTAGGTAAATTATAATGCTATTAAGTGGTTAGAAAAAAAAGTCATGAAAGGAACAGTTATAAATTTCAAATATGGATCCAAATCATGTAATGCAGAAGAAAAAGACAAACTGGAAAGACAAGGAAATAAAATGTGCAACAGTACATATACTTGTATAACCTTGACTATTTAGTAACTTTCCATTAAAAAAGCAGAGCTGAAAGCCTGAGGGTCCTGTTCATCAAGGCTCAAAGGCAACATAATGTGGAGGCAAGGTGGTCCTATGTTGTAATCTTGTCACTAACCAGCTGAATGATCTTGGCAAATTACTTTACTTTCCAGCCTAAATTCCACTATATTATATATATAAAAGAATCTGGCAAGGAGAGGATCAGGTGTTATTTTCCATATATATATATATATATATATGGGATCCTCTCCTTGCCAGATTCTTTTATATATATATTTAGGGGTATATCTTTACGGTGCTGTGAATGTATGAGGAAGTATAAAAAATAGTCATTACTATTATTGGTTTGTTGTGCCTTTTGTGCAGTACATGATCCAGGTGAACCAGATTGTCTGGACATAGTATATTTTTATGTGATTCTTCTTGGATAGTTTTCATTGTTACACTAATAATCCAACTGAACAATAGTTGAATCCCAAATATTTTTAAAAGTCCAATTTTTCCTTGGAAGTTCATTTTTGGTGAAAGTCTCTGTGTGAACACACATTTGAAAGTAAAGGATCCTTCTTTTGACATTACTTACACTTAGATTTTGAAAAGCAGGGTGCAGATTTTTTTCCAGCTAGAGAAACTAGATGTTTTACTAACATGCTCGGGGGCTAGCACTCTATTATTCAGTTTAGGATCAAAGCAAAAACAAATATAACTAGTGGAATGTACACTAATTTGTTAGATTATATATAAGGGTTTTTTTTAAATTTGAAAACCCAGCAAAAATAGTCAAAATTGTTAAAAGATAGTATGTCATTAGTCCTGTAGTCATTATAGTTAAATGTATATCTTTTATTCACATTCATAAAACACAGTCTAGCTCTTTTGAGATTCTTGACAATGCCTCTAGTACCTCATTGTCAGTCCTTTCTACATATGAATTAATATCACATCTGAGTTAAAGTTGTGAGATAGGGCTAATAAAAGTCTGTGAAATAGAAGAGAAACATTACCAGGAATGGCAAACAGGTAGAAAAAATGCAGAATAAAGGATAGTTTGAATAGAGGAACAACATCAAGACCCTCAAAAAGGATAGAGAATCATGAACACCTGTGGAGTGGAGAGAGATTAGCAAGAATCAGGGAGATGACAATGAAGCATGAAGTAAATTGACTTTCAGCACTGCCTCAGTAGAACTGCCACTGCTCCTCCAAGGCAGTTGATTTTAAAGTCTGGATGGAAAAGGAATCAACTGGAGTGCAACTGTACCACTACATCTCCACTACACCTCCCCTGGGTCCACCCCTGCTTAAGGTCCCATCCATCTTTTACATTAACAATTTACAAGGACCCAAAAATTGAAATAGCAATTATGCTATTTCTACATTTGGTTCCCTGTAAATTGTTCAATGTAAAAGGTGGGTGGGAACTTATGCTCATTGCTGATTTCTTGTGACTGCCTTAAGGGTAAGATCATGATTCTTACTGAAGTCAGTGTGTTAAAGGATTTCCAAATATGTGCACAGAGTGGAGCAGAATTGCACTTAAGCATTTCTGTCCACTTATGTACTTAATAAGTGGATTACAACCCAGGCTACATCTTCTGCAAGTAAGGATTCTTCACTATTCCACTCAGGGCAGGAAAGTCTACGTGCATGAATTTGCACGTATCTGTATTGATGGTATGCTACATTTGTTATTTAATAAGAGTCTAGGAAATATAAGGAGTCCAGATTGCTGCGAAGCTGAATGGTAAGACTGAATCATATAATCATAGAAAAGTAGGATTGGAAGGGATCTCTAGAGGTCATCTACTCTGGAGGCAGGATCATCCCTATCCAAACCATCTTATACAAATCCTTATTTAGCCTGTTAGTAAAACTAGAAAGCCAACTCTGATACACAGTCACAAGGCATAACACCCTAAACTCCCACAGGTAAAGCAGGGGACAATGGTGGTCAATTTCTTCCTGCTGCAAGGATTGTTAAAATACAGTGTAGATCCAGGGAACAGGTCCATACTCCCTGCTACAAACAAAGGTCAAAACCTCCACAGTCTATACTAGGGCAGACAATTATTTTGGGCGAAGGGCTGCTTACTGAGTTTTGGCAAGCCAGCAAGGACCACATGACAGGCAGCCAGGGGCAGATCAGTATTAATTTTCTAAATTTTTTAGGGGCCCCACAGGCTGGATAGACTGGACTGGTAGGCCACATCTGGCCTGCGGGCCACATTTTGCCCATCCCTGGTCTATATTAATCTGACCATGGGTTAAAATTTCTTCCTGACTTCAATGATGGTAATCAGTCTGATTCTGAGCTGAGTTACCAGCTCAAGACCAGTTCAAATGTGCCTACAGGGGGTTGCGTCTTAGTTTAGTGGTGGATATTTTCACAGCAGTTGCCAATTCCTGGCAGCCAGATCATCCGCTTGTTTATTTTTTCTTTAACATTATTTGCTATGTTGGAAAACTAGCAGCAACCAAGGAATGATGCAAAGAACTTATTTGTGCAAGGGATACAATCTGAGGCCAGGTACAGACATTACACTTTTACCAGTATAAGTGATCAGAAACCGGTCTATACTCATAACAGAACAGAACTTCAGCACGCAAAACTGGTGTATATGTGTAACAAAACAGAAGTTCAGCATACATAGACTGGTTTAAAACAGCTGGAACCTGGTCTAATATTTGCCTGCCTGCCCTTCCCCCAAGGGAAGTGTTCTGTTCACTACTAATCTAAGCCACACTGCCTACAGAAACCACGTAACTTAGATTGATTCCACCTCAAGCTGTTTAAATGTCTGTACTTAGCCATAGTGTCCTGTAGGTCACTTGATAAGGAAACAGAAAAGAATCTGAGTTATTATCTTTGTCTGGTTGTAAACAGTGGTCCTAATCATAAGGTGATGATTACCCTTGTAGGAGATAAGAAGTTTCTCATAAGACAATTAATCTTATGTGAAAAGTCAACAGAGTTTATCTGGGTATTTAGAGACTTTAATGCAATCATGACTATGATGCTGCCAGGGTTTTTGAAGGGTAGCAGCTGAACTTGTCACATAAAAGGTTAAAGATTTAGCGTTTAACTGACATTTCTGTCTTCTACTGTGGTGTCAGCCGGAAGGCCTGGAAAAATCCAATACAATCTATTATGCTCCAGGGCCCCACATAAGGAAGTTCCATTTTGAGAAATTGGGTATCTTTTTCAAAGAGTTTTACATCCACAACCCCCACTGATGATCTTTATCTTATAGAAATTATTCATTGTGATGCAGGACTGGGTATGGAATCTGGAAATACATATAGGGTGTATCTACATGAGATGCTTCACTGCATCATAGACTAATCTACTGTTCAGCAAAGCATCACTATGTAACCATGCCTTGAACTACTGCACAGTAAAATAGCTAATATACAGTAAATCTATATATTTACAGGCAGTAGATTTACTTCACGTTAACTAATGCATGGTAAGACACATGTAGATGCTAATTGGAAGCAATTTGCTCCCAGTCAGCTCAGGAAGCAGGGGACTTACTACTTCCTGACTAAGTGGTGGGGAGTTGTGGTAGCTGCAGGGGCAGCTGTCTCCCTGCTATGTGGGGATTGGGAGTTTCCTGACCCCTCACAGGGCCAGGGGAGCTGTTCCGGCAGCTAGGACTGCTGTATCGCAACCAGGTGGGGATTGGTCAGGACCTGATCCCAATGCAGTAGGAAGAGGCATCCCCACCTGGACAGCCATGTGGGGACTTAGACCCTCCCAATCCCCACATGACTGTTAGGTAGCATCCTTGCCAGCTAGGGATACCTCTCCTGGCTATATAGCGATCAGGACACTCCTGATCCCCACGTGGCTGCCGGACAACATCCTTGCCCAGCAGGATGCCTTTCCCAGCCACATAGGGATAGGGTCCTCCCAATCCCCATATGGCTGCCAGGAAACATTCCCCACTCCCCGAGTAGGGATGCCTCTCCTGGCCCTCCTGATCCCCCATGTGGCTGCTAGGGATGATCCCCACCAAGTACCCCCATTGAGTGGGGATGTCTCTCCCAGCCATATGGGGATTGGGTCTGATCCCATATGGCTGAGATGCAGCAATCCTGGCTTCTGGGACAGCTTCCTTCCTACCATGTGAGATTTGAATCAGACTCATGCAGTCTGTCAGCTGCAGGCTGGCACAGCAGGAGCCTAGAGCTCCCCTGAGTTGTTGCAGTGGGGCCAAGCAGGGCAGGGGAGAAGGAACAATCCCTGGTCTCAACTGCTCCAGTTGTGAGCTAATTTATTCCTGGTCCAGATCACATGTAGACCCTTTCTCTATTTCTTTTAATGCGCAGTGACCTTACTATTCTCAGACTATCCTCACATTCGTTGCACTATGTGCCCTAATATCCTTTCCCCACTAAGTGTTTAAAAAAAAAAAAACAGGAGAAAGGAAAAGTATGAATACAGCAAGAACCACATTTTTCAGGGAAAAGAATACATTTTCAGGCATTGTTTCTTAAAATACTTTGTTTCTGTTGTAAACTTGGACAGCATTGATTGCAGTGGCTAGTTCACAAGTCAAAACAATGCAAACCGTTTTCTTTGCATTTTACTTAGAGTTTTGTTTTCAGTGCTTACCTTTGCATGGTAATCTTGTATGTATAATATAAGCTGCTGCCTTCACCACATTTCTTGTTCCTACATGAAGGTAGTAACAAGGAGCAGGACCAAGCTTTAAGCATTTATTTTCCCCTCCAATGTTCCTGACAGAAAGCCAAATTTAATGACTAACTCAGAGGAATAGACAAGGCATTAAAAGATTTTGGTAGCTCATATGGATGCTTGAATAGAAGCCAGTAAAAAGTTCCTACAACTTAATAATTGAGATTTAAAGTTAGGTAAGGAAGATAAAAATATTAGGTAAATACAGTCAGACAAAACAAGGGATGATACAGGTATGCAGAAAAAATATGTGGTAATTTTTAAACTAGCAAAAGAAAATATTCTTTGGTACTTATGAGTGTACACATTGAGAACCTACCACTGCTGATGAAGTTGTGTATTTCTCTATCTTTATTAATAATTAGATGTTGAGACCCAGCTCTGGAGTGAGAAGCATGGGTGTAAGCCCATCACACCCCTGTGAGCTCAGGCCCCAACAGACCCCTGGCAGGCCCATGAGCCAGGAGTTAAGTGGGGCCAAGAGGTAAGTGAGGCCCCTGGTGAGTAGGCAGTAGCCAGTGGGGCAGCTGAGTATGGTCACCCCCTGCATGGCTCCTACTTAGCCCAACCCCTAGGGAGCCACAAGACCAGAGCCATGCAAACAGAGCATGTAAACAGGAACTCTCTGGGTCAGGCACATGAGTTACACAGGAAGATGAAAGTTCCTGTGATGAAAGTTGTGGGGGGATGTGGGCACATTAGAAGGGAGTGGTAGGCTCCAGGCTGACCTTGACAGGTTACAGTGGTGGGCAGATGAGAATAAGATGGAGTT
>JAGPOW010001338.1:46609272-46648665 GCA_030014935.1 Caiman crocodilus
ACCCCGGTGCTCTTTCCTGCCAAGGCAGGGGGTCGGACTAGATGATCTGCCCAGGTCCCTTCCGACTCTAGACACTATGAAACTATGAAACTATGAACAGGAGGGGAACAAGGCTCCAGGAAGTGAGCCTGGGCTGCAACCTATGTAGTGGGGGTGACATGCTGCACCCCAAGGATGCTCCCTACCATGGCTGGAGCCCCTGCTCTGGTACCACTGAGGCCTTTACCCAGACAGAGCCCATGACTCTATCCTCTAACCAGATGGTGCCCCTGGCTCTCAGCTGTAGGGGCTGCCTGGCACATGTGCAGGCATCTGGGATCAAGAGCAAAGACACTTCCCCTTTTGGGGTGTGCACCACATAAGAGTCTCTGGAGTACTAGATAGGGTAGCTCCACACTGCAGTGCAGAGGCTGCATATCATCAGGGATGGGGTAAAGGTGGTTGATGCCTACTACCAGGCATTTTGCCCAAAGAATGAGAAAGGAGGAGGAAGGAAAGCTAGCAGGATGAAGTTTTCTTGTCTCAGGTGTTCAAGAGGACTCCCCATGAAGGCCAGCTGGGGTTTGCTTAGACAAAGATCATCTCTGGCCCCAAGGCACCCTGCACCAGGGTCACCACCCCCCTGGAAGCTACACAACAGATATGAACCCCTCGCAGCATCACTAGAACCAGCTGTGCTATCAGCTCCAGCACTAGAGGAAGAAAGGCAACTTGCAACCACTCCAAGGAAGAAATGAGGAGTGATTATCATGGGCGACTCCCTCTTGATGGGGACAGAGGGAGCAGTCTGCTGCTCTGACCCCTTGGCCCATGAGGTCTGCTGCCTCCCAGAGGCCTGTATCCAGGATGTAGCTGAGAGGATCCTGAAATGTGTCCAGCCCTCCGATCACTACCCCATGCTCCTTATTCATGTTGGCATAAATAACATGGCTTGGAACAATCTGGACTGGGTTATGAGTGATTACAGGACTCTAGGGGCAGGGCTCAAGGTGTTGGGGCCACAAGTAGTTTTTTCCTCAGTCCTCCCAGTTATGGGTCACAGGCACAGGAGGGAGAGACAAATTGATGAAGTCAATAGAAGACTGTGGCACTGGTGCCATTGTGAAGGCTTTGGCTTCTTTGACTATAGCTTGCACATCAGTGGTAGAGGCATCTGTTTTTTGGGAAGGGATGGCCTCCACCTCACTCCAATGGGAAAGAAGTTTTTCTCAGCCAGAATGTTAAGTAAGTCAGACAGGGTTTTAAATAAACTCTCCAGGGGATGGGTGGACAACCATCAGTGCTAGCCCACCTAGTGACAACTGAAGAATTAATAAGTCATGCAGCACAAGGGACACAAGTGAATTCCCAATGGAACTCACTCCTACCCCAACCCAGGCATGGGATTCTTCTAGGAGTGCTGGGAAGCCTAGGACCTCCAATGGCAGGCTTAGTTGCCTGTACACAAATGCCAGGAGCCTGGGAATCAAACAGGAGGAACTAGTCCTCCTACTAAATAATAAGCAATATGAAGTCACAGGAATAACAAGGACTTGATGGAACTTTACCTATGACTGTACCACAGGTATAAATGGTTATACAGGCAACCCCCATTTAACACTGTTTCACTTAGTGCTATTTTGCTAAATTGATACCCGATTTCACTTAGCACTCAGCTAGTTTCATTATAACACTTGCAGTCACTACCTTGGGTCATTAACAACAATTGTGGCTGCCATCTTGGATCATCAAATACTTTCAGTTTCACTTAATGCTCATTTCATTTAATGCTTGTTTTTTTAGGAACCAATTAAGAGAGGGATGCCTGTATCTAGAAAGGAGGGATTGCATTGCTAAAAAGGGTGGGGGTGTAGCTCTCTATGTGAAGGAGAAGTACACTTCCCTGCTAGTGGAGTTTGGCACCCAAAGAGGATGACTCAAAACCCTTTGGATCAGATTACAGGGGGAATGTGGTGAAGGGGACATATTGGTAAGAGTCTACTACAGATCTCCTAACCAAGAGGAAGATCTTGACCATGCAGTCACAGGGGAACTGGCAGAGGCTGCACACACTATTTGCATGGTTGTCATGGGTGATTTAAACTACCCTGACATTTTATGGGAGGAGCACTCTCCCAAATCTGATGTGTAGCTTTCTCACCTGCATTGACAAACCCTACTTGTCTCAAGAAGTCTGTGGGCCAACAAGAGGTAAGGCACTCATGGATCTGGTACTGGTCAAAGTGTATCATTTAGTGAAAGACCTGAGAATTGAAGGGAGATTCTCAGGTCTCATGGCAGACTGCAAGGCTCTAGGGGCAAAGCTCAATGAGAAAGGGGTACAGGTATTTTTTTCTTCTATCCTTCCAGTGAGCAGACATAGATGGTGCCATGAGACATGCATTGGTGAGGTCAAGTGGTGTTACCAGGAGCTGGTGTTACCAGGTGGGCCTTGGGTTCTTGGACCATGATCCGCAGATCCACACAGAGAACATGCTCGGGTGGGACAGGCTTAATCCCTGCCCAAAAGGTGTGATTTTTTTTCTTCCAGGCTGTCTGGTCTCATATGGTGAGCTATAAACTAGGGACAGGGATGCAAAGGAACATGAGGACTTGTTGCCCTCAAGCCAGCTGATGTGCATGGGTAGTACCCAGGTAAGTGGCAGGGGCCAGGGCAGGCTTAGGAACAAGGGGGTGGAATGGGCACCTACAGGAGGCTTCAAATGCCTCTACACAAATGCTTGAAGCATGGGGAAAGAGCAGGAGGAATTTGCCCTCCTGCTAGCTAGCAACAAGCCAGACCTGGTGGGGCTCATGGAAACCTGGTGGGATTCTACTCATGACTGGGCAGTAAACATTGAGGGATACAGGCTGTATAGGTGAGACAGAGCAGGAAAAAGGGTGGCGGGGGGGGGGATAGTGCTATATATCAAAGATCAATACACCACATCCTCAATGATCAAGATGGGGTCAAAGGAGGGGCAAGAAGAGGCGCTCTGGGTTAGAACGCAAGGGGGACATGGAGTAAGGGACTTGATAGTGGATGTCTACTACAGGCTGCCTCACCAGGGGGATAAGCTGGACCTGGAATTCTCAGGTCAACTCATGATGGCAGTAAAGTCAAGGGATGTGGTTGTTGTAGGTGATCTAAACTACCCAGACAACTGCTGGGAGGAGCAGTCAGCCAGGTTTGACTAGCTGGGATACAGGACCTCCACCTAACCCAGGAGGTGCATAGTCCCACCAGGGGAAATGCCTTGCTGGACTTGGTCCTTGTCACAGACAACAACCTAGTGAGGGGTCTCTGAGTACTTGACCACCTGGGTGACAGTGATCATTGCCTTCTGGAATTTACTATCCAGTACAAGGTGGTGAAAGCAAGCAGCAAGGCAGAGGTCCTCGACTTAAGGAGGCCCGACTTCTGTAAGCTAAGAAGGTTAGTAGGAGAGACATTGGGGTCTTGGAGCTTCAATGAGATGGGAGTCCATGACGGGTGGTTGTTCTTCAAGGAAATGATCCTCTAAGCTCAAAGGGAGCGAGTCCCAATGTGCACCAAGGGGGGCAGGAGTGCTAAGAAGCCCCCATGGCTTGGCAAAGACATCCAGCTATGGCTAGGGATCAGAATTAAGGATAATAAAAAGTCCTTTTTAAATATATAGGAAGTAAGATGAAGGCACTGGGTAACATGGGGCCCCTACAGGGTAGGCCTGGCAATCTGGTGACTGCAGCAAATGAAAAAGCCGACCTCTTTAATGAATCCTTTGCCTCCACATTCCTGAACAGGGTCCGGGGTATTTCCCCCACTAGAATTGCAGACGGGCCCAGGGCAGGCATCACCATGCCTAGGGTCAGGGATGACCTACTTAGGGAACTTTTGAAGGGGCTGAATGTGTTTAGATCAGTATGATGGAATTCAGCAAAGAGAAGTGCAAGGTACTGCATCTAGGGAGAAGGAACCAGCAACACACTTATAGGCTGAGGAACACCCTTCTTGTCAACACAGTGGCAGTATGGGATTTTGGAGTCATTGTTGACTCCAGGATGAACATGAGCCGCCAGTGCAAGAAAGCAGTCAGTAAGGCTAACCGCATCTTGTTGTGCATCTACAGATGCATCACAAGGAGGTCCAGGGAGGTGTTCCTTCTCCTGTATGCGGCACTGGTCAAGCCACAGCTGGAGTACTGCTCCTTAAGGATGCAATCCTTGAAGTACAAGGGAAGTCCATGCCAGCGTGTAGGAAAGGTAGCAAAAGGGCTGAGCAACCCCTGTGGCTCAATAGGGGACTCATGGATGGACCTCCTGTGTCTGAAAAGAGAAGCCTACAAGGGTTGGAAGTCAGGTAACATTACTAAGGAGGATAATTCAGCACTGGCCTGCACCTGTAGGGAGCAAGCTAGGAAAGCCAAGGCTGAAACTGAATTCAAATTGTCTATGGAAATCAAGGACAATAAAAAGTCTTTTCTCAGATATGTGGGTAGTTGGAAGAAAAACAAGGGCAACATTGAATCCTTGCTAAACGAAATGGGGCAGGTGACAACTGCTACCCAGGAAAAAGTGAATCTCCTTAATGATCAGGTCAGTTGGTGGTTGATGCAGAGAAAAAGACAAAGCTCTTCAATGAGTTCTTTACTTCAGTATTCCTTAATACTGACCAAGACAATCCCCCCATCTTGAGCATAGATAGATGTCCAAAAGGCACCAGACCACCAAAGATTAGGATTACTTAGTTAAAGAGCACTTGGAAGGGCTGGATGCGTACAAGTCAGCCAGCCTGGATGGCCACGAGTTCTGAAGCTAGTGTCATTGCTGAGCCACTGGCATGGCTGTTTGAGCATTCATGGTGCTCTGGCCAGGTCCCCGAGAACTGGGAAAAGGCCAACGTGGTGCCCATTTTTAAGAAGGGGAGGAGGGATGAGTCAGGTAACTTTAGGCTGGTCAGTCTTACCTCTATCCCCGGGAAAATACTAGAAAAAAAATCATCAAAGACCACATTTGTGAAGGCCCAGCAGGGGAAACGATGCTGAAAGGAAACCAGCACAGGTTCATCACAGGTATATCCTGCCTGACAAACTTTATAGCCTTTTATGAACAGGTCACACACTGCCTTGATATAGGAGCTGAGGCTGATGTCATCTACCTGTATTTTAGGAAGGCCTTCAACATAGTTTCACATCCTATTCTCATAGGGAAGCTAACTGGCTGTGGAGTAGATGCCTACAAAGTCAGGTGGGTGGCTAACTGGCTTAGGGACCACACCCAGAGAGTACTGGTTGATAGGTCATTCTCAGCCTGGAAGGAGGTGGGTAGTGGGGTCCCCACAGGTATCAATCCTTGGGCTGATGTTATTTAATATCTTCATCAGCAGGTTGGATGAGGGTGTGGTGAGTACCCTCTCCAAGTTTGTGGATGATACCAAATTATGGGGCAAAGTTAATATACCAGAGGGCAGGGAGCAGATACAGGCTAACCTGGACAGGTTAGATCAATGGGCAGAACATAATAGGATGCAGTTCAACAAAGATAAATGTAAGGTACTCTACCTAGGAAGGAGGAATCACCAGCACACCTACAAGTTAGGGGATGTGCTCCTCAGCAGCTCAGGGGCTGAATGAGATCTTAGAGTCATAGTTGACTCCAAGACGAACATGAACTGGCAGTGTAATGAGGCTATCAACAAAACCAATTGCACCTTGTTGTGTATTAGCAGATGCATGACCAAGAGATCGAGGGAGGTGATGCTCCCCCTCTATGCAGCATTAGGTAGGGCACAGTTGGAGTACTGTGTCCAGTTTTGGGTGCCACACGTCAAGAGGGACACGGAGGATCTGGAGAGGGTTCAGAGGAGGGCCACTCACATGACTAGTGGTCTCTGTGAAAGACCCTACTAGGATAGGTTGAGAGATCTGGATCTCTTCAGCCTATACAAAAGATGGCTGAGGGGTGACCTTGCAGCCACCTATAAATTTATCAGCAGAGGACAGCAGGGAATTGGGGATGCACTGTTTACCAGAGCACCCCAGGGAGTAACTGAGAATAATGGATGCATACCAGTGGACAGTAGATTTAGGTTAGATATTAGGAAGAAATTTTTTACAATAAGGGTGGCCAGAGTCTGGAATGGCCTTCCAAGAGAGGTGGTGCTTTCACCTAACTTGGAGATCTTCAAGATGAGGCTTGACAATCACCTGGCTGGGGTTGTCTTACCTCAATCCTCTTTCCTGCCAAGGGCAAGGGGTCGGACACGGTAATCCATTGGGTCCCTTCCAACTCTAGAATCTATGAATCTATGATTATTTTGTGTCGGTCTTCCACCAGCTCAAGGGGATCATCCTGCCAAACAAAATGCAGGATTGCCAGGATATGGGCAAAAATATGCCAATCATTGGCAAAGATCTCATGAAGGAACACCTTGAGAGGCTGAACATTCACAGATCAGCTTGCTCGGATGGAATGCACCCAAGAGTACTAAAAAAACTGGTGGATATTATAGTGCAGCCAATGACAAGGATATCTGAGAACTCATGGCACTTGGGTGAGGTTCCTGAGGATTGGAAGGGGGCCAGTGTGGTGCCCATCTTCAAGAAATGTAAGAAGAAGGATCCAGAGAACTAACAGGCTGTTAGACCCCGACTCCATGTGGTGCCCAGTGACTAGGGAGACGACAGTCCAATTCCTCATGGATCCTGGTGCTCATTAGCCAGAGCAAGCAGGAAGCAAACACCAGCACATATTGCTTGCAAGTTTTATTCAGAATGGAGACAGCTTCGGACAAGGGTTCCTCATAGACACACAGCCCATGAACCAGGGGACCTGCTCTGAACAATAGTTTTTTCCTGAATTTATAAACTTTGGTTTATGCTCATTGCCATTCATTCTACCCTTGCCTCTCCATGTTCCACCCATTTCTCCTCCCATCTTAAGCTCCACCTCTGTTTACTATTTGCTTCATTATCATGGAATTGCCTATGCATTTCATTCATTTACATGCCTTTTTTGCTATGAGCACATATCTAAGACCTTTATTCCTTTTCTTCAGTCAATGGGTGGATTTGATTAAAACCTGGAAGCTTCTGAAGGCTTCTTCACCAATCACCATTTACTTTTTTGTATATGTTCATCTTGGATTCTGTTACCAGTTATATGTTGTTTTTCACATTTTAGTCTGTTTTTCTGTTTCATGTTGTACCATAGTCCACATTCCTAAAACATCACCCCATTCACAGCAGATAGACTCACACAGATTCACTTGCTGCTTTTTCTCAGAAAAATGGTTAACGCAGTTAAGATAGTTACTTATCATAAGCAAATGGCTGGCTTAGATATCATTCTGCCTTGTGGTCAGCAGCTCTGCTAGGCCACAGGGCCATGCTTTCTATTCAGCTGCAAATCCATTGCTCCCCAAGATCCAAATACTGTCACCCTAACACAGGCCAATCAGTTTAATCTCAATCCCTGGAAAGATATTGGAAAAAAAATCATCAAAGAAACCATTAACAACAGGTTAATGAAATGCAACATTCTGAAAGACAGGCAATACGGCTTCATTATGGATAGGTCTTGCCTGACCAACCTCATTTCCATCTATGAACAGGTGATTCATTACCTAGGCAAAGGAGAAGAGGTTGATATAATCTATATGGATTTCAAAAAAGTCCTTGACTTGGTCTCCCATGAAGTTCTCATGGTTAAACTGGGGAACTGTGGCCTCAACAACTTCACAATCAAATAGCTCAAGAACTGGCTCCGTTGTTGGGCCCAGAGAGTGATAGTCAATGGAACCATGTTGACATGGTGCATCGTGACCAGTGGTGTCCCCCAAGACTCCACACTTGGACCAGTATTCTGTAACATATTTATAAACGATCTGGATTCAGGTATCAGAAGTGGACTAGCTAAATTCACTGATGACACCAAACTGTGGGGAACTGTGGTCACATTAGAGGATAGACTGGTAAAAATCTACATCATACTTACAGGCTCAGCAGTGCTACACTCACTAGCACTATGACTGAAAGGGACTTGGGGGTCATGACTGACCACAAGATGAACATGAGCCACCAGTGTGATGCCACAGCCACCAAAGCAAATAAAACCCTGGCTTGCATCTATTGATGCATCTCAAGAAAGACCCAGGAAGTCATCCTCCTGCTGTACTCAGCCTTAGAGAGGCCACAACTGGACTACTGCATCCAGTTCTGGGCTCCACAATTTATGAAGGATGTGGAGAACCTTGAGAGAGTCCAAAGGAGAGCCACGTGCATGATCAGAGGGCAAGAGAACAAGTCGTACGAAGAAAACCTGAAATGCATGGGACTCTTCACCTTGGAGAAGTGAAGGTTCATGGGGGACTTGGTGGCAGCCTATAAGTACGTAAGGGGTGTGTACCAGGAACTGGGAGAACATCTGTCCACCAGAGCACCTCAAGGGAAGACAAGGACTAATGGTCAGAAGCCCTGGGAAGACCGTTTTAGGTTGGACATAAGAAAAAACTTCTTTATTGTCCAAACTCCCAGAATCTGGAATAGACTGCCCAAAGAAGTGGTGCAAGCACCAACTCTGGACACATTTAAGACCCACTTGGATGCTTATTTTGCTGGGATCATTAGATGCCAGCAGACTTCCTGCCCCTTTGGAATGGGGCTGGACCTGATGATCTTGCAAAGTCCCTTCCAGCCCTAATGTCTATGAAATCTAGTAAATTAACTGTTACAGAGGGAGATATGGAGATATGAACAGAAGAATTTTAAAGTATTTTGAGTATTTTATTGTCTATATTTTACTAAAAATATGTTTTTAATGTTAAAGATAAGAGACATCTTTTTCATTCTATTCACACCATTCTATGAGTGTGACAGGTAGTCTCTCAGGGTCGCCCTCAATGTAGCTCCCATGCCTGTCTCTGGGCAACCACCCACCTTGTCTCGCCTGCCACGTCTTTGATGTTAATTAATTAATCAATTAGCAGGAGGCTGCCTTTCTGCTGCCCCCTCCACTAGGAGCGTTATCTGCGGCTCCTTCCTCCCCAATGCCGCAGCCCAAGCCTCGCAGATGTCACCTTGGTCTTGTCTATCACGGCTTCTCTCTATCATCTCTGGGCCATCTCACATGTTGTCTCCTTCCTGGACTCTACATGCCTACACTGGGATGCCTCAATATGGCTCTCCTCTCTCTGTGCTTGCCATGCCCACACAGGGCTTCTCAGTATGGCACTCCCCTCTTTGGGCTCGCTTCTCCCACACTAGGCTTCTCAATATGCTGCCCCCTGTTGAGGGCCTTGATATTGCCCCCTCCTTGGGGCTGACTGTGCCCAACTTGGGCTCCTTAATAAATGTGCCCCCCTATCAGGGACTCCCAATGCCCGAACTTGGGCTTCTCAATATGGCGCTCCCCTCTCTGGGCTTGCCGTGCCCCTACAGGGCTTCTCAATAAGGTAGCCCCTTCTGGGGCTCTCCAAACGTCCCTCCCTGGGGCCGGGGTGCAAGCACCCCTTGAACTGCACCCTCACTGGCACTATGGCCCCACACTCCTGTGGGTCCCTATGAGGCCTCCTCCAACCCCTATAGCCTCACCCAAACCACTGATCTAATAAATAACAACAAAGCAAACTCCAGCCTCTTGGCTACAACTGAAAACATAAGCCATCTGGCTATAACAACAAGGCAAAATACAAGCCCTTTGGTATAATGAACAGATGCCCATTGGCCCAAACAACATTCGGTCCTGCCAGTGACCCTTCCTGTCAGTTGCAGCCCCTGCCTCAGGTTCGTTCGTTCGTTCATTTTCTCTCTCTCTCTCTCTCTCTCTCTCTCTCTCTCTCTCTCTCTCTCTCTCTCTCTCTCTCTGGTAGCTGACAAGGAACTGCTAGCTTGGGCTCAGCCTTGGGCTTTATGAGGGCCAGGCCCTACTTTCTCTGGTCAGCTGACTCCCCTTAGTTGCCCTGGCGACCCACAGCAGTGCTGCCTAATCACTGCTAGGGCTCCTTCCCTAGCAGTTTTTCCCTCTTCAGGCACAGGGCACCCTAGTGCTCTGTGACAATGAGTCTGAGTGAAGCAAAGACAAAATATTGGATTCAGATATTTGTATTACACAGCATGCCATACAATTTAGTAGATCTTGGAATAATACTGAGGTTTCTTTAGAACTCTGAAAACATTACTTTTGATCAAAGCCATGGATTTTTTTGCACTTGCAGTTCTCATTAGCCTTCTAGTGGAGTCAGCAAACAATTGAGGAACCCTCCTGCTGCTAATTTACCATGGAAATTCCCTAGCCTTAACTAAACAATGTATAGCTGAGTAGAAAAGAGGCCAAGTTCTTTACTGATGTGAGTCACACTAGGGATGCATTAAGCCAAATGGGCCTGATTCTCCACTTCATTACACCAGCTATATCAGTGTAACTCAGTTGAATGAATCAAGTTAAACTCATAAAATCAGTGTACTGGAATGAAAAGTCAGGCCCAGTATGTTGATCTCATATGGAAAAGCTAACCTAGCATGTTCAGCTTTTGTTAAGGTGTTATTTAGATTGATATAATTCCCACCATTGCCAATGAATGCTTAGAGTTCAAAAAGTCCAGGAACCTTAAAATGTGATTTAGCAGAATATAGGCACTTCCTGAAATTCACATCTCTCACCTCCCAGGGGAGTACTCTAGCTACCAGGTTGACCAGTTAGCTAGTAATCACTGGATACAATACAGCAGCAGTCATAGAATCATAGAAAATTAGGTCCAATCACCTGCTCAAAGCAGAACCATCCACAATTACATCATCCCATGCAAGACTTTTGTCCTAGTGACAGAGTTTTTTCCTAATATGAAACCTAAATTTCCCTTGCTACAACCTAAACTTCAGACCATTGCTCCTTGTTCTGTAATCAGCCACTACTGAGAACAGTCTAGCTCCATCATAGACTGAACCCCCATCAGGTAGTAAAAGGCTGTTATTAAATCCCCATTCAGTGGGTGCATCTATACAAGATGCTTACTGTGTAGTAGCCTAATAATACTGTGCAGTAGCACATCACAGCACAGACAGTGCTAATATGCTACTGCACAGTTTTAGTATTTGATTATACAAGCACTAAATTAGATAAAAGCACCAAAAAAGTCCCACTAAAGTGCCCAATCTATACAGACTTTGGGCAACCCAGGTCCAGCTAAGGCACTGCCTCTTCTGGGAATGCAAGGGGCAAATAAAGGGGTGTTTTTTAACTTTTTTCACATCTGCAAGAAGCCTATAGTACTGTATAAAAGGAGTTTGCTGCTGTCATGTTCCTCATGAGCATGTTACCATGCCCTGGTAGTGCAATTTCAGAGAAGCCAGTTGGCTCAGAGCAGCCTAAGGAGAGGACTATGGAACAAGGCAAAAACAGCCCTTATACCTTGCCGTTTTGATTTGAGAGCAAAATTATTTCCTGACACTTCCTTGCTAATGGTTTGACTCTGCATGGAAAAGCAAGGCCCTCCCCAGCCAGGTCCTTGAAAGGAGCTAGTATGGGCACCAGCATACTCCATTGAAATTCCCACCTCTGTCTCTGGCCAATTCTTCAGAGGGAGGCAGAAAGAAATGAAACAAAAGCATTTCATGAAGTGAAAAAAACCCACCATTCTGGGCTTTACAATAGAAGAAATGAAGCATGGGATTATGAGGCACATAGGGGTAAGCAAATACCTGATACAGTGTCACGTGCACTGGATTATTGATCTAAGAACACTGTTGACTGATCATACTCTCCTTTTTGTAAACCTGTTGAGCTCCAACTTGAAGACATTTAGGCTCTTTGTCCCATAGAAGAGCACACATTACTTTTAAATATCTACTAATTTGCAGCCTTGGGAGCACGTGGAGTGGGAACAAGGCAGGCTTCCCTGATAGTACAGCTCCAGGCTCTCCCCAGACATAGCCTTGGATCTAATTTTTAGATTTAGGCACCTTGGGCATTTATACATGTTCTTCAGGAGTGGTGGGTAATTACAACACATTGGAGGGCCCTCACTGCTCATGTATAAGCATACCTCAAGTCCACCTCGCTCCTTTCTTAAGTGCTTAAATCCTTTTTTTGGCTCTGGCCCCAAGTCGTATATTTAACCCAGATCTGATTTTTTTCCTCACTTTTCCACAGCAGCCATATCTATATGGTGATATAATGAGGTGTTAATAAAAATGCGTGAAACATTTGGAAAGGTTACCTGTTTCCAGGATCTCTACCTGCATATGTCTACAGTAGAAAACTTCTCCAGCCACAATGAAGTGAGGTGAGTGCCACCTCATAGACCCTTTATGTACTGTTGGAAGTCCCTTCTCTGCACAGAAAGGCCTGTTGGATTTGAAGTCTACAGTTCACCTGTGGTATTACTTGAGGCAGAATTGTTAGGTTACTGAAGAGGAATCAAAAATCAAATGAATACAGGGTACTTCCCAGTTGGGCTCAGGAGCTCATTGTAAGAAAAACAATGGCAAGAAAACAAGCCAGTGGCAACATATTCTTATTCCAGCAGATAAAAATATAACTGGAAGAGTATTTTGTCTAGGCATGAATAGCACAAAACAGGTAAAATAAACTACTTCAAGATGATCACGTCATTTTCATAACTTTCCGCAGCTTGATAATACTCACTGATCAGATCCCTTTATAGCCCAAACAGCTTTCTATTAGTTAGCTTATTTTAGATCTATTTCTATTTTAGATATTTTTATGACCCCATCACCAGACTATCTCTGCATCTTAGAGTATGTATTTAACCTTCATAGAGACCTGTGAGGTACAGAACTGTGATTATTTCAGTTTTACAGATGAAGACTGGGACCCGGAAAGATTTGCCCTCCATCTGTAGATAAAATAGGAACTGACTGTAGGTCTTTGTATCCTATGCCAGTGCCTGAACTAAAAATCGTCTTGAACCTATTTTATTTCATTAAAGGCAATGATTAATCTGCGTCTATTGATTTAGACCTAATTAATTAATTTACATAGCTATTTAGGTGGAATCAACTAGTTCAGATTAAATCAGAACAGGAAGAAACCCCAAATTTATATTGTGACTTTCTTCAATTAATTTTAAATATTCATTAGGATGAGAGAGAGTGTGGTTGAGGTAATGGCTCTAAAACCTGGCAGTTACAAATCACCCTTCTACATGTTACACTTAAGGCATGATTAACCAGTTAATCACATCTTAAGTGATCATTTGGCCACATGTTCAATCAATTAATGGCATGATAAAAAGAGGAATAAATTACAAAATTATTCCACAAAATATGTGGAATAACTGTGTAGTGGCTTTCTATCACACCATTATTTGAACATGTGGCAAGGGGCCCCTGTGGCTGGGAGTCCCATGAGCTGATGGGGCTCTCAGCTGTGGGAGTTTCTATTTGCTGGTACAGGGGAGTCTGGGATCATGATCTTGTTGATATAGGGGAAGCCTGGGATCATATGGTATGGCAGAAAACACGATTGTGTGGATCACACCTCAGATCCTATCACACTTTTACTTTCACATCTAGAGGGTCCAGAAAGCTCTTAGGTTCTGGGAAAGTCTGGCTCAAGTTCTTGTTTTAGCAAATAGTCAATCACCAAGGAAAACAGAATATCGATAGAGAAGGTTGAGAGGAATTGACCTTCCCTGAGTCTGGTGGTTTGGGCACTCTCCTAAATACAAGAGATCTGGGATCAGGCCTTGCTCCAGTTCAGGTTGATAGCAGGCCTCTCATCTTCCTAAGGGTTCTTTGACTCCCGAGTTTCTGCATAAAGTGATCTGAGAGGCTTATGTTGGGGAGTGCAAAGAGAGGGCTGATTTAGGGCACCAAATTGTCAGAGAATGCTCACCCCTACTTGAGCTTGCTGGCTTCTGTCAATCCCATTCTTAGATGTCTCTCCTATGATCTGTACAGGGACTGGGCACCTAACTCAGGAATATGAATTTCATTTGGTAGTAGGGTGCCTAAAATACATGAGTCCCATTCTGGATCTATTTTATGATGCCCAGATTTCGTTATTACTTAGTAAACCAATGATTTACATGGTTGCTGTTCCAATTGATTTTACACAGTCTGTGTTTCTAAAACAAGATGTTGCCTCCTGGAGCATGTGAATAAACCAAAGGCACTTTTAGACCTGAAATTAATTGACTTGGAACTTGCAATTAATTAATTTCTTTTAGACTTCTGGTTCATAGTAGCTTTTATAAACTGAATAGTAACTGCACAGCATAATCTGTTGTGGAAATTTCAATGCCACATTTTTTCTGCAAGAAGTACTTCTCTTTCAAATAAGGTACTTTTTCTTTGTCCACCAGCTCATTTGAAACACTGTTGTAAAGTAAAATTTTAAATCTTTTTTTTCCCATTAGTTATTACACATTTTTCATTCTTCAAATAATCATTTAATGACATCCCCAAAATATTGAGGAATGATCTCTTAGGGAAAGACTGTGAGCATTACAGAATGTTTTCTATGAACTTTTCAGCTGGATGTTTAAATAATTCAGTTTGACTCTATTCAGTCCTTTTCCCCTTTCCATGAATTTTCTAGCAAACCGACAACCATAACAAAATGTTTATCAGACGAGCAGGTTATCAGTTAATAGTTCAGCACATGAAAGCAAATTTCATGTGTTATCATATATATTTGTTTTAGGCATGTTGCTCCCTGTCCCCCAGAGCTGTCTGCTGCTAGAGTGGGCTCTGCCACCATAGCCCAGGTGGGAACTATGTCCCCTTGCCACAGCAGCAGGGAGCTCCAAGCCCCATAGTCTGAGGTTATGATGAGGGAGCAAGGGGCTAGGAGAGAGATTTATCTCTCAGTGCCAGCTCTAAGACCATGGGGACAGAGCTGAGAGATCCTTATCTCAGCCTGATCCCCATGACCACAGAGCTTGCACTGGGAGATAAGGATCTCCCAGTGCTGGCCCTGTAACTGTGGAGCTGCGACTGGGAATTCCCTGCTGGTGTGGACTGGGGAGCCTGTTCCCTGCCCAGCTCTGCAATCATGGAGTTGGGTAGGGAACAAGCTCAGGATGTTCCTCAAAAAATGCATCTTGAGGAATTATTTTAAAGAAGGAAGGCAGAGGCATACCCTGGGGGCCATGACCCATACAGGGCCATGGAGTGCCAGTGTCTCCTCCCCACTGAGAGAGAATCAATCTAGATGTGTTTGTGTAGGCTACAATTTGTGTATCTACTTTAGTTTGCATGGATAAGGCTTTTTTAGTACTAAGTAGTTTGACAATATTCTAGGTAGTTTTGTTAGTTATCTTAAGAGAATGGCGGTTAGCTATGTTAATCTGAAGTGAGGTAAAAGGCAGAGCAGGCTGGCATATTAGAGACTGTGAGTGGGCAAATCTACTCGCTTCCCTTTTGTCATGTTGGAATCACCGGGACCTCTATCTCATCTTTTCTCCCTCTCACATGCCATGTCTTGATGTTAAGCTATTCTTTGGGAGTATGGATGGTGTCTAGGGTCATGGTCCTATTGAGAAGGGTAGGTCTTCTGCAGGGCTCCACCACCCCTAAACCATTCCCCTTTCCTCTCTGCTGATGAGCCTTCCTTCTTTGCTTACAATGAGTGTGGGTCTCTGGCTCTTTGGTTCTCCATGGCCCAATTTGGTTGCTGACCACGCTGTCTAGATGGGTCTCTCTCTTGAGTGTTCCAGGCTAACTTGAGGTAGTCTTCATTTGCTCCAGGATTGGTGGATCCTAGGTGATGAGATTTCTACCTGCCAGTCTCAGAGACTTACAGTCAGGCAACTCACCAGATCTCAGGTGTATGTCCTGTGGCTTAATTAACTATAACTCAGATGTTGAGGGAATTTGACTTTCCCCTGCTATCTATATCTAGCCTGAGAGTACTGAATAATAAACAAAAGGAAAAACAGATTGACTTCCCCTTGTCTGTATGACCCTCTCGGGGAAAATTCAGAGCCTGTGTTCAAGGATCCTAGTGACTTCAGGTCACCAGTCCCTTCAGACAAGTCTCTCCTTTGCCTGGTTTATCTAGGGTCTCATGAGGCTATCACTGCCTCTGGTGTCCGTTCATGTCTCCTCTCCAGATAGACTTACCAATCTTTCCCTAGGCACTCTCTTTCCTGGTGTCTGTGTTCCTCTGACTGGTGGATCTAGCCACAAGTACCCCGCCATCCAGCATTACTCATCTTGTTCTGTGGATCAAGATGGTCACTCATTTGTGGTTGCAGTATCCTGGCATCCTATGAAGATGCAGCTGCCTGGGTCTCTGTTGTGGCAGAGTCCGCTTCCCAGTCCTGCTGCAATGTCTGTTTTCCCTTAGACACTGAATTCTGAACCTCTCTTGACATCTTCCTTTTAAAGTTCCCAGGCCTTTTCTGGGTCAGTCAGCACTGGCCCCCAAGGCACATGTTCCCTAGAGCTGGTATGCAGCTCCAGTTCCCCCTGGGGCTCCTTTCAGTATACTAGAGAAGCACAGTCCATCTAGGCCCCACTCAGTGGGTTCCCCTCCCCCTTCATTCTTCTCTGCTGTTCCAGGCAGTTTGGCTTGTCCAGCCCTTGCTGGGTGAGTTTTCCCCCCTGGAGCTTCCCCAGTCCACTGGATAAATAAGGCTCACCTGGGCTGCACTGACTGAGTTCCTCATCTGCAAGCATCCAACTCCAGCATGCTGTGTGGCACAGCTTGTCCAGACCCCGCCAAGTAAGTTTTCCCCTAGGGAAAACAGTTTGTTACTGTTGGATATGCTGGGCGAGTTTCCCCCGGCATGATGCCTCCTTTGGGGGTCTAGCAGAGGCTGCATCCCAGCCCCTGCTACAGAAACTAACTTGTTCAAACCCCAGTAACCTAGAAATTTGTTGACAATTGTTTGATAAATGTCTAGTTCCTCTACCTAGTTTTCTTTTTTAAAATTCCTGATGGCTACCAGTAAACATGACTTATGCCTGATACCACAGGTTTTTTCCCTTTTCTTCTTTCAAGTTAAGACCATGGTCATGTCCAGATATACATGGTTGTTTGGTTCCCCAGGGACAACTAGTGGTGGTGCACCAGGTAATGTCCATGCCATGTGAACTCTAGCACATGGTAAGTTGACTTGGGTGGGGTAGGGTAGGCTGGGGCCAGAACTAGGCTGGCCCCAGGGGCCTTACCTGGAGGCCTGGGAATCTTCTGGGGCTTCAACCACATTGCTTCTGCTACATGGATCCTGGCTGGCAGTGAAGCATGGCTCTAGCTGGCTAGGCTCTGGCTTCAGATGGTACATGCTGCCACCATGTGTGCTACTCTGCTTTTTTTTTTTCAGCAGGTTTTTTTGACCCCTGTATATCCAGGAGTCAGAAAAACCCTCTGCACTGCTTCATTGCAGCATGGAGAACAGCAGAACATGTGGTATGTGGGGCCAGAGATGTGTCTGCGGCACCACATACTGCATGGCCACACTCATCTGTACGTGGCCTATATGACCAATTTAAACCTATGAGATTATTTGTTGTGAACAACTTTTCTATAAAAGGAGGCTATGAGAAAATCAATTCTGAGATTCCTCCTCAAGAATACTCTACAGCCCAACAGATCAAGATTTGATAATGCTTTATATCATTGATTGCATATGGTCTGTCAATCAATAAACTAATTGCAAGATTGATATTCTGAGCTTTAATTCTTACGCAGATCAACAGTAATAGTCTGTAGAACCTGGGACAGTTGTAGCTAAATGCATTACCTCAACTCCCCCTTCACTGGAGTTAAGAGTAAATGTTCTAACTTGACTTATAATAACTCTTCTCTTTTATGTCTTAATCATTAGAGAAGAACATGTAATAAATACGGAATCATATGAAACAGCACATTTTGATTACAAACTATGCAGGAGATGTAGGAAAAATTCATTACATACATTCTTACATAATTTCATTGCTTTTTCTTTTTAAGAGTATTTCTCAGTTGGTTACAGGCATCCAGAAACCATTAAACTGTTTTGACATGTCACTGTCAGCCTTTTGGAACAAAATTCCATCATCTCATGCAAATAGATATGATGAGCTTCTTTCCAATTTTGTTCACCATTATTCGTTTTTAGCTTTGTTTCTCCTAATTTAATGTTGCCTTGAGTGCATGCTATTTATTTCTCTGTAAAATCACAATCAGAGCATCTAAATAGCAAGATGTCATTCCATTCCGTGAGAATGATGTTGTTGCTAGGAAACTGGTTCCAAAGACAAGATTTTCAAAGGATAGAGTTTACACAAAAAAAATTAAGCCCAAAGTAATCACAATGTGATACAGAGGCCAAGACAAAAAACATGTTAGGAGCTTTGTGGTGACAGCTAGTCAGTAGCTTTCTTTTGGAAATAGGAAACATTTTACACATACTCTCTATATTAATCAACACAACAGAAATAAATGGACTGGATTATACCAAAATCCTGAACAAACCCTATTTATGGCTATGGTAACATAAGTGCCTTTTTGACTATCATCATGACAGCAATAGATCTTTTTAAAGAGAAGCCATGATTTTATCTGGCACACCACAGGCATGTGAACTTTCTATGCCATGCTGTGCACTAGATTTTTGCATAGTCATCACACAAAGACTCAGAGAAAAAACACACATTCATTTACTAATCCCAGGGAGCAGATGCTGGAGAATTCTGGTAAGATTAAAATTACTAAATACAGCCTGGAAAAACAGCTAACCCTGCACATGGAAAGAAAAGAATTACTCAGGATTACACTCATATGGCTGAGACTAGGAGTATTTGGATGATTTTAAAAAAAGAAAAATGCAGGATGAATCCAAAGCCAAATTTCATAATGGTGAGTACACTTAGGTATATAAAACTTATACAAGGTACCCTGTCAACCTGGGTAAGTTGAAATTGCATGAAATGAAGCAGAGCACACTGCTGCAGTAGGCAATCTTCCATTGCTAGAGAATATTATCAGAAATGCATAAAGTGTAAGGCAGTGGAAAATTTGCCTAAAAGTCTATTACCAGTAGGATGTAAGGGAGGTTCACAAAGCTTGACAATTTTCAATACAGGAAACTAAAAATAGACATCCATGTGATATCTTTAGAATAACTTGTCATGGACTAGATTTTCTATAACTTCCTTAGATTTCTCTGGGTGAATGATACACTCTTAAGGAGAATGACTTTAGTACATTTAGTACATTCCTATACATAAAAATCAGGTCTATCTTGATTCTGCAAATTTTCAAACCAGCTATATTGAAGAGTTATAAACTGCCAGCATGTTCAACACAGCCTCAAATACAGTCAAATCCCACAAAAACCAGTTCACACATGACATTGTTATACTCACGATCTGGTGGTCTTACGTGCCCACATGTTATGAGTGTTGCATTTTTTTGTCAGCGTGCTTTAATTATTGATACTATCTCTGGTCGTGACCAATGCACAACACACATTTTCAAGGACTGTATTTAACTAGTAGTTCTAGCATGTCTTTAACCAGTTCATCAGAACTTGAATTGAGAAGCAGATCCATAGATTTAAGGGTTTTTTGCAATCCCCTTTAGTATACTATTTCAGTAATGATTCATTCAGGTCATGACAAGATGAAGATCTCAATTGTGACTCCTTGTTCAGAACAGAACACTTATTCCTGTAAGCACTTCTTCCTGTGATAAATCCTAATAAAATGTAGGATCTGATTAACAATAGAATGACTTGTTAGAGTCATTATAAGAGGTTGGAAAGTTGGGTATAGATTTTATGACTGGAACTGAAGGAAGTGAAGAACCGATTTGTCTCCTGGGCTAGGGGCAGAAGTTATACATAAATGAATTCAAGTGATCAGAAACTGGTTTGAACTTAGAACAGAACAGAAGTTCAGTACACATAAACCAGTTTCAAAATGTCTGAAATTGGTTTAAGATAAACCTGGTTGAATGTAATATCAGGCTCAACTGATTTACATCAAACTGGTTTATAAAACTTCTCTCCCAGACCCCCTTCCTGGTTCAAGTCAAATCACAGTCCCCCAGCATCCCAGCATGCTTTCCAGCCCTGGAGTGGGGATGGGCTGTCTTCTCCAGAGAGCAGGGTTGGCCCTGTCTTTCTGCTCCCTAGCTGGAACAGTGAGGGCTGGCTAACAAGGGGTTGGGGTGGGAAACGTGGCTGGGGACCACAGCTGGGTCTGCCTTGGGAGGCAGCACCTGCCAGACTTTTCCCTTCTGGAGTTGGGGGTGGGGTGGAGGAAGGCAGGCTCAGTCAGAGGGGAAGGAGAGGGATTTAAACCCCCTTTCCCACTGGAATGGGACCCCAGCCAGGGTCTGTTTGGAAGGGGGCTGGTGGGAGAACAGCAGGCTCCACCCCTCCCAACTCTGGCAGAGACTGAGGCAAGCAGTTGGTAAGGGGAAGGAGAGGGGCTATAATTCTCCTCAGGTCTCCAGGCCATGGGGGAGGTAGGAGAGGCTGGGAAACCAGGGTTGGAGGGACTAGTCCTCTGCCACCTATGATCATAAGGAGCTCTACAGGACCAGACTGAGAGGTGGGAGATGTTGGCAAAGACCTGACACAATCATTACATGTGTGTGCTAGAGACAGAACTAAGGGAACAGGAGAGGGTCCCAGGCTGTTTGGGCTGGTATGACTAAAGAAAGCAGAGAACTACTTTTACATTATAAAGCAGAACTTGTAAAAGGTGGGAGACTGGAATTCCTAAGAAGGAACAAAAGATAATGAATGCATAAGAGTCCTCCCAAAGGTGCTATAGGTTACAAGCATACTAATGTCAAGGCATCCAAGGGGGAGAAGGGGGTACAAGTGCACCTGTAAAAACCCAGGTAGAGATGAGGCCTGTGGAATCTCCATTCCAACACCTAAACCAGCTACTGATTCCCCAAAGAAGGACTTTCTAAATACCTGGCTGGAAGGAGACACCCTGCCCTCAGGATTACGTAAGACTTAATGCAAGGCTTTTTGTTGTGTTTTTGCTTTATTACATTCCATTTTAAGTTAGACTAAGTTGTGTGTGCTCTCGCTGTGTTTTACCGAGTTATATCTTAGGTGAAGATTTTTTGTTGTTCTTTGTTGTGCACTTGAGGTTGCAAATTGCTCTGTTCATGCTCACTTCAGAGAAAGGACTATACTTGTTCAAGCTTTTATGAATTCCATGCCAGTATCTTTTTACCTGCCCAACCCATCCTCAGCCTGGCAGGGACTGTCCTCCCCACAAGCAGAGACTAGGTGAGGGCAAAATCCTGGCAGGCACTGCCCCTCGCATCCATGCAGACCCCAGCTGGGGTCCCTTGTGGGCCAGGGAAGAGATTTAACCTCCCACACTCTAGTGTGCTAGCCCCAGGCTGGGGCCTGGCCACAACCACTCTGCTCAAGCAGGGACTGGGGGAAAGCCTTGGAGCTTCAGTCCTTTCCCTTTGGCAGTAGCTGGCAGGCTGGGAGCTGTGCTCTAGCTCCCACCTCCACACCCAGCTTCTGGCCTAAGCCACTGCAGGAATGTGGCTGCATTTTCTGAATTAAAAGTGAATGTCTGTTCACTTCTCAATTTAATCTCTGCAGTTTAGACTAACCTGCAAAGACTGAATCAATTCATCTTTGGCCTTTTTCACTGTTTGTACTTAGCCCTGGATACTATTAGAAAATATATTTCATTATATAAGGTATTTGAAGACTCCAACATTACTAAAGCAAGATTTATCTGTACCGTGAAATACTATGCACTCTACTCCCTTAATTTTCCTACTATTTTTTATCACAATTGCCAATATTTTCATTTGCCAAGGAATACTGTATGTCCCAGGAGAGAATGGGGAGAAGCACCTTGAACTAAAAAGGAAAGTCCCAGGGAGCAGAATAAACAGGAAGGAAAGGGAACAAACGTAAAAGTTAAAATAAGGAAAAACTTACCTGCAGCAGGAGCTGCCGCACAACCAGAACGGGGAGAGAAGCCTGCACAGCTCATTAGCTGCATCTTTATCCACCTGTGGCTGGCCAATGATGTCATTAGGAATTGCTGGCTAGTGGGAATAAAAATGATCACCAGTGGAACAACGGGGAGAGGGAGAGCAGATCCAAGGAGGGCACGGCCACGAGACCCATTCCAGGAATCCCTCAGGAAGGAAGGAGCACCAAACGAGGACCCAGAGGAGGCTCCTGATGCTGATCATGGTAGTGGCAGCAGGGAATGGCTTGACAGTGCGGGACACGAGCCAGAAGTAGCCCCTGCAATCAGCAAAGGCAGGAGCACCAGAGGAAGTAGAGAAGGGGATGTGAAGACCCACACCATAGCAGGTGGGAGTATTGGGACCAGTTGGGAGGAGGAGGAATTTTCCCCTTTGGGTGAGTCCTAACAGAAGCAGCAGGAAAGGCTGTGAAGAAGCAGGGCACCTACCCTGAATACAGAAAGTAGTCAGCCAAACTTGGAGGACCCATAAGGCACCTGAATCAGGACTCTACAGAAGGGAGAGAACTGGGGCAGCACCAGACCCTGGGAAGAACCAGAAAAAAGGGGGAAAGATGACCCGAGCAGGAGGCCATGGGTACACGGCCCCAAGTAGGGGTCATCCCCTAGCTAGATCATACGGAACTAGGCACCCAGTACCCTGATGTAAGGGACCAGAAGAGGGGGCTACCCAGATTCCCAGTAATACAGTAAAGATGTTGTTTTGTGGTTTTCTTTTGAGTTTCCCTGTGTGAAGGGGATGACAGAAAGGAGTGGCTGATACAAATAAAATAATTGGTAGAGGGCCCTTAGGACATCACATTGGGATTCAGTCCCTAGGGCGAGAATAGGTTTCACAATCGGGATCTTCAAACACAAACAACCCAGGTTGCGGTAAGCGAATTGGCCTCAAGAGCTGATACTCAGGATGGGAAGGGACTTGAGAGGCCCCACAGCTGTATGAGAAGGGGAGCATGGCCAAGAAGACTGAGAGACCCATCAAGATGGCATAAGGTTGGGGCGTAGGGGTGGTGGAGCCCCGCAAGTGACCATCGGGCCGATCACGTACCGCAGAAGGACCCCGGGTAGTCAGCCCCCCGTTGGGAAACATTCAAAGTCTTGGCAGGAAAGATAGGGGAAGACTACTCGAGGAGTGAACATCTACTCATCAATTTACAGGAGTCTGTAAGGTGTGCACCACCCATTGCTTGAACCAAGGCTGCATGTGACTGGGTGTTCGAGACCTGGCAGTCCCACTGTCATAACAAATAAACACAAACTTACAAAAGTTTAATAAAAACTCACATTTTCCTTTTACTCATCTCATTTATACTTGACCTTTCTAGTTAAAGAAAGCCTTAGCATTCAACGGAAACATAAATACATGATTTTATGTCCAATATCAACCTCAATTTTAGTAGTGTGGAAAATAAAAGTATATTGCAAATCTTTTAAAGTTTTCTTATCAGTCTGATATAAAAATGCTCTTTGGTAGCACTGCAATATAGTCTGAGATCAGACAGGCTGGAGATTTGTGATATATAAAGCAAGCAGCAAATTTTGCTGATTTAAAATTCTTGCAGTGTGAAATAGGGGGCACTTTTTCCTTCTCCTAAAGCAGCACTTCTTCTGAGACAAGGGCCAGGTACAGACATTACACATTTACCTGTATAAGTGATCAGAAACTGGTTGATACCCATAACAGAAGTTCAGCTTCACTGGAGTTAAGAGTAAATGTTCTAACTTGACTTATAATAACTCTTCTTCCTGTTTCTGATGTTACTCATGCTATAGTTATTTCTTTTAAATTGTAAATTTACCATTGTCTGGTCAGAACCTCACTCCCGTGCCTCAATCATAGGCAACCATTAATCTTCTGGATCATGGTGTACACATAAGTGGTCTAGTCAAGTTCCTATTGAATCAACTTGTGGCTGACAAGCCCAATTTGAGAGTGGTATAGCTTGTTTCAAGTTTCACAGATCCATGTATTGTCTGAGTTGGAGTCCAAGTTTACAGTATTCTGCTTTCTTCTTTCTCGCTTTATTTCCATTCTCTGGAACAAAGAAGCTTCATGTTGTGCTGCACTCAGTGCCAGATGTTCCCTCCAAATCAGATGAGATTCTGCCAGCTCTCTACATTGATGTTGAATGACTTCATATAATTTGTACACATATTGTGGTACTGCCAGGGAGGACAAGCCCACTTTCTAGAAGCATCCGAAATCTCACTGTACAAAATATTCTTGGGGGTGGAATACAGTTTCTTCCCATTCTCATGACATAGCCAAGCCATTGCCACCTCCTCTTCTTGATAGTGGTTTCTAAGTGTGTCAGTCCCACCCACTCTAGCACCACTGCATTTGGTATTTTGTCTTCCCACTTCTTTTTCAGGATCTTATACACGCATCTCATGTGGAAGCTGTTCAGTCTCTTGATTTGCCTGTGTTGATGTAATCCACATTTCTGAACCGTAAAGCAGAGCTGACAGCACACAAGTCTCGTAGATTCATATCTTCACTTCAGTAGATAATTTGCTGTCCAATGCTGTCATTGCATGCAGGTTTCTGTAGTAGCCCAAAATTCTTAACTTCTTTTCCAATTCTGTTAGTCAGTTCAGTCTGAAGGTCAAGATTACTGCTGATCATGAACCCAAGTGTAACAATGTGGTAGTCTGCCAGATTAAGGAGCCTGGATGCAGTCTGCCAGCTCCAAGGTCCTGGTAGCAGTCTGCAGGCTTGCAAGAATTAAAGCCCGGCCAGTGGCTATAAGGAATGATTGCAGGCTGTTTAAACAATGGGGTGAGCTGCTTTAGATAATTAGCTGGCAGGAAGATAAAAGACTCCTAGGAAAAGGAGTCAGGGAGGGAGACATTGAGAAAGAACTAGAGAGAGTGTTAGGCTTCTAGGAGGAACAACCAGAGACAGGCAGAGAGTTGAGTCCAAAACCCTAAGAGTGGAGAACAGAGAGGGAGAGAGCTAGCAGGTCAGCTTATGGTAGAGCCCAGGGACCATGCCTGGGGTACTTTTTCATGAGAGTTGACCTGAAACTGTGAAGTGGACAGCAGTTCATGGAGAGACTGTGAGTGTTTCAAGAGACTGTGAATACTGGGGGAGCAAACCAAAAAAGATTAATTAATCTTAATTTAATCTTTTAATTTAATTAATTACATTAATTATAGTGTTCAGTGTTTATATTGAATGTGTCCTGGCTGGAGGGAGTTTGACCTGGAGAAATAATGATAGTGAAAAGGCTGTAAGCAAGCAGTGAAGAACTGTGTGTGGAGCTACTTAACCCCAAACCTTTTACATCAAGTAATAAAAGCTGTTGACGATGCCAAGAGATTTACCCTCCAGAATGATGTCAGGTATCGGTTCTTCCACCGCTTGGTGCACGATTACAGTCTTCTTGAGACTAATTGTTAACCCAAAGCTTTTGCATGACTCAGAAAATTTGCCCAAGAGACTTTGCAGAGAAAATTCACTGTGGGCAGCCATGGTCATTTAATCTGCAAACAGGAAATATCTTGGAATCAGTTCTTTAACCTTGGTTTTCATGCTAAACCTTGCAATGTTTAACAAGCCTTCATCTGGTCTAGTTTGAAGAAAAATGCTATCATTGCTGCCCCTGAATGCACGAAAAAGCAGGAATGAAAAGTAGATGTTAAAGAACACACCTCTCTTTCACCCTTTGTTGATGTCATTTTATTCTTTGTTTTGATGCGCTACAGTTGCCTTCATGTAATGAGCAACTGTTGTGCAACAGTTTGTGGGGGACAACCTAGTTTCTTTAGTACAGTAAAAAGGCCTTGTCAGTTGACCATATCAAAAGCCTTCATCAGATTAATGAAGGCTATTTATAGTGGTGTTCATTTTTCTTTACACTTCTCCTGCAGTTGCAGGACCAAAAAAATATCATGTGACGAGTCCAGTGTGCTGAGCAAAAAGTGCATCAATTTTCAGGATAGATTGTCACCTAGAAATTGCAGCCCAGAGAACATAATGAGAGTGACAACTTTTCTTTTTTCACATGTGCAATCTCCCTGCTTATGAGGTGGCCAGGTGATGCAGACCCTGCCCTTGCTAAGGCACAGCTCCTGGAGGGCTGAGGGGAGGCCTTTTTTTCCCTTTAGAGGTAGAAATTGGAAATTGGTCTTACAACAAATAAGCATTACATTTACTCACAAAAAAGAGAAAAAAGATGATTATATAAATAAAAACAGCAATAATTTAGTTAAGTTGTGATATATATCTATTTAAGCATGGAGCGGCTCTTGTATGTTGTTATGTAACCCAGCTAAGGATGGCTGATTAATTGTTACCTAGTGTGAGTGTTCATTGTAGCTGGTTGTTAGATTTAAGAGTGCTATGTATCCTATTGAGAGAACTGAGCTTGTATAATAAATCTTTTTTTTTCCCTGAAAAACATGCAAATAATGACTTTGTCACAAACATAACAGTGAACTGATGAAATATTCTGATGAGGCAAACTTCGATGGCATCATCAAAACATGGGAGAATCAAGGTATCATAAAAGAAATCGTGGATAACACTGAAGTTTGGAGTAATAGAAATATGAAGTGAAACAATAGGAAGGGCAAGGTCATGGGCTTAGGGACTAAAACCAAGAATGTCTACCACAAGGTAGGAGCTCAATTAGCGATGATAGGATATGTCTACACATGCACATTTACTGTGCAGTAATTGAAATTACTGCACAGTATGGGCATGTGTCTATATTTTCACACCCATGCTGCACAGTAAATATGGTAACTTATCCCAGCTTGAGTGTAAATTTGATACCTGCATCAAATTTACTCCTGATTAGTTATTGCACAGTAACACACATATAGACATCTTACTGCACTTACTAACTATAGTCCCAAGTCAATCCACACACTGCGTTAATGCACTTTAATGCCTGCATGTGTAGATGCCAGCCTATTCTCGCTTACTGTGCAGTAAATTTAAACCAGAGTAAATGCATGTGCAGACATGCCCACTGAGGAAATTAAAGACCTGGGTATGACTATGGGCCACTGGGATGATGAAGCTGTGATAAAGGTAAATACAATCCTAGGAAGTGTTAGGCAAGGTACTTCAATAGAGCTGTTGAAGTATTAATACGATTACAAGGCACTTCTAAGATCTCATCTGTAATACTGTAAATCGTTCTGATCACCAATGTTCAAGAAAGATAAATTTATCAAGAAAGATGAATAGGGCAGGCCTATAGGAATGATCAGATGAATGCAGAACTTGTCTTGCCAAGGGGAAACCAAAAGAGCCTGGCTTATTGGCTAAGCTACAGGAAAGGAGATATGATTGCCTCCTATGAATGCCTCAGGGAAGTAGATACTAGAGAAGGAGAAGACTTATTTAAGCTAAAGGGCAATAGCACAAGAGCAAATGGGCACAAGTGGACCATGAATAAGCTAAGGCAGACTATAGAAACTGATTGTAACAGTTAAGAGCAGTTAGGTTCTGAACCAACCACTTCATAGAAAACAAACCCTGACTACTGCTTAAAATGGAATTGGATCAGGTTATGGAAGGGATTAAAGGGTGTGGTTGCCTGCAATATTAAGGGTGTGAACTCATCTAAACTCTTCCACATCTATCTTGTTCCTTCCATGTGCTTATACGATTTTAGTTATACATGTGTGTGTATTTGTATGTAACCTAAGGCTGGACAAATATTGCAAAATATATTCAATGTGAATATTATTACATATTTTGATGTGAATTATTCAATAAATTAATTTTCACTGTGTCTACATTTTGGTAATGTTTACTTTTCCTAATGATAGTAGAAGAATGTAGTCGTACGGAGACTCTTGCATACGTTCTGTAGAGTTTCAAACTAAGAATGATTTGGTGTTCTGTTTTTGTTTTTTAACTGGCATATAGAATTCTTCATACCAGTGGACAAGTCCCTCTTACATTATATAGATACAATCATCATCTTTGAGACTGTTTACTTAAAACATTCTAAAAACTGTTCCTAGTTGATGGTGCTCCAAATTACTTTCCCTCTTTCCTCCTTCCCTGCACTGAAAAGATTAAATTAAACATGCCATTATGTAATTTAAGTCACCTCCTTACTTACAATATGATTTTAAATAAACTTTAATCATAAATTCTCTTGTCATAGTTTGTATCTACATGCATCTGCATGCAAATTGAGATTTCCTGTGTATGTGTGTGTGTGTGCGTGTGCGCACGCGCGTGCACATGCATGAGGACACATCTACACATGCAGTAATAACAGGTACTAGCTCAATGTGCAGTAACTAGTGCTATAGCACAGTAGCTCTGGTGCACACCTTTTTAGTGACATTTTTCTTCCCAGCCTGTGTTGGGAACATGGCTTTTGCCACTATACACTAATGTGCAGTAGAATTAGTCTACTGCATATATAACATCTTATGTAGACACACCATATGTGTGCGTGTGTGTGTATACGTGTTTAGTAATTCTACAGCTAACTGCTCATTTATTTATGTTCAGCTTTCTAGTTTGATCCAAAAGAAACCTCCCAGAAAGAGAGAGAGAATGCTCAGACAAGCGAACATATAGAATTTTTACTTATAATTCTGGAGAATAGGAGAGGCCACTTTATAATATGTAGCCCTGAACATGCTCAGATCAAACTGATCAATATTATTTAAGCTATAGAACAAATATTTTTAAAGGTTTAGTTCCTATGTTCATGATAACATGTCTTGGAGACAGGGAGATAATTTCTCTATTGGAATAAGATATTTTCTTTATTGAGGGTGCAGACAGAAGTGGCATTTTTTTCTGATCTGGCCCCTGAAAGTGCTCTACAGCCATGACCTAACCCAAGCACACAGCTGCAGAGTGCTTTAAAATGGCCCATCCCGCAACAATTGGTACCATTGTTACATGTGTCACTAACTTGTGTCAACCTAGGCCAAGGGCAAGGGGAAGGACTTCCGGTGGCAAAGGTCAGAGGTTAGGGACAGGACTTCCAGTCCCAAGATGGTGACCAGGGGGTGGTGCCTATCAAGAGGTGGGGCTCGGCCTCTTACCAAAACTTGGTAAGCAGCCCTCAACCCAAAATAATTGCCCAGCCCTGATCTGATTTATGGCTCATTCCGTGAAGCACCATGAGTTAGACTGGGGGGGCTGCACTCCTGTCTGCCCACTAAAGCCATTTAGGTTTAGAAGAGCTTCTGAAGTAGAGGGGCAATGGGCATGTTTACACATGTGCTTTAATTGCACAGTAGCCTATTTTACTGTGCATTAAAGCATAGCATAAAAAAATGCAATTATGCTAATGCTTAGTAAAATAGGCTACTGCACATTAAGCACCACTTAAAACTGTGTGCATTAAGCATGACACTACATGTTAAGGCAGCCTACTTCATATTTCTTTAGTGCCTAACATTGGAGGTACTGAGTTTTAAAGCACAATTAGGAAATGTGCCTTAATGCACTTGTATACACAACAAGTTTCTGGACCAAATTCAGCCCATTTTCCCTATGCTCTCTGCCTCTCTAAGAAAAGTTCCTGTTTAGTCATTAGCAGTAACTAACCTTTGTCATCATGCACTCTATCTCTTACACCATAGAGTGTCATCATGTACTCTATCTCTTACTCTCTTTAACATTGTTCTTTGTCAATCCAAATCACACCTCTCTTTCTGGACTGGTTTATGTCAAGATTTAAATTATCTTTTCAGTAGTAAAGGAGTCCTTTTAGTTGGATGCCGTATAGTTCTCTGTTAGTTTCAAATACAGATGGACTATGAACTATCTTCCCTTTGTATGTATCTTGTATGTATCTTCCCTTTGAAACTAACATTTTGATTTAGTGACTTGTTCCAGTTAGTCCTTTATTCAGTTTAATAACACACTACAAAATCAGACATTACTCTTAGCAGCCATTGCATTATCTTTTTTTTCTCAGAAGTCCTCAAGTATGTTATTTATAGGCACAGTTTATAGACTTTAATGTATATCACAATCACTAAATTTGTGTATTATTTCCTATTTTTGCTTATCTTTATCCAATATGATTCTTGCTGATGTTGTGGCAGAAGTAGGGCTTAAAGAGGTCACAGAAAAATTCAGTGCCAGGGTAAACATAACCTAGGACCTGCAAGTTTGCCATGATGCATGAATTGCCAAGAAAAATATTTCAAATAAAAATAGAAAAAAGCCTTTAGAATAATTGTAATAAAAATATTAATACTGATGTGGTAAACAAGCAGCAAGTTGGGAAATGTCCTTTATACACTGTCTGAAAGTGATAACATTAATACAAATAACAAAAAAAAAACATAATACTTGAGTCAACAAAATAACACCAGATCATCTTTCTTCATTCAAATTTCTTTTCATTTGACTGTGGTCCTTTATTCTGTGTGGTGTGTGTCTCATGCAAACAAAGGCAATGAGGAATTGCTGGTATTTATTGGTTTAGAGGTTAATAGTAGGGCATGCTATTTTAGTCACTTTTTTGTTTGAAAATCCTGTAACCAGGGGAAGGGAATGTAAATGATACAAGAGCAGAAATATGGACTAATTTTCAACATTAAGTATTTTGTTATTCAGCATTGTCTGTGGGTGCACAGGAAGAGCAAAATCAGATAAGCTACAGGAGATGTATGTATATTATATGGTGGAGGGAAAGAGAAACAAAGTATTAATACTGTTCAGGGTTGCACTTAGGTAGACAATACAGTTAGTAAAAGAACTGGATTTAATCTGGTGAGGAAATAAGCATTACTGGAATAAGATGCAACTTTGAACACTAATTCAAGGAAATTGGGCAAGAAAATGAAGAAACTGGTACAAGACATACAAGCTCATGGAGGTGACAGAAACCTGGTGGTCTAAGAGTCTCGAATCTAACATGGGTGCTGAGTATTATGTTCTATACTTAGATTATGATCTATATTTTTTTTAAATGGTTAAAAAAATTTAACTAATAATGAAGGGGGAAAAAACCCTTTCAAGAAAAAACAAACTATTTCAGATTGATCTCAAATGACAATTTTTGTATATTTTCTTTTTGTTTTGCCAGTATTGTCTGTTTTGTTTCAATTTGAAACAATTTTTAAGTTTAGCCATTGAAATGGAAAAATCCATTAGTCACACAGCTGTAGTTTCAAACCATGAGTGGAGCAAGGTTCTTAAACAGCTTTCCAGTAGAAGCATAAGGGACAAAACAGTCCTTTGTTCCTCTTTAGACAGACACATTTTAGTTCAACTGGACATTTTCACTTCCACTGGCATGATGGATACAATCATCTTGAATGATGCAGTTGCTATATTTAATAAAATTGTTTGCTTTCTCAGTCCTTTCACACCTGGTACAGAAGAGCAAAGGACATAATAGGTGATACAGTTACTCTGAAAAATATCAACTTAAATATTTCTGTAGAGAGAGCAGAAGGAAGAATGCTCTTTGCCATTCAGCATTAAAGCCCAGCACAACACATCCACTGCCAGTATCTCTGAGAGTAACGTAAAGAAGAGTAATAGGCAGTATTCCCTGGTAAAGGCTGGGCCCTTTTTGATAACCTTGAGGATTCTGGATGAGATATGGAAATTCAGTATGTATGCATCTCTTTTAAATATCCACCCCTATGATAACAATTCCCAATTTCATTCAGAAGAAATGCATTTATGAAGTACATATCAAATCTGTTAAAAATAGAGTCTAAATTATCAACAGATGGTTTATATACATGTATGCTCATTACCTGCAAATCTCTATCAGGAGATAGAGAGACTCTCAACCCCTCAACGTCCACCTTTTATCTTTTCTCTATAAGCCTTACAAGCTCTGTATTTTCTCATTGTTTTTTGCTTCAGGTTTGTTTGAGTGAACTAATGCAAAGGTACAAAAATACTAAATGGATTTCTAATTTGATGCTCATTGAAAACCTATTTTGTAAAAATGCTATGTGCATTTTCATTAATCTCACGATTTCACTAAAGCCCACTCTCTCCTGTCCAAGAGATGAGTTCACAGTTAACATGCTTAGCAAATGTGGGTGACATTGTAGTCTCCATTTTGTAACATTTGCCTTAAATATGTCTACTTCCTTAACAATGCACTTCAAAACTAAAAATCAATTGTTATGTAAATATTATTAATGCATATTTCATGTTAATTTGTTTTTCAAATATCTGGCACTTGAGAGTCTTAACTGAGAACTGAACTCATTAATGTCATTAAAGATTTGCCTTCTCATAATTCTTTGAAGTATGACAACAACAATATCAAAATCTGATATCTTTATTCATTTTTTTTATAACCCACATTTCTTTGTCTAAAATACTGATGATTTGTTTCATAAACATAGCATCTTTGCAAAAAAGCAAAGACACTACAATTAATTATGCTCATTCTGCTCAGGTGTTTTACACAAAAAGTGGATATTAACAGTATATAATTATCTTTTATATTAGTAATCTATAATGTTAATATTACATTAACATACTATACTGCTTCATGGTTTGTTCTTAGAGTATTTTATATAATAATTGCCTGTATTTGTTAATGGGCATATTATAGATAATGAGACAAAAATATTTAGCTTAATTTCTGATGGGCATATCCCTGAAAATACATGGCTCTTGTAAAAAAAAAAAAAAAAAAAAAAAGTTTTACAACTTATTTGCAGATGATGAAGGCAATGATAGTCTCTTGCAGAAGAAAATGTTATTTGTTAAACAACAAGTAGATCATTTTCTCACCTTGGAATATTAAGTAAGATCATCTATTGGGGTGGGCAATTATTTTGCCTGAACGGCCACCTAACGAGTTTTGGTGTATTTGGTCAAGGACTGCAACCATAACCCCACCCCCTGTCAGGTGCCCTACCCCCTGGTCACCATCTTGGGATGAGAAGTCCCATCCCCAACCCCAGACTTTTGCCACTGGAAGTCCCTCCCCTTGATCCTGGTAGTTCTCCTCTTGGGAGGGTGGGAGGTTGCCATCTTAGAACCAGAAAAAAAAACAAACAAATTTTATACTAAAGGTCAAACATCTACTATAACATATTTTATTTCAAAAAATATTTTTGTCATGATTTGTGCTTCAGTAGTGTATACAGAGATGCTTTGCATATTAGCTCAAAAATAAAGCCTTGCTTTTGTATATTGTGTGGGGTGTGGTTGTGTGTGCGTGTGTATATGGTAGGCTGTGGGGGGGGGGTGAGTGTATGTAGGGTTTGTAAGATTTTGTAGCTGTGTGCATGGGGAATTGTAAGGTATGTTGCAGGGTATGTGTATGTGTGGTGGGGTTGTGGTTGCAGGGTGTGGGTATGTGGGGTTTGTGGGATGTAAGGGAGGTTGGTGGAGTATGGGAACACTCTCCCTCATGGTGTACTTCTTCCATCACCAGTAGTGGCAGCAGCAGCACGAAGCAGGGAAGGCAGCCAGCTACATCACACAGGGGTTTCCCCTGGTGCTGTACAAGTGCTGAGAGCTGCACATTAGCTAATGGAGCCCTGTGTGATAGAGGCAGGTCACCCTGGCTCCACTCCTTGGCATCATGTGCAGTTCGCAGAACTGGTCAGAGCTGCACACCACCAGGAGGCAGTGCCTGCATGAGCCATGAGCACCCCAAGAGTCTGTTGCCTGCCACTGATGCTGTTGCTGGTGGTGGGGGCTGTGCATCATGGTCAGGTGTATATGTGTGGGGGGGGTCCCACCTCATTCTACTTCAGACCCCCACAAAACCCACACAACTACACCCTGCCCACCCAAGCTCTGTGCTTTCACTGCCCCTTTGGGCACAGGCTCTGGGCTTCATGCTCCTGCCAGCCCCAGCCCTACACTCTGCGCTCCTACTGCAGCTCCTCCTCCCCACTCCCACTCCTGCTTTTCCCCTACCTTTTGTTTGAAGCAAACACTGCAGCAGAGACAGGAGAAGGAGCCTCTGGAGATCAGGGAAGCTGAACAGGTCCCCTAGCAGCTGCAGTAGTGGCCGCAGCAGTCATGCCCAGAAGCTGTGTTTGCTGGTTTGGCCAGGCCCTTCTGCAACAGTGGGAGTGAAATGTACAGGCTGGGCAAAGTTTGATTAATTGATGGGTCCCCATGGACTGGATGGAATTTCCTGATGGGCTGAACCCAGCCCACAGGCAGTATCTTGCCTCTTCCCGATATATATACTTAGTAATGGAAGGGCCCCTGTCTTCATTTTCTTCCTCCAGAAATCTTCAAGGAAATTATCAACTGGTAGAATGCAATTCTGACCAATACTATAATTATTTCAGGAGGCATTTATCCAAAGTATTGGAATGAAATTATAATAGTTTCAATTTTTTAAAATGGTGATAAGAAAGCCCCTGCATCCTATTACTCTGTTAGTCTTACGTGTGTTTCTGTCAAAATACTTGGAAGGCATTTAATTTTTTCATCTTCAGACATGAATCTCTGAAAACAATATTTTGGTAGAAAAGCAGGCTGGTTTTAGAGAAGGCTATTCTTGCATGATCCATTACTTGGTGTTGCACTATTTAGCATCTAAATATGTTAAAAGAAAGTAATCTGTAAGCAGTCTTTGAAGATCTCAAGGGAGATTTTGAGTCCATAGATAGATTAAAATTATGGGAAAAAAACTGTGAATAACATCAATAGACAAAGTTCTCTTGCAATGAAGTGACACTTACTATTCAAACACAGCATCTGGGACAGGAGTGGGTAATTATATTGGGCAGAGGGCTGCTTAACAAGTTTTTCTGAGCTGTTGGAGGCCTGATAGGTACTCCTTCCCCTTGACAGTTGCCCTGCACGTTGGTTGCCACAATGGGATCAGAAGCCTTGCCCCCTAACTCCTGACCTTTGCCACTGGAAGTCCCTCCCCTTGCTGCTTCCCCCACCATGCCTCAAATACTTCTCTTGGGAGCGATTGCCATTAGATTGCCATCTTAGAACCAGAATAAAACTAAATCATATACTAGAAGTCAAGCACCTACTATATTTTAATTTTATTACCTAAAATATTTGTCATGCCTTGTGATTGTGTACTGTATATAGAAAAATTGCATAATAACTAAAAAATCAATGTCACTCTTTTATATTGTGTGTGTGTTTATGTGAGGTGACGTGTAGGAGTGTATAGGGGTTGTGAGAGGGCATGGCTATGTAGACAGGCATAAGGTATGTTGGGGTATATGCATATGCTGGTGAGGAGGAGAGTGCGGGTGTGTGATGGGGGGGTGTAGGAACCCCTCTAGAGACACCTTCCATGGCATACAGTCCCCAATGACTGGCAGCAGCAGCAGGTGGGGAGGTCAGGGCACTCATGCCTGGCTCAAGGGCTTGGTGGGCTGCAGCTCCAGCCAGCACTATGTGGGAGGAGGAGGCAGAGCAATTGCTTGGGCTCTGCACCATGTACCTCCAGCTCCAGCACTTGCAGCAGGGGAAGCCCAGTGCTGGAACCTGCTGCTCCACAGGTCCCCACACTCTGCACTCACAGTGGGGAAGCCCCATGCTGAGCAGGGAAGCAGGGGGAAGGTCTCCCTCCACTCCTTGTGGAGTGCAAAGACCTGCACAGCAGGGGCAGGGGAGGCAGCAGGCTCCAGCATGGGGCTTTCCTCACTGTGAGTGCTGAAACTGCAGGTGCACAGCATGGAGCCCCAGCAATACGGCAGGCTCCACTCCCTCCTTCTGCACAGTGCTGGCCAGAGCCATGCCCCACCAGGTGCCTGCAGCAGTCTCCAGAACCCTGACCTCCCAGCCTGCTGCTGCTGCTGGCAGCTGGGGCTGCATGCCATGGGGGGAGTGTGGGGGGGTCCCTACACCTCCCATACTCACATCCTGCCCGGCTGAGCTACACCATGCCACTGCCCCTCTGGGGGTGCACTTCCACTTTCACCCCACTGCAACTTCACCCCTGCCCCTGCCACCAGCCTCACTGGTTCCCTACTTGCTGTCCTGAGTGAGCAGGTTCCAGTTGCATCAGAAGCCCCACTCAAAAGCTACTAGCTGGGAAAAGCCCTTCTGCCCAAGAGGGTGGGAGTGACTAGCAATAGGGTATGTTGGGGGATTGTTCACATGGGTGCCTCACTCCCACCCTCATGGATAGAAGGGCTGGGCAGGGTGAAATATATGGGGGAGTGCTGTGGGCTGGATGAAAGTGCCTGGTGGACTCTATTTTGCCCACCCTGATCTAGGATGTGTTACAGGACTGGGGGTGCCCTGTCCAATCATTTCCCAACTAAGGGGTACAACAAGGATGTTTGATTATTCCACTACTTTTCAACTTATTCTTAAATTATCTAAAAAAAGTAATAACAGAGAATGAATTCCACATACCCATGATTTTGAATGTCCTTAGGTGTCTCTGGTAGACAAGGTTCTTTGGGTAAATGTAATATCTTTCATTAGACCAGCTAAATGGTTGGAAAATTGTTCTTTTCAAGCTTTCAGGCACAAGAACCTTGTCAGTCTATGTGCTTAGACCAACATGGCTACAACCAATACCCCCTTATCTATCTCTTGCCTTATGCAGACAATGTAGTAATGCAGTGTTACAATCTCAAATTGGCCCCCAAAGATTGTTAAATGCTTTCCAACTGTATTGCACCTCAAATAGCTTAGAAATCTGAACAGCTGAAACCAAGCTATTGATCTTTGGAAACAAAAGAAAAAAATCTTTTTTTTTACAGGGAAAAAAACAAACTAAAAGTGGTGTCTTCTTTTAAATACCTTGGGATCTACCTTAGGAAATATCTGAACTACGATAAGCATATTGAAAATATAAATACTAGAACAAAATGAGATTTGGCAGACTTTTATCTTTTTATATTAAGACCTGCAGAAGAGAGGTTCTGGAAGCACCAAGGGTCTACAAATTCAAGGTAAAATCAAGTTTATGATATGTAGCAGAGCTCTGGGGTACTAATCCTATGGTCCACCCACAACAATTTCTAGTTACTTTTTAAAGTGGCTTTTATCTGTACCTAATTCTATGATAGGAGGACTCATGCACCCTGAAACTGGACTGATAAATGTAAGCACCTTAGCTCATTTAAGAATTCTAAATTATTTGATTCAAATGAGATCTTTTACATCTACCATATGCCCTAAGAAATGCATTATAGAAGGCTCTCATGGGCCTAAGAAATACATTATAGGAGGTTCTTATTTGCCAAATAAACCCTTGTTTGGATAGTTAAATAAAATCTACATTCTCCTCCAGACAAATGGTAAATGTACTGAGAATCATTGACCTCATATTTCCCCTGTATTTAAAACAAGACTTAAATTTAAGAATTAAAGATTCCATCATGCAGACAGATTTGCTGGCATTGAGAGTGTCTCACACTTCCCCTTATTTAAGATTAATAACACTCCTTTGGCCTAGAAATCTATCTGTTTATGGTCCAAAACTACAAACAACAGGAAGCCATTACTACACTGAAAATCACTAGTGGTCATCTTTATTTTTTTGAAGAAATTCAAGGAGAACAGATCTCTCCTTTAATGGGAAATATTAAATACTAGATTGACACAGAAAAAAAAAATCTGGCTTCTTTCTAATACTTCCGAGCCTGTCTTATACTCCTTAAGTGTGTTTGCAGTACTTGCACAAAGGGTAAGAGCCAAAAATCAAAAAGAATTCTCCTCACTTGTTTTATTGTTTTCTGTTTCAACCTGTTGTTGTCATTTGCACCTTTTCTTTTATGTCATCATACACTACTTTCTGTTTTAAGTTTACGTAAACTTGTAGAATAGATAGTCTTCCTCTATGCTTTGTGTAAAAATTATGATTTATATGCATTTTATTTTATTTTTATATTTTTTATTGCCCATTTTATTGTATTGTTTAGGCAAAAGCTGTAAATAAACTATTACTACTGCCACTATGTTTGTTAATTGCAAATTCAAGGCTTCTTTTAACAAATTCTGAGACATGTCAGGCAAAAGTTAGATCTAAATTCTGAAATACACTTATGAGATACAACTGGCTAAATTTGTCAATGGTCTTTTTCTTAATACCCAAACAGTCACAAAACCATTCTGGTTCTACATTTTAAATTTATATGGTTATCTGAATATTTTTGACTGAAAAAATTTTGCAGCTTTTTTTCTCCTTTAATTGATAAAATATTCTTCTGAAAATGTAAAAAGAAATGAAAAGCTAGTCAGTTTAAAAAGCCACTGGGATGAAAATCCCAGCGGCTCACATGTGAGCCCTCACAGAGCAAAAGGAGCAGCAGCAGAGGAGCAGCAGCAGCGGCAGCGGTGAAGTGGTGAGTGGGGTTGTGCCGACAGCTGTAGGTGATCCGGAGGGGAGCCTCCTGGATCGCTTTTAGCTGACCCGGCAGGGAGCTGCGCGTGAACAGAGCGCGCAAACAGGCGTGCTCCATAAGGGTGTGCCAGCGTTTGCGCCGGCGTTCGCACAGGCGGAGAGCAGGAGGAAGGGAAGAGCAATGACAGCGGGAAGACCACTTTTTCTAGGAACATGGTGAGTACACGCAGTGCTACTGCCAGGGGCCTGGCCCCTGGCCCCTCCCCCTCCCTCTTCCCTGGTGCTGCCCCCCCCAGCGCACCTCTGAGGCTGCCACCCAGACCGGGCCCCTGGGGGGCCCCCTGTCCACCTCCCCCATCCTGGCTGGGGATGCTGGCTGGGCAGGGCTCCCGGGGGTCGGGGTGATGCCTGGGGTGTCCCCAGGCTGCCCCTCTTGTGGCCATCTTCGGGCCCTGGAGGGGCGGCTGCGGGAGCTCCGGGCAGAGGTGAGCAGGCTACGAGGGATCCAGGAGGCAGAGGATGAAATTGACATGTATTTCTGTTCTCTGCAGGGCCAGAAACCTACTGAGGTGCTCCCCAGACCCAGAAGAATGACTCGTCAGTGGCAGCAAGTTCCCCCTGGACCCAGGGCAGCCCGTGCTGCTGCAGAGCCTGTACCTGAGGTGCCACTTGGGAACAGGTATACAGCCCTGGCCACCCTGGAGGAGATTTCTGAGGAGAACCCCCCTCAAGGGGCTGTTCGTGCACCATCAACGCAGGTGGAAAAGAAGAGGAGATCCCAAAGGAGGAGCAAGCATCGAGTCCTGGTCACTGGGGACTCCATCCTGAGGGGCACGGAGCATCCCATTTGCCGTCCTGACCTCTTGGGCCAGGAGGTCTGTTGCCTGCCTGGAGCGCGGGTTCGGGACATCACAGAATGCATCCAGAAGATGGTGAGGCCCACAGATTACTATACGCTAGTGGTAGTCCATGTGGGGACCAATGACACTTCGAGAGGCCAGCCAGAGGACATCATGGAAGATTTTAAGACTCTTGGACGGCAGCTCAAGTCAATTGGAGCACGGGTGGTGTTTTCCTCCATTCTACCGGTGAGTCAACAAGGAAAGCGACATGAGGCATGTATCGAGGCTCTTAACCAGCGCCTTCGGGGGTGCTACGATGTGGGCTTTGGATTCTTCGATCACAGCCCACATTTCTCTACGCAGAGCATGCTGGCGGAGGATGGACTTCACCTATCGCCTAGGGGTAAGCGTTTCTTTTCTTCCAGGTTGGCTGAT
>JAGPOW010001338.1:46648765-46681286 GCA_030014935.1 Caiman crocodilus
GCCACTAGATTGATATGTGGGCAGCAGGATAGGCCTTATGAGGAGCATCTGAGGGACCTGAACCTGTTCAGCCTCAGTAAACGGAGGCTGAGGGGGGACGTGGTGGCAGCCTACAAACTGCTGAGGGGTGATCAGCAGGAAGTAGGGCAAGCTCTTTTTTCCCGGGCACCTCCAGGGGTAACTAGGACCAAAGGTCACAAGTTACTGGAGAGCAGGTTTAGGTTGGACATTAGGAGGCAGTACTTCACAGTTAGGGTGGCTAGGATGTGGAACCAGCTTGCTAGGGAAGTTGTTCTTGCTCCTACCCTGGGCGTCATTAAGAGTAGATTAGATAGGTACTTGGCTGAAGTCCTGTGACCCTGGCACTCATTCCTGCCATTGGCGGGGGGTCAGACTAGATGGCCTGCTCTAGGCCCCTTCTGACCCTAGACACTATGATACTATGAAAATGCTTTCAATTTTTTTTTTAAACTCATGGGGTTTTCTTGTGGTCTTGTTGTTTCTTTCTACTCTAGAAATACTCAAGAATATGTAATCAGTATTCCCAAAACCCCACTGGAGGAAGACATTAACTCTTCACACTGATCTGATTATGAACTGCAGTTCTAGGTTAAGTTACAGGTATTTCTCAGTGCTGCTGTCTTTAGAAACAGTGTAAACTGTGGTGGTTGTGTGGCTGATATTCTTAATAGATGGTAGCATACAAGCATCATGAAACTATACCCTCTATGGCTACTGTGCGTATTATACATGCTCCTGTATCCTAAGACACCATGGTGAGATCCCATCTTTTGCTAAGATCAGACACAATGCTACCTACTGGTCCTATTACCTTGCCTCTCCTTATGCACATGTGCAACAAAAAAAGAAAACCAAAACAAATCCTGCCCCCGCAGGATTTTAGGACAAATCCTCACACTACATAATGGCTTATCCCTTCCATATTTAGTCACATAAAACGTTGCTCTGGATACACTTTGCTAATAGCAAAACGAATCTAAATGAAGCAAACGATAGTTTCACTTTTCTGCTAAGTGGCAAAATAATAATGTTCCTGTTCCAACATCAAAATATTGAAGTAAACAGATTTTAATAAACTCTCACTTAAACATTATGATTATTTAAATAACTTGTCAAAAAAGGCAAACAGCCCTCTGAGATCTTTGCAGGATTCAGTACAAATTAGTTTCTGGCAAGGATTTCATTTTATTCAAGACTTCATTAAAACTACTCATTGTAAAAGGAACCTGTGGAAAAAAAGTGCAGGTTTCTGTTTGCCTATAAAACTCATAATTTAGCAATATTTTTAAATACAAATTCAGAATGTTAAGTTATTCAATTAGGATTGGGTAATGTTTTCTTTTATTTATAATTGCAAGCATTTTACAATTATATTTCAAAAGTTAATAAAATAAATTAATCAGAAATGAACACTGAGTGAATAATCTAAATCTGAATATTCTAACGCAAATTGGAAAGATTGTTTTAAATAATGAAATGTTACAATTATTTTCCTCAAACCTTACCTAAAAATATGTAGCTTTATTATAAAAATAAAAAAGACGTAATTAAATATCTGCCAATAGGTGGCACTAGAAATTTTTGCATGTGCTCTAGTAAAATTATTATTATGTTTGTTTACTCAAGTAACTATACTTGCAATCAACGGAAATGTTCCAGCTGGATCCTCTCTCAGCTTATACAAAATAGAGCTAGTGATAGAGCATTCATCATGAGGCAGACCGTCCCATTTATTCAAAATGACCCTGGCATGTTATTGGATATGTCTGGGGATTTAAGGAGGTCTAGATATCTGGGAGAGAAGGAAGTATGTATTCTACAGGATTTTTTCTTTTTAAATGTAGCTTGATTACTGAGTCTGCCATAGAAAAATAGTGATAATTTAAAATGCAGTTGGAGGAAAATATAGATAATCTTTCAAAGTGTTGTCTTCTGCTTTTACTAATGCTCCTCTGTAAGTTATTACTCAATGTTATGTCTTTTCTGTGGGGCATCACAATGAATATTTGAAATATTCTAATTCACCATTCCCTGAAATCCAAGTATTCATTTAAACTGTGAAAGAGGAAAAATGAAAGGAGAATGAAGGAGGGATCTGAAGAAAAGAATGGAAAATGTAGGAAGAAAAGAAAAATGTAGAGAGCATGGAAAAGAACAACAACAAGTTCAGGGTGAAAATGGGAGAACAGGAAATTAGCGGAAGTAAACTGAAGAGACAAAGAAGAAGAATTAGCCTAGCAATCTCATATTATGACTTAAGTAAGAAACCATAGGTATCGGGAGGAAACTCAAAAATTCATTTTGTAAAGTAGAGCTTTAACAGGAATTTGTCTCAAAGGGAATTCATTTAGATCAGTGATTCTCAGCCATGGTGTTATGGCACCTGGGTGTGCCTTGAGGTCCTTTCAAGGGTGCTTAGGATGCCACACAATATTTGCACTGTTAGGTATGCAAACATGATTCAGAAGACACACCCAGAGAATAGAACCCCTTGGCATTAAAACATCCTACCCAGCTTTGGTTTTTCTGAGTTCTGCACAAAAGAAAAATTGCTCTTTACTATGTTTTCATAGTAAAAAAAAATAGTGAAAATTAAGAGCTGGCACTTTCTGAGGAGCCTAGAGTCTAATAAGGGGTGCTTTGAATCTAAAAAGGTTGAGAACCCCTGATTCAGACACCTTACCACATAATGTGCATTACTGAAGACAAAGAAACAATGAGATGTAGATCTACATAGCCTTCAACTTTATTTATAAAACTATTACCTAACTGGGGAACAAACCACCCAGGGAAGCACTGTTCCAGTGTGGTTCTAAGGAGGTACCAAAGGTCCTTGTAGTCTATAGCTCTCAAGGGTGAATGAAAGACATTTCCCCCTCTATGCTCAAGATCAGAGGGCTTTGATTGGAAGCCAGAGCCCTGTTCTAATGGTGGGCACTGGGGACATAGGAAAAGTGGCAGTCCTTTTTACTATTGTGCCCAGGAAAAGTGCACAAGCAACTTACTGATTAGAAAGACCTAATTTAGCCTTTCTAATGTAATAGTCAATGTACCTTGCCAATACTATGACAACAGCAATTTAAACCTAAGAAAAACCAGACCTCAAGCATGACAGATGGAAGATTAAAAAACCTTCCTCTGCACTCTGCCAGCTTTTTTGTAAGGAAAAATTCCTTTCCAGCCTGCAAAAATGGTGATCAGTTTACAGCCCACCTTAGCCCCAGAAGGCAATTGCAGAAAAGGCAACAGTTCTGGGAGGGGGAAGAGGAGGAGGAAGGAGAAAAGGCTATAATGGTTATTTGGTCCATGCAGAAAACTATATCAAGCCCCTTTATGCTTCTCTAGCGCTAAATAGGAGCCAACACCTTGAGATGCTGGACTTCTTCAAGTCAACCGACCCTGACAATTTACACCCCAGAGTACTCAAGGAGCTGGCCTGCATCATAGTTCAGCCCCTGGCATGGATCTTTGAGAGCTCCTGGCACTCTGGTGAATTGCCCAATGATTGGAAGAAGGCCAATGTGATGCCTATCTTTAAGAAAGGGAGAAAGTGGATCTGGCAAACTACAGGCCCATCAGCCTGACCTCTATCCTGGGGAAGGTCTTAGAAAAGATCATCAAAGAGGCCATTCTTAATGGAATGGCCAATGGCAACACCCTGAGGGATAGCCAGCATGGGTTTGTTATAGGTAGGTCGTGCTTGACCAATTTCATTTCCTTTTATGACCAGGTGACCTATCACCTGGAAAAGGGGGAAGAGAATGATGTCATATATCTTGACTTTAAAAAAAACTTTCAATCTGGTATCCCATGATCACCATTTGGCAAAACTGGCCAACTGTGGCTTTGGGTCCAGGCTGCGTGGACGGACTGCGTGGTCAGACCCAGAGGGTGGTGGTTAACTGAAGTGAATCATCATGGTGCCCTGTGACCAGTGGGGTCCTTAAAGGCTCTGTCCTTGGACCTATTTTGTTCAACCTCTTCATTAATGATGTGGACACTGGAGTCAGAAATGCACTGGCCAAGTTTGCCAATGATACCAAACTTTGGGGTAAAGCATCCACACTCGAGGACAGAAGGGCAATCCAGGCTGATCTGAACAGGCTCAGGAAATGGCCAGATGAGAACCTGATGGTGTTTAACACCAAAAAATGCAAGGTTCTCCACTTCAGGAGGAAACACCTGTAGTGTGTGTATAGGCTCAGTAATGCTACGCTGGCTAGCACTACGGACAAGAGGGACTTGGGGGTCAGGATTGACTACAAGATGAACATGAGCCTTCAATGTGATGCTGAAGCTAGTAATGTGAGCAAAACCCTGGCTTGCATCCATAGATACTTCTCAAGCAAATCCCAGGACGTCATTCTCCCACTGTACTCAGCCTTGGTGAGGCTGCAGCTGGAGTGCTGCATCTAGTTTTGAGCTCCGTAATTCAAAAAGGATGTGGAGAAGCTTGAGAGAATGCAGAGGAGAGCCACATGCATGATCAGAGGTCAGGAAAATAGATTTTATGACAAGAGGCTGAGAGCTATGGGGCCCTTTAGCCTAGAAAAGTGCAGGCTCAGGGGTGATCTGATGGCCACCTATAAGTTTACAAAAGGGTGTTCACCAAGATCTGGGGGAACGTTTATTCACCAGAGCATCCCAAGGGATGATTAGGTTGAATGGCTATAAACTCCTGCAAGACCATTTCAGGCTGGACACAAGGAAGAACTTCTTTACTGTCCAAGCCCGCAACGTCTAGAATGGCCTGCCACTGAAGGTGGTTCAAGCACATACTTTGAATGCCTTCAAGAGAACCCTGGATGTTTTTCTTTCTGGGATCCTATGACTCCCATTGACTTCCTGCCCCTGGGGCAAGAGGCTGGATTTGATGATCTTCTGAGGTCCTTTCCCGCCCTAATGTCAATGAAATCAACCACCTTCATCAACCAAAGGCATTGCCTATATTCAGATAAAATGTGTGACCTTCCCACTCCATTTCTGGCCCATGAAACATGAAGAATATGACAGAAGAGGAAGACAGAAAAAGAGAGAGAGAGAATGTGAAACACTACTTAAATTATTTCTGCTATCCACACCTCCCAGCCTCCATTTCCAACACCATCAAACCTCCTGCCAAGCTAGTAGTCTCATTTTGATACAGCTTCTTTATCTGAAGAACTTCACTTCTGTGGTTCAGAGGAAATCTATAATAAAGTAAAGTTTATACTGTAGGCAGACCTTTATCATGGAATGAACTCTCACTGGAAGTAATCCTCTCTTCTCCACCTTCCATTCTGAACGTAAATTGGTTTCTTTGTCTTGTTTTCTCCAACATAAGCATACATCAACATATTATAGCTGTCAATCCTCTGATCATGGTGTACATGTAAGAGGTCTACGGTCATCACACCAAAACCTGTGACACATACACCTAGACAACAGTATGGAGAAGTAAAGGCTGCCCAAGACCTACCATTCCCTCTTTAGTCTATTGAGATAGACTTGGTCTGGCCTTCGGATACTAAGGGCCTTTGTACATACCACAAAAATGGCCTTTAAAGTGGCTTAAATGCCCCTTTGCACTGCTTTAATGGCATTGGTGTTTGCATGCCCGGTGGCATGTTCTGCTTTAAATTACTTTGGTACATAGCAAAATGAGACATTTCCAAAATGTTTTAATTTGCTACCTAACAACGTTCAACAGTGCATGAGGTGCTGAAAGCCAACATGCTCAGGGCTTCGTGGGCCCCATGCAGCTCAGGGGCTGTGGGACCTGGCAGCAACCTGTGCAGGCAGGTTCCACTGAAGAAAAAAAAAAGTGGCAAGCCTGATCATTTTATTTTTCTCTCCCCAGAGCCTGCCAGCCTTCCTGAGCCATGTGGGGGTCCAGTGCTTCCTTCTGTGGCTGCAGTACTCCCCCAGGACTGCCAGTTGCCAGTGGGCAGGTGCTACCTGGGGAGCCCCTGTGCAGCTTAGGGACTGCTTAGCCCACTGGCAGCTTGCCCCCCCTACTGCCAAAGAGGCAGGAAAGGATCAGTCCCTTACCCTGGTGTACATGCCATGGGGGTTTCATTCCATTTAATTCTCCCTAAATTGAAGCAGTGTTTTCAAAAACCCACTGTTTCAATTTAGTAAGAACTAAACCAAATTAAACACCTGTGGTATTTGCAAGCAGCCCAAATGTTCAGTGGTTCAATGGTTGTAGCTTCTGCCAGAGAGCTACAGATAGTAACTGCTGCTGACTGCCTAATGCCTCTGCCATGTGCATTTCTGTCAGGGTGATGCCCCTTAGCCTTTCCAACCAAGAAGTACCCATAATTCATTGGAGGCTAGAGTTTTGAGGTACCCTATAGTTGCCTTACTCCAGAAGGTGCAACACTGTGTATTTTATAGGAACTATCTCACCATGAGTAGCTCCACCACGCTGCCACTAGGTCTTCCAGCCCAATGCGGTTTACACTCATACCCAGGACCAGACAACAACATATAAAACCTCACCAAAAGAACACCCACTACAATGGACTGATCAGAATCCCTGGATTTCACGCACAGTTTTCCCAAAATGTATTATATCTGATCCAATGCACCAAATGCACTTATCACAGCTACGTGGGTGACACTAAACAGCAACTCTACACCAAAATTAATTCTCGCAAAAAAAAAAAATATAAAGCTCAGAGACACGCATCAGTAGAGCCACTTTTTTCACAGAACATCCACTTACTTTTTGATTTCCACTATCTTCAAGCTATCCTTGTGCTCATGGGAAATCTACCAAACACCTTTAAAAGACAAGCTTGGAAACAAAAAGTCATAAGCAGGCTGGACACTAAGAACCAGGGGCTGAGCAGCAATATTGATCTTTTGGCACACTATAATTTACTTAATTCCTGAATTTCTTCCTAAATACAACAGATATTAATGACTCCTAGCCATCTTTGATGGGTCTTGATCTCCCATAACCAGCTTCATTTCTTTTGCTACCCCTGGGAATGTCACTTCTCCTTCCATTCCACAGTTCTGTTCTCAACTCTTTACATTTTGCTGAGCTTCCTTGCTTTCCTCACATCTCACAAAGAATGCCTTGCATTTGAAAGCTTGTCCAATAAAGCTTATTGTGAAGTTGGCTCAATAAAAAAACTCCCCAAATCCTTGCCTTCCACTAAAAGAAGGACATTCCAGCAGTGTATTAAGTGAAATGGTTAATATCTGTCACAAGCAATTTGTTCGCTTAACTTTTTCTGGAAAGAGAAGTATTTGTTAAGGCAACAAATTGCATGTGACAGATATTAGCCATTTCTCTTAATGCACTGCTGGAAGGTAGTCAAATACTATGATGATAAGTACAATATATGAAACTCTATAGACTAGACCGGGGTGACCATCCTGAAGCACTCATGCTACAAGTGATATGAGCAACTTCTGTGTCATGCAGCAGATCAGTGAGGGGAGAGACAACATAGTAGCAGATAGAGAAGGAAACAAAGCAAATTGGGCAGGGGAAGGGGATCTGATTGGCACTTGAGGATGGTGCAGGGCTAACCTGTGGCATGCTGGCTACACTGAAGCAGACTAAACCAGACCAGGACTGAATTAAAGTCCAAATCATAGTGCTCCTTAATGTGATAGCTGCAGCTATCTTCAAACCTGTGGCAGAACTTTACTCAATTTAGACAATTGCAAATGATCACTGACCACTGATGAGATTATAATACCACATATTACATGAGGTATAATACCACATTTGGCTAGCTTACATTGCCACAGCCTGCATACATACACATCAATATTTGGAAAGCACTAAAATGATTATCAGGAAGAATTATTTAAAAAATGCCAAATCATTTTATAGTTACAAAGATTTTTTTGCTAAGTCCCCATTTATTTCAGAATTTTGAACCTGTTATGTTGTCAAAGGTTTTGCCTTTGATAAATATATGTCTTCCTGAATATTAATTTGTGTTTAGGAAAGCACATTTTGTTGAAATTGTTTTGCAAAGTGATTTAAAATTACCTTTTAAGATGTTACAACATTGAGAACTTTTAGATTATTGGCATGATATTTTATTCTGTACTAATGCTGTTGGTCACTTCTCATTAGGTAAAACACACCAAATTTTTTCACTGTTAGAACCTAATGTTTAGCACTGTGTTTTATCCATATCTTTACCATCTTTTCCTGATGATCCATTATTAATAACGTTTTCAATCATTACTTGGTACTTCACAGCACTTTGACTGATAAGATCTCTTATCACTTATCTGCTAATATATCATGTTACTTGACCGATCAGCATAGGATCATCTAGAACATGGCCCAGACCCCTAATACCCTTGTTCATTTGCTGCAGTAGATTGTACGTGCTAAGAAAGTATATAATAATCCTTCCAGGGGCAGAAGCAAAATGCAAGACAAAATATTTCCCCCTCACCTTCTCTGATAATTTTCCTCTGAACTACTAGATTGTTCCTCCTTCTCTACTCCTTCATCCTATGAAGTTACATGTCTTTGAGCATAATTTTATCCTTAACATAGTCAACATTTTGGATAATTGCTTAAAATGATACAATGTTATATCTATCAGGATTGGCCAATTAAGGAGATTCTACTATTATTACTTTATTTATATGCACATCGTATTAGTTACCTGAATTACAACTTTTTAGCAAAAAGTTAAAAACCTGCTGCATTATAATCAGAGATCATTTACTGCTATGATGATTTTGACCTTTGGCTTCCCTTAACATTGCTTCCTTTGCATGCAAAGAAATCCTGGTTTCCTTCCATGCCTTTAAGTTCTTGACAATAAATGAATTCAGTATTTTTTTACCAGTCCTTTTGAATGTATAACTCTTGCCTCTTGCATAAGTTAGGAATCATTAGGAGTTACAAGCTAAGTCTGAGGAATCGCATAACATGAACCTCATCAGAGAAGCTAACTTTTTCCTAAATTCAGAATGCAAGGTTAGCCAAAATAAAATCTTGCTAAAGGAGAATTAGGAGAGGGATGGAAGGGATTGATTATCAAGCATCTTTTCCTTCTTGTATTTCTGTTTTTCTCTCTTTCAAGCAATGACAATTCTGTTGAATCTTAATTTTATAGCTGGGTTGAATTCAGCTGAGGAAGGTCAGACAATTTATCTAAGGTTATCAAGGTCTGATTGCAACAGATGTTATGCACCTTCTGAGATACTCTGTGTGTCCTCATCTCCACTGAATGGAAATTAAAGCCTCAAAAGTCAGGGAAGTGAATATTAGTGAACGAGCAAGTTAGTGAATGAGCTGGGTTTAAAATCAGTGTTCATTGTATACCTTCCCAGGAGAATACAACAATAGGAAGTTGAATATTTTTGGCTTAAGATAGTGGCAATTAGGAGCTCTACATGGTCTCTCCTGCATAGCTAAAGATTTTCTTTATGTTTATGTACAGATCACTAGACCTATATGTGCTCTAGTTTTCCCAGCTGAGAAATGGAAATAATGGTACTTGCCGATGTCATAAGATGGGGTGGCAAAGTGTTATGAACTTTTTGAATGGGTGATTCTATAGAAATTTAACAAAGGTCATCACTGACTGTCTTAATTTTTTTAAGTTTCACTTTCTTTTTCACTAATACAAAAACACTGGATGGACAAAGTCTGTGAAAGAATAGAGAAGTTCAAGTTAAGTGGAACTTGAAGAGAAGAAAAAAATGTACCTAATACAGTATAATCAAACTTCCTTACATAAATTTCAGGGGTTCCACAAATTAGACTTGATCAAAATATTTAATTTTCATTTTGAAAAGGGTTTTTCAGATATTTTCAGATATTGTACAATTTTTCAACTACTTCCTCTGAAATTAAGCAAAACACAAACAAAACAACACAACCCTTTAGTTGCAGATCCCTGAATCCTCAGGTTCTCAGCTTTGGTAGATACCAGAGCATCAGTAGGCCTTCTTTCATTTACAAACCAGTGATGGAAGAACACAGCATCATGTTAGTAAAAATCAAAAACTGTGAGCAGAAAATCAGACCCTGAAACATGGCAAATACAAAAAGCTTTACAGAAACAGTGGGAAGCAATCTATCGCTTATAAGCCCTCTGCTACAAATGCTCAATTGCTTTAAACTCTAGAAACATTTATTGTAGCATTTTAGCTTAGAGTGAAAATATGTGGCAGTTTCTAGAGTATCCCAGTTTCACTCAGAAACTCACTAGGAATCTAAACTGTAGTTCCTGAGTACACAGCATGATACTTATGTGAAATACCATGAAATAAAGAGGCAGCCGCATTTTGTATTCGCTGTATCCCAAGTGCCACAACCTCCCCGGAGGAGGGCTGGGGCAAGGAGATGGCAGCCATGTGCTACTCCCCAGCACGGGTGCCATATAAAGCATGGGTCCTGTAGCAGGTGCTACGTGAGGTCCAGTACCATACCAGTTGGAGTGGGTACTGGATAGGGCTGTGCAAAATTTCACCGGCTGTTTTGTTTTGATGCTGTTTTGACTTGTTTCAGGTTTGAAACAATGAAATTGAAACAAAACAGGGGCTTCAAAACTGCCTCAAAACAAAACAGGGGCAATTGAAATGTTTTGAAAATTGCAAAATGTTTTGAGTTTCAAAGCTCAAGCTGGGCTTTCCTGCAGGGAAACAGAAAATAAGGAGAAGGAGGGGGAAGAGGGAGGAAGGGGTGGGCAGGACTGCTTTCATACTGATTGTATACCTGGCCAGTGACTGTGATCCTTCCCTGACGTCCCTTCCAATCCCAGTGCTCTGGAGGAAGAATGGAAAAACAACATTAAAAGCAGCATTGTTTGAACTGTCCTGCTTTCTGCCTGGGAGTCTGACAGTTACTGAGCTATCTTCTAGCTATTCAGGGGCGTTAGACAATGAAGGCTACCACTAGAATTGATCTGAATGATTTCCTGCTTGCTAGCCTAGCCTAGCAAAAGGAATTCCAGAATACATTTTTCTTTCTTCTAGGTGCTTTTATTTTATTATTATATTCATTTATTTATTCTTTTCAATTTAATAATTATATTGTCTAGGATATTACACTATAGAATTTAATTTATACAGGAAGGTAGATACATTTATATTTTATTTCTATACATTTATACCTTGCGGCATAGAAGACTACATACCTTAGAGAATTTATATAGGAACTTGGATACATTTACCTTGTAGCATACACTACACACCTTAGAGAATGTATATAGGAACACAGATACATTTACATATTTGTATAAAAGCAAGACACTATGAAACACATCATGAAGAGTGGTGGAAAGGCATCTGGCAAGCCTTCAGGGAGGGGCAAAAGAGGGGGGGAGCTGTAAATTCGCTCTCCTCCCCGCTCCTCCCCCAAACAGAGACACAGAGTCTTTCCTACAAGTAGCAGGGATGAGTTTTCCAAAACCAGAAAGGAGAGGGGATCAGTGTCAGTGGTGCTGCCTGTGCCTAAGGCTGCATCCCCTCCAAGAGCATCAGCCATAACCACCCCCCACCATCACCATGACAACAAGCAGCAGCACCAGCATGACAGTCTCCTCCACCCCCATTTCACATCCCATGCTGGGCCTTCCAGTGTCAGAGGAAGAGCTGGAGCTGGATATGGATCTGAATGCCCTGGCAAGGGAAATTCTGGGGAAGAAGAGGGAATCAGCTGAGTTTGTGCTCCACACCCCTCAAGTTTTCCCTAAAGCCAGCTCTCCTTTCCCAGAAGGCATTTTACAGGAGGTTGAAGTAGAGGCTATGGAGGCAAGCAGCTCAGCTGAGTCTGTTCCTCCTGTTGCTGTGCCTCTGCCTGCTGAGGAGGGGGAAAGTACAGCATCCACACATGTACCCACACCCCAGAAGCAAGCAGACAGTGTGGTCTGGGATCATTTTGAGCTGACAGATGATCCCATATATGCTATATGCCTGAACTGCAGAGCCAAAACTAGCCAGGGCAAGGGAACAAAACACATGAGCACCACAGGGATGCTGATGCATATCTGCAGGCACCACCCCCTTGCCCTTGCTCCTCCTCCTTCTCCCTCCAAAGGCCCCATCCCCCAAAGCAGATGCAGGCCACTCTGGAACAGTGGGGGAAAGCCAGACAGAAAAGGCAGGCTCGTGGCAAGGGTGAGCAAGATCACCCAGAGCATTGGGAAGAAGCTTACTGTCAATGGCCAGCCCATCTCCTTAGTTGAGTGGCCAGGGTTCAGGTGGCTCATGGCACTCATGGTCCCATCTTACAAAAAGCCTGCATGCACTACCTTCAGCAGGATGGTGGTGACCTCCCTGTATGAGGTATGCAGGAAGTACTTGAGGGAGAAGCTGTGCAAGGCAGGGCCACAGGTGGCTTTACACTTTACCTTGGACATCTGGAGCAGCTGGGGTGGAGATCATGCTTACTTCTCTCTCACAGGGCACTGGTGCAACCAGTCATGCCATCAGTGGGCTCTTCCTCAAGATAAGGTGATGGATAAGTCCCACATGGCAACAGAGATCATGGGGGCCATGAACCACTTGATGCAGTGGTGCCTCACTGGGCAGGGTGAGTACACCTGCAGGTTCATGGTCACTGACAATGGGGTCAATATAGTCAAGGCGGTCCATGTTGGCATTTGCCATGTAGAACACAAGTCCTACCTAATTGTCAGGGACCCTTTAGACAGGGACAGAGCTGCTGGTGACAGCATCAGCACCATCAGCAAACTCATTTCCAAATGCAGGAAGATGGAAGACTGCTTCCCCCAGAGCATCAAGGAGGGCAAGATGCTGTGGGACAAACAAGCAGAGCTGAACGTCCATGCACAGGATCATGCAGGATGTGGAGACTCTGTGGAACTCAACATACCTGATGCTTGAGAGGCTGGTGGAGCAACAGAAGGCCAGCCATGATAAGTAGATGAGATGGCCTTGCTTGGGGAGATGGGGTCAGTGAGCCCCTGAATGGAGCTGAGTGGGGTAAAATCTCCCAGATCTTGGTGGTCATCAAGCCCTTTCTTGAAGCCATCAAGACCCTCAGTGTTGCCAATGCCCTCCTTAACCAGGTGACCCCCATAATGAGGGAACTTCAGAGCCAAATGGAGAATTTCTAGGGGCTCAATGTTCCTGGCTGGGACAAACCTCTGTCACCAGGCATCCTAGCACTCATGAGGTGGCTGAAGCAGGGCATCAAGAAATGGTTTGATCTCTTGTGGTCCAGCACGGTCCACATGCTGGCCACTATGTGTGATCTGAGGGTGAAGGGCAGTGTATGGCAGCAGCCAAAGCCTGAATGAGTGGACGGAGGTGCTGGTGAAGAGTCAGGAAGGCAGAATGGCAGAAGTGGGGGACTTGGAAGAGGGGGATCCACTGTCCCAAGCTAGCATGCCATCTACCAGCCAGTCTCCTCCTCCACCACAGGCACTGCCAATGTGGGCTAAGGGCATGACTTCCATGATGGAGTCCAGAAACATCAGACCCCAACATCAGACAGGTAGCACTCAGGCCTTGGTGGCTGCCTATATTGTTGAGGATGTGGAGCTGCTGCTGTGCAACTGCTTGGCATACTGGGCAAGCCACAGCCAGATATGGCCATATCTGGTGACGGTTGCCTGTAAACACCTGTCCACTGACCAGTGTCTGAGCAAGAGGGTGTTCAGCATTGCTGGGGATGTGGTGACACCCCACCACACTGGCTTGGATCCTGGTTTGGTGGAGCAGCTGGTGTTCCAGAAGGTGAACCTCCTGCTGCCGGGGTTCCCCAAGCTCCAGGTGCAGATGGCGTGTCTGCCACCCTCCTCACTCCATCTGCACCTATTTCCTTTTTTAATTTTAAAAAGCCAGTTAATTCCTGGCTCTCAGGGCTGGAGGGGGCACTCACTGCATCACCAGCCAGCAGGGGAAGAATATGTAGAAGGGAAGGGAGGGCTTGTTCTAGCACCCCCGCCCCCATAGACTGACCTGCAATGATTGAATCAAGTCAGGCTTGAGTTTTTTGAATGTCTGTCCCCACCCATAGGCTTTTAAAGTAAAAAAAAAAATGAAAAACCCACTGTTTTGAAGCATATATAATTCTGAAATAATTATGAATTTTGAAAGTCAACTTCTTGTAAATCCCCTTTTTCTTGAAGATGTGATCGGATAATGATCCAAATTGAGAGATACCTGTATAAATAAGATCTATTTTGAGGGATGTTAAATAAGCATGAAAATATTATAAACTGCTAAGTTACTGTTTGACAGTTTTTATATTTTATAATATTTTTATAAGTGAAACCATATTTATAAGTGAAATTGTAGTAAATTAGAGTAATAATTATCTTCAATGAAAATATGTATTATGCTATAAAATCTATTCATCGTTACCAAAAAAATTGTATTGTCACTATATTTTATAATTTTTTTTTATTTGGACACACTGACTGGTGTGGTACTGCACCTCACGTAGCACCTGCTAAAGGACCCATGCTTTACATGGTACCCATGCTAGGGGGTAGAACATGGCTGCCATTCTTTAGCATTACAACTTCTATCATATAAAGAAGAAAGTGTTGGTCAAATGTCCCCTCAAACATTCATTTGCAGTTCTGAGTTAAAGACTGCTATTCTGAGATGCACAACAAAATCCATAGGAGACTGAAGTTTCTGTCAATAAAGAGACCCACTGGTAAGTTCAATTTTATGAAGTTCTTGAATTTCTCAGCAGGAATCCTATACACTTCAATAATCCTTAACCGTCCTTTGGGTAATTAAAACTGCTGAATGTCATTCTGTTATCTTTACACAATATCCTTGTTTAAGAAAGAAAATACTAGGTGTTTCTGACAGGTCAAGAATTTTGGAAAGAAATATCCAAACACAATTTTGCTGGACTAATAGAGATGCATACTGAATTATTAGAAATCTATCCATAATAAGTGATTCTATCTTTAAGAAAGTTCAAGGATTTAACACTTATCTGGTCCAGAGCAGGTGCTATATGTAGTGCAGATCCTAAAGCAGTTGCTGCATGTGGTACAGCTCCAAACAAGCCAGAGTAAGTGCTGGATTCAGCATGCAGGAAGAGGCTCCCCATGAGTCCCCCACATGCTGAAGCTGAAGCCTAATAACTTTTGAACAGCAAATAATGAGCTGGACTGCCTGTCTAAGCAATCTTACAATGTATTTCTTCAAAGGAACCAGAAGAGGGGCCTCCTCCGTCTTTATCTTAAAAATTCTATAATATTTTGGTACACAATACTGAAGGATGTTTAGGCTTTATTTTATATGTTGATCATGGTGATATTAGATTCAACTACCTGAATGGACACTTACACTTCTCTACATTAATCCTAATGGCAAAATATCATCAGGTACACAGAGGAAAGTAATTTAACAAGCAGTTATTACAGACAAATTTAAATATATTAAGTGATGTACACATAAATACTTATTTGATATTTCATTTTTGTGGCTAGCATAGCTAGATTTGCCTCTTTCAAGTGTGACTTAAGAGGAAAATGCAACATTTGGACGGGAAATAACATGATTATGTGGAGAAAGTTAAAAATGTAATGTTCCCTCTCCCTGGTTATGGAAAGAAGTGTCATGGAATTTTACTGTTTTTAGGTGTGTAACAGAGACAGAGATGAATGATAAGAGTTCCCAAGGAAAGTCCAGGAGCTTCGTTTTGATGAAGGTAGGTTAGAGATCCTTAGACTAACTAAACTGAGATGCATATGCTTTCATGAGGCAGAACTCACTTCCTCAGGGCACACACAGAGTAGGTTATAAAATAGAAAGAGTGATTTGAAAACATGGAACAGGGAAGCATGGAGGAAGGGAGTGGGAGAAGTGCTGAGACAGGCTAACAAATATTAAATCCATGTGCAAAAGGGGTCACAAAAGCTTTGTGACATCATTATAGTATGGACACTTTATCATACGGGAAGAAATCTCTAGGGAATTTCCACTCTAACTTTAATAATTTCCAGTCCTCCATCAAACTAAGTTCCAGTCCTTCAGCAACTTCATTTCCTTGATATCATAGTGAAGAGGTTTGCAATGGCTACATCACTATCATATTTCATCAGAAAACACCAATGTGGCAGAGACACTGAGCAACATGCAGCAAGGGATAGGAGAAGTGAAATAAGAAATGTAAAACTAGATCCATTGGCCAATCATCAGACTGATAGTTTAAATGGACATTTATACACATGCTTCAGGAGTGGGGAGGGGTGCTTTAACTACCCCAGAGCATCATGTGTATAAGTGTCCCCAAGCTGAAAAATGGCAGTAAAGCTCATTGAATGAGTAAATCTCATTAAGTAAAGCTAATTGAATGAGCTTTACTTAAAGTGTCCCTGCTGCCATTTTTTAGCACAGGGTACCTTTGGTCTGTACCTGCTGGTACAGGTAACACTGGAGTCTGCTGGAGCACAGTATTTACCACGCTGCAGCAGACCTGATTAATTACAGCACATTGGAACAGCCTTGCTGCATGTGTATAGGCATCCAAAATGTCCAGAGGAGCAGAGTCAGGTAACTCCTGTAATATTTACTAAAGCGCCACTGAATTCCAAGTAGTTGCTTCCTAGCAGATAATTTTGTCACTGGGGATTCCTTCTTACATTATTACATTTCTTCCTGAATGTTCATTTCCAGACAGTGCTTTCTTTTCAGCACTCATATTCAAACTTTAAAAAAAGCTTCTTAATTAAAAAGTGACTAAAGATGAAAGTCTTCATTTTATCTAATACTAATACTCTCCATGCTGCATCTATTATTTCATATCTAAACCAGAACTGCATAATTATTTAAACACATTAATTTATTCTTTAATTCTCCAACTGTGCTCAAATCCCTCCACCTAAAATCATCTTGTGTAATTATTAAATATGCCAAAGCTGAGAGGCGGTAGAAGAGAACTAGAGGAGATCATATTACAGTCATATTACAGTTTCTATTGCATGACCATGGAGGATATTTGTCTTTGTTTTGAAATCTCTATCTCCGTCTCTCTCATGTATTTATTATTTTGTCAACACTGAATAGGATAAAGCTTCTAAAGAACTAATTTCAGAGAGTATTTCTAAGCAATTACATCTTCTTGCCAAAAATAGTACTTAGTGGACACTACTTATTTACTACTTTGCAAAGACCCCAATATATTCCATTACTCTGTTCCCATAGCTGCATATCATTCTTGCTGCCACAAGTAGGTTCTTACACTGTAAAAATGAGAGTGAAATATGCCAGAAGCAGAAGAATGCTTAATGAGTATTGCAAACGCTGTTAATTAAGTGCCAAAGGCAAACTGCATGGGAGCAGCCAAAATTAAGCTTTTGGCAAGTTTTGATATGATTCTCTGATGTAGGAAATGGACAGACATTTCCAGTCACTTTTCTGCAAGGGTATATCCCCAGATTCAGTCCTGGCTCTTCCTCTCTTTTCAGCATATTGCAATTTTAAATCAGAACTGTCAGTCATGTCAGACTGAATGTGTTCATACCCTGAGAATTAATACAGACTCCAACTGCTGCAGCTGCAGACCTTCCTACGAAGTAGCATAAAAAGAAAGCAAATATAAAGTTATCACAGTGATGAACAAGAAGGAAACGCCCATTAGGGGACCAGTAGGAAACTACGCCTATTTCTGGGTATGCTTCTCATTTCTTCATATTTTATTTATCGATGGAGCGCATTTTTGCCTATCATTGGTGGTTATTTTGTGGATAGTTTCATGCTGGAAGAACTATGGTTATTATCCATTATTGCCTATCAGGAGACATGTTCACAAAGCTAAGACCTGAACACTGATGAACCTACCCAACCCACAAAATAGTGTATAAAAACGGGATGTGGCAGATCAAAGACTAGTATTAGACAAACACTGTGACAGATACATATGTGTTGCTTCTGTTGAACTGTCTGGACATTATACAATTAAGTCTCCAGAGGCATATTCTGCCTGTGAATTATGATTAACAATTGGCAGAAGTTAACTTTCTAAATTACCATATTTACTCAAATCCAAGGTGACAGTATTTCTTCCATTCAGCATGGGAAAAAGCCCTCTTCTTCCATTTGAGTGTGGGGATGGAAGAGGTGGTGACTATGGCTGCAGCTCCAGCTCCAGTTCTGACCCTGGCTGAGGGGGGGGGGGGGAGACAAGTGACAAGGAGGCAGACTCCAGGGGGTGCAAGCACCATAATGGGTGAAGGCCCAGACAGGCAGGCATGGGGGGCAAGCAGCAGGGGACACAAGCAGCAGAGAGGATAGTGGGGGCACAGGTGACAGTGGCAGGGGAGGACACATGGCAGGGGGCAAGGTGTGGGGGGGCAAGAGGAAGGGGTTAGGCTACCTTCCCCACTCACTGTCTGCCCACATCAATATCTGATCCTTGCCACTGGTTTCGCAGCTATGCAGTTGGGGGCATGAATTTGAGATGACCCTCCAATAACTAGATTCCATAGGTGGAAACTTATAACAAAATTGCAAATTTTCCATATACAGAATCTAATTATTGTAAGGTCATCTTAAATTCAAAGTCAGCTTGGATTCAGGTAAATGCAGTATATGAACACATCTTTAATTCTTATCAGCTGGTTGTTTATGCAAGTAAACTGAAATCATTAGATAAACAAACAAAAAAACTAAGCAAAACTATGATATTGGGCCAATTGTTAATATATTATATCAGTTCAGTAGTATAATAGGGGTAGGCAAGTGGGGCACCAGCCCTGACCACTGATTTAAAGAGGCACAGGAATGGTGACCCATTGGGATGTCTTTACAGCAGGAGCAGCAGCCGGGTACCACAGAAGTAGTACACAGTGGTGTGGCAGCAGAAGCACAGAAGCAGAGTCTTTTGAGTCACCAATGCTCACGATTTTGCCCATATGCACACTCAGCAGGGTTTTGCCCAAGATGCAAAAGTTGTTTGTTATGCCTCTGTAGCAACTATCCATTAAGAATAGATTTCATTTCTTAAATTGAAAATATCATCTCCATTTTCTGGAGGTCATAATTTTCTTTTCTTTTTAAAGTTGATACTATGTTTGTAAAATGTGCGAGTTTGAGAGCTCTGGTCAATGACGTCCTTTTAATTTATAGGTTTGTAGAATTTAAGGCAAGAAGGAAACATCTAGATCTACCTCTTTTGTATGATATTGGCCATATAATTTCCTCTGGGATCTCTAAATCAACACATTAAATATGTTTTAAATAACCTTGTGCTTGGCTAAAGAAAGCATCCAGTTGTTATTTGAAGACCTTAGGAGATAATCCACCCTTTTTCTTTGGGGGTTTGTTACAATAATTAATCATGCTTGTTTAATTTTCTCTCTATTTCCAATTTTAATTGTTCTGGCTTCAGCTTTCAGATATTATAACTCATGTTATGCATTTGTTAGCTACAGTAAATAACCCTTTAAGTACCTGATATAATATCCTGTTGAAGGTACTTATACATAATAATCAAGTCAAGTCACCTGTCAGTCTTCTTTCTGGTAAACTAAACAGACTGAGCTCTTCAAGTCTTTCAATGACAGGCTTTTCCTTTAGTACATGAATAATTTTTGTGGCTCTTTTCTGCTCACAATACACGTTTTTACATCCCTTTTCAAAGGATTTTCAGAACTGTACAGAGTATCTTAGCACCAGACTCTCAAAATCCCCTCTTGATACCTACTTTCTTGCTACTTGAGTTTATACATTCAAGGATTATTTTAGCTCTTTTTACCATAATATCACAGTGAAAGCTCAGTTTCTCATTCAGTGACTTGTCTACTATGACTCTTACTTGTTTTCAGAAAAACTTCCTTGTAGATAGAGTAAGCCATTCTGTAGTTACAATGTGCCTTCCTCATTCTAGATGCACAAATATGCATTTGTCTGTATTAAAACATATATGTTTAAATGAGCCCATATTATCATATGATCCAGATAGCTCTGTGTGACTGCCCTGTCCCCATCATTATTTGCCACTTCATCATTCTGCGTGTCATCCACAAATTTTAGCAGCAGCAATTTTACATTTACTTCCAGATCATTGATGGCAATGTTGAATATTTGCTTGGTGAGATATGCATGTTAAGTAATTCCTATTCCATTAAGATGTGATCTTGTGATTTGTAGTGGTAATTTTTTAATCATAATGTTGCTAATCTTCTCTCAATACGTCAAATGCCTTATGCAATTAATTTCATTAACCAAAACTGTATTTTTATCAAAGAATGAATTCAAGTATTTTTCAACAAGACAAATTTTCTATAACACCTCTGGCACGATAACGTTCCTATTATTTAAATCTAAGTAGCTGAATGTCATCAACTTGTCCATTTATTTTGCCCAGAACGGATTTTAGGCTAACTGGCCTATATTTGCCATTTTTAATACTGACATTAAGTTCTTATGGCCTTTTAGAATTTCCCTGTTTTTCCAAAGTTTATTACAACTTAACATAACCAGGGTAGGAGTCAGCTATTTTTTCAGAACTTTTGGGTGCATGTTACCTGGACCAGCTGACTTAAAACTATTTACCCCTAAAGATCTTTAGCTTCCTTCTCAGTCAGTAATGGACTGGAAATACTTTGACATATTCTTTTCATAATGATACATCATTCTACTTTTTTCCAAATATAGAACAAAAATATGTATCCATACTTCTCCATCTTCTGCAGCATTATTATTCTAACATGTACTAGCAGATTGTAATGTAATACATTATAATTGTACATGTAGTGTACAGAATACCATTGCATTTAGTGGCAAGCCTATACTATTCTAAAGACTTTTTCTTAGCTTTGCCAGCCATGAAATCCTTTGCTTCCTTTATCTGTTTTTCAGACTTCATAAATTCTAATCCATAACTTCTTACTTATTGCACTTACTTCTGTGTGTTAAGTATTCCTTTCTTATTTCTAATTGCTGCCTTCACTTTGTCACTGAACCAGAATGGGCTTTTAGTCGAAGCTGTTGTTTTGTGGAATTAACAATTTCATGCCATCTAATAAACTGTTTTTAAAGAACTCATAATTGTCATTCAGTTTTCTTATCCAATTTTTCCTTTTAGTAAGTTTTCCTTGTCTTCAGGAAATTTTAGCCTTTTGAAGCAAGTGGGAGGCAAGACTGTCCTTTGTTCAAAAGTAATTTAATCAGCTCACATTCCCTAGTTATAAGTAACTGACAACTTATAGCATAGTAATTCATTTATTTGTAGCCTTTGAAATTTGCCCCAAAATTAGTGCTTTCACTTTTGTGTGATAAAATCAACATCAATATTTTTTTAGAAACTCTACCATGTTGTTATCATTGGCTGCATGAGACCTCCAGCATGTTTTCACATTAAAACCCCCAGTAACTTATTTTGTCCTCTATTTATCTATAGTCTCCCTGATATCTCTTCCTTGGCCTTCTTAATTACCACATTTTCCACATGTTAGGTATCTAGGTAGTAGGCATATTGGTGTAGAGGCAACAGGAATAAGAACTTGTGGTAGAGGTGATATCTTTTACAAAGGAAGTGCTATCTCTAAAAAAAGATACCACCTCTACCACGAGTTCTGATTCCACATTTGCCATATGCATTCAAGATTTTGCACTTCTGAGCTATTACCTTTCAAGTGACAACAAAATGGTAACTAATGTAGACTACCAGCCCACCTTTTCTGCCACTATATCCTCCCTGAACAGCTTATAACTAGAGATTTTGATATCCCACTCATGATTATCTTCACATCAAATTTCAGTGGCTATTTGTGCTGAGGGGTGTGTGCACAACACTTTAAAGTGAGCTAAACGTTTTTGCACCCCTTTAATGGTGTGGTGTCAGTGTTTGCACGCATCAGTGGTGTATTGCGCATTAATTCCAGCTGCTGTGGAAAATTAAGCAGCATAATGTGCCTTAAATACTTGTGACACAGCAAACTAAAACTCCTTCGAGGAGTTTTACTTTGCTGCCCCTACAGCTGGAGAGCAAAGCACTGGGCTCTGTGCAGCTCTGCAGGAAGCCTGGGATCAGCCTGGAAAAGCAGATGCTGCTCAAGAAAAGCAACGAGCCTGGTCTTTTTTTTTTTTTTTTTTTTTGCCCCCTGAAGCCTGCCTGCCTAAGCCGCGTGTGGGCCTGGTGCTTTTGTCTGTGGCTGCAGTGCTCCCCAGGACCACCTGAGCCAGGTGCCTGCAGGCAGGTGCCACCTTGGGGGGCCACTGCTGTTATGGAGGGAAGCACCAGCCCCCTTGCAGCCCAGAGACCACTCTGTCAGGTGGCAGCTTGCCCTCCCCTCCCCCCCGAAGAAGCAGGTAAGCCAGCCAGTTGTGTGCATAATATGGGGGTTTAATTGGCCCTAAACTGAAGAGGTGTTTTTTAAAACCCATTGCTTCAATTTAGAGCCCCCATTTCATCTACACACACCCAGTAATAACATAAAATTATCCAGTAGCATAATTATTCATAACATGCAGTTCAAAAATGATGAGTCCTGGATCACAACAGGCAAATTAATCTTTTTCTGAAGGTACAACTTTCAGGCTTAATAGAATAGTTCGGTGTTAATATCTACACTGTCTTTCTGTGTGATTGCTAGCCAGGCACCTATTCATCAGGAACATTTATTCATATTAGGAACTGGACGAAGACTTTAATTTAGTCTAGATAGCAGTGTATTAAAAATGGGCTCCTTCTTGTTATGTCTGTAATGTTTCCCCATACTTTTATGTATGAAATACTGTGCAACAGTATAACATAAGTATAAAAGGGTGAGAAGATCATTCAGTTGCCCTCACTTAGTTGCTTAACAAAAGCTTATTCATAAAACAGCTGTTTTTGAGAGGAAGTAATACTTGATTTTTTTCTATACTGTCCTATAGAGGGAATTCAAATTCCTCTACTCTCACTATAAAAAACATCTTTTACATGTTCATGAATAGTTGAATGAAGTTCAAGATTTCATAAGTGGGTGAAACTCATGAAACTGTGTGGTTTTATATTTCACACTATCTGTACATTTTTGCAGGTTTTTCATCCTTCCAACCTTGAGATACAAAATAACTGCAGGGTTTCATCTACTTGAAGTTTAATAATCATAAGATGGTGGAGTCTCGTAATGCTAAATGGTAGTATTTTAAAATCATATGCATTTTAAAATCATATGTATTAGGCTTCCTAATAAACCTTGTTCATGGAATGCTTGTAGCAAAAGCTAACTGAGACCAGCTGAAAGACATTTCTGGACTGAAGCAAATGATATACCCAACTCACAAATTCAGACCTAGTTACATACTTAAGGTTTGAATAATAGCATTATGATTCAGGACAACACCAATATAATGAACTGCTAAAAATATATAGATAGCTAAACAACTTAGAGGCAAAACCCAGAGAGGTATAATTTGTAACTTTATTCACTCCACCACAGAATTATATACTCCTTTAATCCAAGTGTGGTGTGCTTTTCAACTCAAATACACTAGCCCTTCAGGAGATATAGCCTATAACTACAGCTCAGCTGCTTAAGCAATCACTTGGTGCTACTCAGATGTTAGAGCAGCTGGGTTGCAAATTTTCTCAATTTAGGTTTACAAAAGCAGCATTAATTCTGCAGAAGAGACATCACCACAGACACTATTACTCCTATTTCAGCTTAACCCCAAGCCAATAGACAGGCTTTACAATTTCCCCTTTTTTATGCTGACAGGTGTTTACTTCTTTGTTGAACAATTATCTCCAGCTGAGAACACTACAGTTCTTTGCTGCTTGAGGCTGAGAGCCAGATTCAAACAAGGATTTAGGCATCCATCTTCAGTCTTCAGTCCCAGTGTGAAATTAAGGTATCCAATCTAAAATTGCAATCTAGGAAACACTTGCTCAGCTGCTTCCTAAACCTTAAGACAACAGATGAAAGGCAGTTTACTCTATTACCACAAACAGGGCCAGATTAACACATAGGCATACTAGCCACATGCTTAGGGCCCTGAGATTTGGGGGACCCAGTCTTGCCCTCCACAGCAGTGACGTAATGACCCCGTTCATCTCTTTTCCCTTCCCCTCCCCCTCCCCTCCACCAGGGTTGTGGAAGGAACCAACCTGGGCAGCATGCAGATTCCGGCAGGGCTCCTTCTGCTGCCACTCCAGGGACTTACTTGCCTTTTCCAGCATCTGGCTCACTCCAGGCACTAGGCAGGGAGAGGACGGGGCTGGGGCAGTGGTGGACCAGCAGGAGGGAGCCATAGACCCCAGGTGGGGCCCTTCAGATTTCTTATCACAGGACATGACTTCAAGTATTGCTATGAGAATGAACCAGCGCGGGGGGCAAGGTGCAAATGCAAGCATTGGGCTGTAGGTGATGAAGACCCACAGTACATCACTGGGGGCGGGGGACTGCAGATGGGTAGGGCTGTGGAGCCTGCGTCTGAAGGGGCAGGAGCATGAAGCTGGTGGGGGCAGGGTGTGGGTGTGAGGAAGGGTGGGGAGATTTGGGGGCCTCCCTATACACTTCCCCCATGGCACACAGCCCCTGGTACTGGCAGCAGTTACCCTCAGGGTACTCATGGCCCACACAGGCCTGGGCACAGCTCCAACCAGTACTGCACAGTGGGAGGAAGGGGCACAGTCCTGCCAGCTGCGTCTCTTGTGCCAGGCTCACACAGTGCATATGCATCTCTGTGCTACCGGTGAAAGCTCAGAGCTGGCTGCTTTCCCTGCTCATGCCTGCAGATCCTGGGAAGCAGGGAGTGGGGAAGGCAGCTGGCTCCAGCCTGCAGCACTTCCCCCAGGACCACAGAGTTTCACGTGGGGTGCACAGAGACTGGTGAGAGATGCGGCCAGTGGGGATGTGCTCTTTGCCACCCCCTGCAGTGCTGGATGGAGCCACAAATGGTGGGGCATCTATGCCTGCCAGACAATGAGTTTCGTGAGAGCTGTGTACCATGGAAGAGAGTGTGGGGGGATCTCCATACCCCCACCATCCCTTACACCCCACACACCCTTTCTTGCCCCCACAACACTCTTCCCACATATATACCCCAACATACACTATTGCCCCCCACCCACACACAGCCACCCTCAAAACCCCCAGCCCTCTACACACAACTCTCACCTCCACCCCTCCCTCTTTGAAATGTGCTGGGCTTCCTGAGGGTGGCAGTGCCAGAGTGAAGAGGAGGGTCTTAATGGCTCAGGCCCATGAGTTTTTTGACTAGGCCCTGTTAAAGACATAATCCAGCCCTGACCACAAAGTTCTTCAAAAACCTTTCTGCTGAGAAATGCCCCAGTCTTGACAGTATGGGGCATCTTAGCATTTTATTTATGGCTAAACCCAGCCAGGATCTAGAAACTAGATATTCCGTTGCTTATGTCCCTTGAAAGGAATAATGTAGTGAGCATTTTTAGAGCATGCCTAATGCACACACTAACTAGCTTTTACAAAATATGGTGGCAGATGCAGGAGAGAGTGTTAATACTTCATTTTATATATTAGCCACACACTTGGGTTCTGTCACTGGAGAGGCACCAACCATCATGTATAGCCTGTTACATGGCAAAAGACACTTTCCACCCCCCACCCACCTAACCCTGCTTCAACTCTAAACACTGGGCAGAAAAAAATCAAGATTCATTGTGAACGAGAGAAAGAGAATAAAAGGAGATGTATCTCTGAAGATGACAACTTAAGACATCCAGAGGTGACTAAGGTACTCACCTGAGCTCCAGTCCTTCTTCCAGTGAGCATTTCTACATTTAACATACAATAATCATTGCATTAAAGAAAGAAATGATCCTGGGAGCAGGAACTAAAAACTGGCTTTCCCTTACAAAGAGAATGCCTTACCTACTACTCTGGAATCATTCTCCCTCTGGCATAATCAGTCTTGACTCCTTTTCTCCCCAGGGTTTACAACTCAAACAACAGACAGTATATATTAAGTCTTTGTCTTAATCATCTTGGCCAGTATTCAGTATGTTTTCTGGCTTATACTATAGTTGCTGTACTCACGGACCCTGGCAGATGTTCCATTTGTCACAATTTATAAGCAAATATCATATGACAAATAATAAGATGCCAGTACCGCATGCCAATACACATTAAAATTATTGCAGGATATTTCCATGGTACAAAGATGTTGCTGTTTCAATGATAACTGGCTTAATATCTGGCATGTTATGATTTGTCACGTGATTCCTGCATATAAGGCATGACAAGATTTCTGGTATGTTTATGACTTGTTCTGTGATACATATAATGCATGATAAATGTAAAGTCTTTCAGGGGCCATGGTAATATCATGTTTTCATCTCTGCATTGACTGTTACTATACTATACTGTTACATGTTCTAACTTTGTTAAGATGGCAAGTTTTTCTTCTGATCCATTTTCCATAGTGATGAACCTACATATTAATCAAATTGGCCTTGCCCCTTGGGAAAACGTCCTAATTTACTCCATTGATTATCACTTTTTTTTTATGAGCGTTACACGGAAGCTGAAACTGAAACTTTGCTACTCTGTGTTTCACATTTGCTGGTCTGTCACTTTTCCTACCACATTTTAGTACACACGTAGCCTGCATACTGATTTTGACCAGCAGCAACACTCTCAAGAAGCATTGCTTCATACATGCTATCCCCTTGACTAGGAGCAGTGTAGTCATATCCTTCCCATAATCCCAATGGCAGGATAGCTGACACTGTCACTCACCAATACTAATAACAGAGTCTCTGGCACTTTACAAATAGAATTAAATTACTTATGATGGTTTTTTTTGGTGGGGGGTAGGGGGCAGAGTGGGTAAGGTACACAGCATATAACATAGCCCATATTCAAGGGCCAGGAATGGTAAATTTGTGGTCTAAATGCCTTTTGTGGAAGTTAGGTGTCACTCAGATCCTGGAAAAAAACTGTTCATGTAAGAATATTGACTGCACATGAAAATGGAACATTAAAATATACCATTGCTAGGGTCAGCTCCCTCAAGGAGTGGAAAATTGTATTTTTTCCAGTTCCTTGCTTTTATGACTTCCATTTTCATTCACTGAAGTCACACTACGAAAACTCCCTTTTAAAAATGTGCATATTGGTCACAGCTCTGTTTCTGTAGCCATACCATTTCAGCCTCTTGCTATGACATTTCCCCCTGCAAGTTGAACTGTGCTTTGTAGGTTTAAGTGCAAACAGTTTCCTTCCAATGCAGTAATTTGTTAGCAATGACACTGGAAATAACTCCAACAGCTTATATGATGGTCATGAAAATATCACACTTATTTATCAATAGAAATCTCTCATCCTAGGAGATGAACTATACACTGTCTGAATGAATTGCAAAATAGTCACTATGTTGTGATACATATAATGCTAATACTAATAATAGTTGTGATATGTAACAACAATGATCAGGTTATGTCATATTACATGATATGACATATGCTGTGAAATACAGGCACCAAAGCCAAGTGCAACTTTAGAGTAACTAGTCAAAGACACACATTTTTACCATGAGAAACGTTCCACTGAATTTTGTGGCATTTATCATTACTGTATAATTGCTACAGCAACAACTGTTTTCTAGATGAGAAGACATGATGTTTTGGTTCAAGCAAACCTGTGAATATTTTTGTCTTTCAAACTGTTTAAGCTCGGCCCTTGGAGTTTTGCTGTGGGTTAGGCCTTAAGAATACCTGTAATAAGGCAGGAAGGAGCAAGGAACAGGATGATCAGAAAGGAAAATTGGCTCTGTGGTGAAGGCTTGTATATATCTGGGCAAAGAGTTCCAAGACTGATCTGACCATCAGCTTGGCTTGCAGAAGGAAAGGACTGAGAGGTTGGAAGAAAATTAAAGGAGGTTGGGGAGAAGAAAAAGGGGGCAAGAGAGAGGAATTGGGTGAACAATTAGAGAAAAGAGAGTGCAAAGGAGTATAAGGGAAGAAAAAGGGAAAGAAATCTGAGCAATTAGGAAGGAACAGATAAAATGCGTCTGTCTAATCTCTGGGGTGGGGTAAGCAGAATTGTTGAGCCCACCATCATCCTAAAGAGAAAAGCAATCAGTTAGACATCACTGCTATTATATAATGTATTTTATTTTAAAAAGCCATAGGGCCACATATAGATATTATACTTTGAACATCACCAATGTGATATGTAACAACAATGATACTATATTTTTCATACTCCCTTTTACTGCTTCCTCAGTCTGTCTGTTATTTCTTCATGCTATTCCTTCGACCATTATGCCAGAAAACTACATTTCATTAAATCGAGAAGGTATGTTGACCTCATTTTAGTCTTCCAAAGCTGATAAATCCTTTCAACTGTTTGTTCCCAAAAATGTAACCACGTATGATGACTATAAATCAATCTGCACCTAGCCTGAAAGGTATTATGTTCTTGTAGTTTTTAAGCTGAAGACTCCAACAGGAGTTTGCCTAAGAGTCTTCATATAAAAGAAAATAAAAATATGAACCATAAAAACTCTGACTTGTAGAAGTTAAAGTACCTTGTATTGAGCTTGTAGATATGTTCGTCAGAAAATTGCCAGGTGTTTAAAATGAGTTCTGAAATGTCAGTTTAGGGATACTTGATACTTCACTATTGTATTGTAACTTTGCTTCAGTAGTAAAGAATAAAATGCCCAAAAAAAGGCATTAAAAAAAACCCCCAGGCCACAAAAAAATAATCTTTTAGATAAACTATTCTAAAATATTTTCTGTTCCTTTGTTGAGGGATGTGGCTTTATTAGTTTAAAATCATTTGATTCATCTTATTGATATTTTGTCGCATATTAGTGGTTGTCCTGGAGCCAGGTTTCTGTTATTAATTTACAAGAGACATCTCTCATCTTTCTGTAGATACTACAATCCAAATATGTCCTAACTGTTAATGTGTTCACAAACTGGTTTCCACTTTATGCAAAAGAATTGTTACACAAGAATATCACATGAATATGCATTTTTTGCACAATATCCTCTAAACAACTCCTTTGACCTCTGTTTACATGGGCATATCTACACATTCATATTGTAACACTTCTATACCAAAATGTTGTTTTAAAAAACTGTACATGCAAACTGGAGTATGCATAGATAAGGCTATGTTTTTAAATGTTGATTTATGATATTACTAGGGAAGGATTGAGTCTTTTCTCTTCTAATTTCAATTTACCTCAAGAAAAACAGAAGAAAATCTTTGTAGATAGCCAATTTTTTATTGGAGACAGAACACAGCATGAGAAAAAAGGGACTATGGGAGCAAATATTTCTGCCAAAAATACTATCATGTACACATCATTGTAAATCTATGGCAACAATTAAATACCATTTTGTTAGTTAGCCACATTACACTGTTATATTCTATAATGAATGTGATGATGATATGCTTGAATTAGTAATTAAATATTGGCTGATGGCTTCCCTCCAAAAATGGCAATCAGTAGACACCTGCATGGATTGTGGAATACCATCACCAATTCCAGATGAGGCAGCAAGGTAGACCAACATAGTAGAGAACAAAGCAAGTGTCTGTAAAATGCACAAACAGCTGGTAAATGATGGCATGCTGCTGTTATATGAATTGCCTGTCAACAAAAAAGAAACCCATCTCATTTGGATTCCTTCTAATATGAAATCAAAGGAAAGATCTACTAATAAATTTATAGAGTCACAAAATATGTGGAGAAAAAATAATGGAAAGGCAGAAATCATGCTCCAAATAAAAACAACTCTTGTTTATATAATTGTGACAGCAAGACTATGACAATAATATAATTGTGTACAGTGACATTTTGTCATAAATCCTTCATAATCAAAGATGGGAGTGCAAGAGTAGAAGTAGATGAGTCAAGCTCACTGGTGCGCTAATGGCTGTCCAGGGCTATGCCTGACAAACAACTTTAATCACAAAATTTACAGCACCATTCAGCATATAAGTCAGTCTGCTGCTACTGAAATCTTCATCTTATGTTCTTTACTTCCCAAATGGGCGCTCCTATTATTCAGAAAAACCTCTACCTTCTTTCAACTTTACACTTCATTACTACCTACTTATAATTAAGAATTCAAAAAGAGTTAGGTGGAAGGTTACACTTTATAAAGCAAGAATAAAGGTGGTATGGTAGCCATATTGATCTAAGAATACAAGCAGTCAGTATGCTAGAAGTGATATCTTTTATTAGACCAACTAGACCATTGCAATTTTTTTTTCTTTATTTGTAAACTTTTGGGTACATGCACCCTCCCTCAAGCACAGGAGAATGCAAAGACTGTAAAATTTCTCCCAGGTAAAAATGAAAATTCATGTTTCATAGGAGAGTTGAAGGATGGAATTTTCATTTTCATTCTACCTGGGAGAAATTTTACAATCTTTGCATTCTCCTATGCCTGAGGAAGGGTGCATGTGCCCAAAAGTTTGCAAACAAAGAAAAAAAATTGCAATGGTCTAGTTGGTCTAATAAAAGATACCATAGCATACTGACTTTATAAAGCATACATTTATGTTGTCCTTCTTGGGCAAGCACACTTCCTTGTTTCACAGTCTAGTTCACCCTATAAGAACTGCTAAAGCATCTGCATATCATCCATCCACATCATGTTTGGCCCATCACAGCAGAACTTTTGTTAGAAATGACTCAATTAACATGCAGTCAATATGTTGTTGTTTTAATCATTGATCATCTTGTTTTACAAAGCTGTGATACATAGACATGGTAAGATCTTGAAACTTTAGTTACAGGTGGTGGGATGGAAAAAGATACTACAGAAATGGAAGTTCATACATCCAGTAGCAAATAAAATCATCCTAGAGAATTACCTCACAAACTTAGAGCCTAATCACAATTTCAAACTTGGATCTCTATGAGTTGACCCCTACTTCCATGCAGAAGTCCACTAAATTCTGAGGGAATAGACGGTTAGTCCATGTGTATTTTGTTTTATTGAGAAATCTCACTCAAAGTGAAATAATACTTTAGAAAACAATTGTGACAGCCATTAAAAAGGAATTTGGGATTCGAGTCCAAGCCAACAAAAAGGATTTTAGTGAAATTTATATAGCTTTTAGCTAAGTTCAAGAGCAGCATCTTCAACACCTCAGCTAACCTGGTAGATAGCTGAGCCACAGAAACTTAACCAGTAAAATGCCTGGGTTCCTAAAGTTCAGCTCCTGTGCATGTCCAAAACTGCCATCTTCTTGGCAAGTATAAGATGCCACTCAGCTCAAGAAACATAAAGCTGATTAGGATACTCTTCTGCCTAAAATCTAGGAGCTTGATCCAGTAAACATGCTAGTAGTATGCTGTAATGCTGTATAGATTTTGACAAGAGTGAGCACATGCTAGCAGTATCCTGTATAGATTCTGATAAGAGTGAGCACAATGACTTTCATTCAGAACTACTTAAGGTGCTTTATGAATTTTTCATTAAAATTCGAGGGGTAAGGGACTTAATTATGGGTGTCTGCTACAGACCACCCAACCAGAGGGAGGAGCTGGACCACCAAATTGCTGGCCAGCTCAAGGAGGCAGCTAGGATGAGGGATGTCATTGTTATGGGTGATTTCAATTACCCAGACATCTGCTGGGAGGAGCAGACTGCCAAGTCCAAGAGGACCCGGAGATTCCTGGTGGAGCTGCACGACCTCCACTCGGTCCAAGAGGTGCATGGCCCCACTAGGTGGGGATGCCCTGCTGGATCTGGTCCTGGCCTCAGGGACAATCTGGTTAGAAGTCTCCAGGTATGTGACTCCCTAGGAGATAGCGATCATTGCCTGATAGTTTGCTATCCAGTGCAGTGTAGCTAGGGCCCACACTAGGACTAGGGTCCCAGACTTCAAAAGGGCCAATTTCAGAGAGGTCAGGAAGTTAGTTGAGAAGACGCTGCAGGCCTGTAGGGTTGAGGACATGGGCATCCACGAAGAGTGGATGTTCCTTAAAGAGACGGTCCTCCAAGCCCAAGGGGTGACCGTTCCTGCCCATCCTGCAAGATGGGCAAAAGTGCCTGGAAGCCCCCATGGCTTAATAGGGATATTCGGGGAACCCTGAGGGCCAAGCGGGAGGCATGCAACCAATGGAAGAGAGGAGCTGTCTCCAAGAAGGAGTACTCCTCTTGTGCTCAGGATTGCAGGAGGGCTAGTAGGAAGGCCAACGCGGGAGTAGAGCTTCACCTGGTAACTAGGATCAAGGACAACAGGAAGTCCTTTTTCAAGTATGTGGGGAGCAAAAAGAGAGTCCCGGGCAACGTTGGGCCCCTGAGGGACTCGCTGGGCAACCTGGTGCTGGTAAGGCTGAGATCTTCAATGGGTTCTTTGCCTCAGTTTTCCTGAGGGGGACCGGGACATCCCTCCTGCCAAAAGCCTGAATTCCCCCTCGGGAATCACTGCTAGGCCAAGGGTGAGGGTAGACCTGGTGGAAGGGCTTCTGGAAGGGCTGGATGTCTTTAAGTTGGTGGGTCCAGATGACCTGCACCCAAGGGTGTTGAGGGAGCTGGTGGTATATGAGCGCTCTTGGAGCTCTGGACAAGTGCCGGAGGACTGGAAGGTGGCCAGTGTGGTTCCCATCTTTAAGAAGGGGAGGAAAGAGGACCCGGAGA
>JAGPOW010001338.1:46681386-46787564 GCA_030014935.1 Caiman crocodilus
ATACTGGCTGGAAAGCTCCCCTCTTGCTAACACGGTGGACTAACAGGATCTTGGCGTCATTGTTGACGCCAAGATGAACATGAGCTGCCAATGTCAGACAGTGGTTGGGAAGGCCAACTGAACCCTATCATGCATCCAACGATGCATTTCGAGCTGGTCCAGGGTGGTGATTCTCCCCCTTTATGCAGCATTGGTCAGGCTGCAAATGGAGGACTGTGTCCGGTTCTGGGTGTCGCACTTCAAGAGGAATGTGGATGGCCTCAAGAGGGTCCAGAGGAGGGCCACTAGATTGATATGCGGGCAGCAGGACAGGCCTCATGAGGAGCGTCTGAGGGACCTGAACCTGTTCAGCCTTAGTAAATGGAGGCTGAGGGGGGACCCGGTGACAGCCTATAAGCTGCTCAGGGGAGATCAGCAGGAAATAGGGCAGGCTCTTTTTTGCTGGGCACCACCAGGGGTAACTAGGACCAATGGTCACAAGTTACTGGACAGGAGGTTTAGGTTGGACATTAGGAAACACTACTTCACAGTTAGGGTGGCTAAGAGGTGGAACCAGCTTCCTAGGGAAGTTGATCTTGCTCCTATCTTGGGCACCTTCAAGAATAGATTAGATAGGTACTTGGCTGGGGTTCTGTGACTCTGGTACTCGTTCCTGCCATTGGCGGGGGGTCAGACTAGATGGCCTGCTTTAGGCCCCTTCTGACCCTAGATACTATGATACTATGATTATACCGTCATTGGAAAAAAATGCATATATAGTCCTTCAGAAAGGACTATTCTAGACCAAGTCTTCTTCACAGGTGAGTGCCTTAATCAGTAGGCTAGAGAGCCATACTTTACTGTCTGCCCCAATGAATCTTGAATCCTTGTCTTTTTTTTTCTTGCAAAGTGGCACAGTTTCATGGGGAATTCTGAAACCAACTACACAATACTCTACTAGGAGTTGAGAAAGTGTATGTGTGTATTAAGGGGTGTGGATTGTCTCAGATTAGGTCTCCTACCAGCTAAATGAGTGTTTTTACCACTTGGATATTATGCAAAAAGGGCGCGTCTACACATTGATGTGTTTTAGTACATCCTTTCTGAAGTGCTAAAGCGTGGCACAGTAACAGCCTGAACTATGCCACGAACATGGTGCATGGTTAGATATTTTTGCTACTTTACCATAGCAGCATGCTAAAACAGGGGAACATGCTGCTATGGTGAAGTAGCTGCCAATTACATGTAGACTCATGTGAGCTACATCACTGTTGTATGTCATTCGGTGACATAGTGCATTGCTACAACAATGTAGGGTGATGTGTAGATATGTCAAAAGGATGACTCCTCCCTTTTGAAAGGGCTGATTTAGATATCTGAGAGGATTGTGAGTTCTGATCTGAAAAAGGTGTGTCTCTGCAGCCCAGAGTTAGATGTCAAAACTTGTACTTCATTGTAATTTAAGAAGAATGTGTCAATTTTTCAGAATTTCCTGGTAGATAGGTCGATCCCTTCTCAGATTGCTGACTGTTATGAGTGCTACTCTGAGGTTCCTAACTCTCCCTTGCAGTGTATAGGACCTCAGGCATGTCTTGGAAATCATGGAAACAGAAATGGAGAATGCCATCCAGGAAAGACAACATCAATAGCTGCAAAAGTGTAATTATTATCAAAAAGGTGACTTGTATACTTGTGAAACTGATTAAAACTTGACTCTGTAGAATATTTGGACCGTTTAGTAAAAGATGCTTTATAAATGTTGAATACGTGAAAATACAATTATCTCCATTGTCAATATTTGTTTCTCTGAAACCGTATTGCAAAACCAAGTTGAAAGAATAATCTATGAAAAACAGCTCAGATGCCTATCAATCACTCTTATGGCACAAAAGATACCAGTGTTTGGATATAAATTATTTTCTATAAAATCAGAAAAAAACCACTTATTTAAAACACATCAAATGCATCAGGGCAAAAAAAAAGCCTAAATTTCCAAACTTATGAACACTGGGCACATCTATATGTGCAAATAATCTAGGAACAGTTTACTCTTAAATTAACTACTTGAGAATAAAGTCTCTTGGGCACGTGTCTACACATACAGATTTCCTGCTCCTGGCAGCACACTGCTCCTGCTTCCTGAGGCCCTACAACTGGCTCCTGCAGCAGCCAGTGGGAGCTTTAGCCTCCCCCTGGGTTTTAGCCCAGGGTCCAGGAAACAGTTGTCTCCTGGCAGGGGCTGGGACATTGCTCCCTGCCCTGGGAGTTGCCTGCTGCTGGAGTGGGCTCCCCACCAAAGCTTGGGAAGGAATAATGTCCCTCTGCCTCAGCAGCAGGGAGTTCCCAGTCCCTGCTCCACCATCATGGGCTGGATCCTTATGATCCTTATAAGGGGATCTCAGAACCAGCCCTGTAACTGTGCAGCTGTTGCTGGGAGACAAGAATCTCCAAATGAAAGTCTCCCAACCCTGCAATGGTGAAGCAGGGGTTGAGAGCTCCCTGCTGCAAGGGAAGGGAACATTATACCCACCCAGGATCTAGTGGTGGAGTCTACCACAGCAATAGGTAGCTTTCAGGGAGCTATCTCATGCCTCCAGCTACCCAGCTGACCAAAAGCACATTTGGTCCTGGTCAGGCGTCTACATGTGTGCTATTACACAGTTACTAATTACAAGTAAATTTGCTATTTGCATTTGCAGGTAGGAAATTTACATGCAATTAGAGCCAATTACTGTGTAGTAAGTGTCTGCATATGTAGAAGCATGTGCTTATTGTGCAGTAATTAACTATACTGCATGGTAAAACATCTCCTGTAGATACTCCCACATGGAGCAATTTTGCATTAAAGTAGATGAAGCTTTCATAAACCTTTGGACTACATCTAATAGGCATACATTGAAGTGCTATGAACAAATGCTGAAAAGGCTGAGAAATCTGCGGTGACTATAGAAATGTTTTAGCAATGTGAAGGTGTTAAAATGGTAGAGTACCATAGCAATAACAATGTAATAACATTTGTAGTAACTTAATAAGTTTACAGCTGTAAGCTGAGAAATATTTCAGGAATGAATGTGGTTTCCAGTCAATGTTAAGAGATAGGTCTATAAGTCCCACAAGATTCAGATCTAGATGTTGGAAAAATACGACTTACCCACCTAACAATTTCTAATGGAACTTACAAGCACAGCCATGTATAAATAAGTTTGTCAATTAGAGGACAAAAATGAAGAGTTAATTAAATTCCTAGTTTTAATAAGTATTTAGCAAAAAAACAGAATACAGCAACAATTTGGTTTGATCATATGCAGTTTGGTTGGCTCTGAGCATAAGAACAGTAATCCACCTGGAGAAGGCTAATAAAAGAAATATGCTAAGCTAACTATTCTCATTGCCCAAGTGCTCCCATTTATGGTAGGTCAATGGTCCACATTTACTGACATAAAAAAATACAAAGTTGGTGACTCTAAAACCACAACTAGGCCCACAAGTGAGGGAAGGGATTTAAAGTCACTACTAGGCTTTGCTCTGGTGAGAAGACCAGCTGAAAGCAAGAAATTCAGGTCAGGTACAGTCATTACACTTTTACTGGTATAAGTGATCAAAAAATAGTCTGCACCTGTAACAGTTCAGATGTTTGGCACACAAAACCAGTCTATGTCCATAATAGAACAGAATTTTAGCACACAAAGACTGGTTTAAAAATGGAAGAATCTGGCGCGAAAAAGATTTATGTCTTTTACCAAAGGACGAATGTGTATTGTGTTCGCTACCAACCTAAACTGTGCTCCTTACAGAAAACCATGTAACTTAGATTGATTTTTCCTTGGTCTTTTTGAATGTCTGTACCTAGCTTCACTGATCATTTCCTACTTAGATTAAACCTTTGATCATAGTTCAGTGTTTCCAATTTTAGCAAGTAACGAGAGCAGTTGACTGTGTCCAGACGAGCACACACGTCTCTTGCCCCACTTCAAACTTCTTTGAGGTGGGGTAAGAGGCATGTGTGGGAATGAAAAAATGTCCCCCATGCTACAAGTTGGCAGTGCAAGGAGAAAATTAGACCCCTGGATATCCAGGCATATAAAAAAATCAAAATTAATAAAAGCGGAGCCCTGAGGCTCTGGCTGCCAGAGTGTCTCTATGGTTGGCCCCCCACCCTGATGCTGAAAAATGTAGCCAGCTGGGCCAAGTGTTCAGCACAAGGACTCCAGTGCCGGTGAGTAAGGGATCAGGGGGCTGGAGGAGCAGGGAGGGGACCATGGGTGGGGTACCCCCCCTTGGACCTACCCACTCCCCCAGCCCTCCTGACCCCTGACCCCCAGAGTGATGTTCCTGCCACCGTCCCCACCCCCCTACGAAGGAGGAGGGCTTCCATGTGAAGGGCTATACCTGGCCCTTCCACCAGATGCACCGGCACCCATGGCAGCCGTGGTTCACCCAATAGTGCTTGTTAAACAATTCACCAATGCGTAGGGTGCAACCCGCACCACCACCACATACCACACTCGCACGCGGATTACAGGAATTGTGCCAGGGATCAAAAATGAAACCTGGAAAACCGCTAGCCATATGGCTAGGATGCCTGGTCGTTGAGTTTGGGTCGGACTTGCTAGACTTGGAAGAGGCTAGCTTCCTAACTCGCCAAGCCTCATGGAGTGGCAGGCATGCCACCGACCTGGACATGGTAGCAGGTAACGTTCACTGGCCCATCCCACTTCCAGTGCTTGTTGCAGGCCAGGTTAGCCACAAATCCCACGTGTGGCATGACAGACAGCCGGGAAGGGCCACTGTGGAAGAACTCCTGTTAGCTATAGTAGGGGTTTCATACTGCTCCTGGAACCCACAAGTACATCAGCTCGGGCTGACACAAGCTGACATAAGCTGACACAAGCCCACCGTCACCTACAAAACCCCGGGGAAGTTCCAGCTACTCTTGAAGCCATAAAAGCCTGTGTAGAAGTTTACAGGGGAGAGAGCGCTATTACCCTCCAGCTTCTCCTCAACCCGCTAGCCACCCAACCAGCCGGGAACATCCTAAGCCAACTCCCATGGCTAAAAGTCCTCATGAAGTCAGCAACTACAGACCCAGCTAACGCACCGAACCGTCTTACCATATACCCGGTCGAGTACCAAAGGCCAAGCCACCACCAACCCAACCACCCACGACCGGAATCGAGGCCGCTACACCAAAGAACACCTGAGGAAAGAGCCATGTTCGGATTCCTCCTGAACCACTCCAGGCTTATGAAACAGCAATTGCGCATCCTACGAGACAAGGGCCAATGACATCTGGTGTCTGAACTGGGCTTCAAGTACCAAGATTACCAACCTTAGCCCATCACAACTGGTTAACCTGTCATTCTGCCCTCTGAGAAAATTCCCTTTAGTCGACCCCGTTACTGCTCTCAATTTCCCCCCCACAGGTCCAGCACCGGGTGGTGCGAAAGCTGCAGAGTTGTGGAGACGGCGGCACGCTGACTCCTGGCGCCATGATCAGACTGCTTGCGGTCGTTGCAATCATACTCGCTCCAGCTACGACATCACAGCAATCCAATGAGGCAGACCTGACAGCACTGAACACCACCAACTCGGTTCCTCCTGGCTTATGTACTTGTTAATCTCTTTAATAACCTTGTTAATGCCCCTCTTTTCTGTTTGTATAGGTATTGGAGCAATCCGTTGTCTCTTCCAGTATGTTAGAACCAAAGTTATGATGCTATCTGCTTTTGTATATACCCACTTGCCATATGAGCTCCCTGAACAAGACGACGATGACTTAAACGACTTACATATGCTCTAATTCCACCTGTGCCATCGGCAAGGGGGCATGTCAGAACCCCTTTAATTGAATGCCTATGGCACAGTGGAATTTCCCGCCACAGTGGAAAAGCCTGCCAAGTCCAATGGCCGCAACGTTCAAATGAGTGCCACTCATTGGCTGGTTAAAGATTATTCCCACTTGGCAACTAGCAATTGGCTTGCTAACCATATACAAGTAAAAGCAATTTCTGCCCACGTTGGAGAACTCCGGACACAACCTGGTGTAAACTTGGCAGATTGATCACCCACCAATGACTCCCCACACCAACTTGTCTGACATACCCCGTTCTCTGCGCGCTTGGTAATTCGTTTATGGAACCTCTTGTCTCGCTTCAAGGGCTCTTGCTACGTTTCTCTCTTTACGTTTGTAACTCGTTTGTAACTGCAACGAAAGCCAGCTTCTTCCTACACTACACACATCAGTGGCGTAAGTAAACAATCTATTTGTTACCAATACGCATCCGTGCCTAATTCCGCTCCACACATTGAAGTACCCACCTAACGTTCTGGGTACCTGGCAAGGGCCCCAGCACTCGCCTGGCCACCACACCCAGCACTTACCAGAAGCTCCAACTGCCATCTGGCTGACTGGGGGCCTGCCTGCACAGTGCAGGGCAGAGGGACAGCCCCATCATCCCCATCCTGGACCCTCCTGACCCCCTGCTGTCTTGTGCTGTCCAGGGTGGCTCTGCCAGGAGGCCCCGAAGCCCCCCCACCCTTGCTTCTATGGTAAGCAGGGGCTTTTTTTCCAGTTTTTTTTTCTGTTTTTTTTTTTTAAGTAATGGTGCCTACAGTTGTGAGGGTAGCCATGGGGCCCATGGGTGCAAGTTGGGGGGTGAGGCTGGGTGGGGCAACCATCGGGGGGGGGCTGCAGCACCTGGTGGGGGATGGGGTCAGGTGGGGCAGCTATCGGGGGGCTGAGGTGGGGCATGTAGGCCTTGCGGGGGGGTAGCCCCTGTGGGGGCCATTTGGCCCCTGTTGGGGGACTGTACCCCTTGTATGGGGACCATAGCTCTGTTGGGGAGCTGTAGCCCCAGTATGGAGCCTGAATCCCCTGTTGGGGGCCTGAAACCCCTGTTGGAGGTGCTGTAGCACTTGTGTGGGGGCCGAATCCCCTGTTGGGGGCTTGGATTTTCCCACTTTCAGTTACTGCTTTGGAGATGAAGTAAGGAGTGAACTGATATATTTCTTGTGTGGAAATTAACTCCTTGGGTCATTTCTCTACAAATAAGGGTTTGTAGATGTGGAGCATACATCTTTATAGCCATAAAAACAAACAGCAATTAGACAGTCAAATGTTTAATATTTTTAAGACTGAGTTCAAAGTTTCATAATGAAAATGCTCATATGAATGCTAAACTTCAAAAAGAGAACTTCAAAGTAAAGTTAGCCTCCTTTTGTTCAAGAAAAAACAATATTGTTATCCATGTTTTATGAGTCAACAGATTAATTACTGTGATAAGAATTTTAGCAAGGCACACTGGATAGTTTTGTTATGGAGATAAGCCATGGAAAAGCATTATCTACCCAGACATTAAAACGGAATTACGTGCCAAGTGCAAGCTGGGATGTTTCTGTGTCTTAGCCCAGTAACACGCCTTTTAGCAGAGAAAAGGAAAAGAGCCATATATAGTAAGTGCCATATATAGTTCGGAAGCTTAAAAAAAGAACTCTCAAAAATATGTATGACTACCAGTAAAATAATATTTTCTACTAAGAAATCCCTGCTAGCATTAATTATGAGATTGCAAGAAAGGGATGTGTTTAATGTAGGCAATGATTAATAATAAGACTATGATACCTTTCCTGGGGATTTGTGATAGAACAACATCCAATGGATTTCATCTTTGTACAAGAATAATTGACAGATAGATCCCTTAAGATAACGGACTTCAATTACTGTAAGTACATTCTGAAAAAGGACCTACTAATTAAAGACCTATCTCACTATTTCATTGGTTTATCTTCTTCAAGAGAAACAAGCATTGGGGACAGGTAGAAGGTGCATGCAGGTGCATACACCCCCTGAGATTGGCAGTGCACCCCCTGCAAAATGCACCACCATCACTGCTAGTACTGCCTGCAGGCAGTCACCACTTAATACGCCCCCCCTTGCCACTGACCACCAGTGGCATCTTCAGGTGGTCCCCAATTGCCCCAGCTGCTGCCTATTGCTCCCTAGCACTGCCAGCAGCATATGAGGGTAGTTTCTGACACCAGTCAGTGTTCACTAGCCCCTGCTGCTACCACACCCCTGCCACTAATACTATTAATACTATTGCTGCTGCCTGTGGGTGGTTGCCATTCCCCACCAGCCTCCAGGGGCAATTGTTCCATGTAAACAAGTATACCATCTTCATTGTATCCCAAACTCATCCATCTGAATAATTATCCATGATTTCACTCTTAGCTCAGAACAACAATTATCTTCCATGTGAGCATTGCTGCAACTTGGGATTTTTTATTTGGTTGTTTGGTTGATTTTTGATTTTGGGGTATTTTGAGGGCAGGGTGGGGGAGTTGATTTAACAGAGATACAAATATTATTTTGACAAGCATTCCATCTTCCGTGCCACTCCACAAACCTGTGCGCTCAGAGGTAGGGTTGGTTGAGCCTTTTGAACTTCCCATGAGTAGATAGATCTTCATGCTGACTAGACTGGCTTGTTATAATAGGATCAGCAGTTTTCCAGTAATGACCTGATTTTGAATGTTGATGGTATTTTTTAAATATTTCAGGACCTGGATCAACCCTTTCACTATGTTTCATTTAAAAGAAAGTAGCACTGTACATTATACAGACAAATTGTATCTCATGTTAAATCTAAATATTAGAAAACTGCATGATACACAGCAAGCACCTTTTGAAAGTTAATATGAAGCAAAAGTTGAGCTCTGTAATAAACATGATTTACCAATATAAAAGGTCAGGCAGAGAAAATAAGGAGGAAGTCTGAAACTGGATTTCATTAAAGCCTTGTCAGCTCAAGGAGAAATGAAGATGAAAATATAAGAGAAAAATAACTTCTTAAAATGTCTACTCCATCAGGCTTCCAAAAGATAATCAATTAAATGACATGCTTTCAAATGATTAATAAAGCAGACCACAGTAGATTGTATGAAGAACATAATTAATTCTATCATCATACAATAAATAAACTAATTAACAATAAGAATGTTGTACGCAGCAGGAAAAAAGCAAAGGAGGTATACATTAATTTGTTTCTGAAAAGAGAATGTACAAATAAATACAAGGCATCTGTATTTCCATGCAAGAATCATATGAATATGAAGTGAGACTCTTTTGCCAAAATTCAATAACCCTTCATGGACGCACACTTAAGCAACTTGATTGTTAAAAAAAGTAAACAGCAAGATTTGAGTCAATTGAGTCAATTGACCACAGCCATTTGAGCCATTGAGTCAATCCTGAGTAGGTGCTTTTAACTTTAATTGATTTTTTATGTAAGATTCTCACATTCTTTTCAAATGATGCCCTGAGTATTTATGGTGCTGAACAAAGGATAGAAAAGACAAATGCATGGCTAGAATGTGAGGTGATCAGCAAAGCAGTAGTGCTGAGGAGAAAGATGTGGTGATTATGGTGGAAATGATACTCAACATGAGTCATCAATGCGCACATTCACACACAAAAATAACACCAAAATTGAAAAATCAATGAAATTTTGGGCTGCATTAACAGGAGTATCTTATGTAAGAAATGGGAAATTCAAGTACTGCCCTACTCAGTGCTGCTTACACCTCACATAGAGTACTTTTGCAGTTCTGGGCTCCACATTTTATGAAGCCTGTAGATAAACTGGAGAAGGTCCAGAAGCAAGATAGTTAGAGAATAAAGGGATTAGGAAGCAAATCATACAAGTTGATAATTAGACATCTCCAGTTTGGAGAAAAGGGAATTATTGGGATATGTGATAGCAGCTTTCAAATATTTGAAAGGCTGCCATAAAAAAGTGAATATAGGGACCATAAACAACTCTTTTCCCTTGTTGCACAACACAGGACCTGAAGCAATGGGTTTTAACTGAAGCACTGCAGGTTTAGATACCATGGCAGAAAGAAAAATACTTGCTGTCAGAGTAGTAAGACAGTAGAACAAGCTACTTGAGGAAGTTTGGGGATTTCCTTCACTGGAAGTTTTCAAGAAGTTGAATAAACATTTGTCTGAGATAGCATGTTTTACACTCATGCAGGGGCTGGCCTATATGACTTTTGAAATACTTTCCAATCCTATTGTTACACAAACTTTTCTTTTTGTCATTTATTACACCAGTACATTGAAGCTTTGTAGATCCTAGCTAGAAGGCAGTTGGTTACAATGTATAAACTGTTCCCAACTCTTTCAAATGGAGTGGAAAATAATTTGGTCAGTACTATAGAAACCCCACCCCTTCCTAATTTTCAGAACCTGTTTCAGAAACTGTTTTCTTCCCCTAGTCATTTTGTGTTTCTAGCCTACTCACTATCATAAAACTGTTCGGGAATGTCTAGCCTGCGAGACTCACCATTCACTAACCAAACTAAGTGAGGGTGGCACCATTTGGAAAGAGTAACTTATTCCTTCCTCCATCGTTATCATTCAAAGATAATGATGTTTTGTGCACACCTGGTTCGGTACTTGCCTTTTTTTTAAAAGTGCCTAAAATATATTACAAATATGGGTTACACAAGTTAATACATGTCATGATATCAGGATGTGAGAGAAAAAAAACAGTTAAATTTATTGGTAATTAGAAAGCTGCAGAGAGAACAACTGTATGTGGGAAGTTGTGTTGCATTATGTTATTGAACATCTGCAGTAAAGTGTAATAAGAGGCTTCAAAAAATGGACACGTGCAGCATATATTTCCAAAATCTTAAAATACGAGATCTCAGACATGTACATTAATTGTAGGCTGCTATTATATATTTAGAATCATGCCACTGCTGCACTGTGTTTTGTCACTCCAGTGACAGCTATTTTTTGTTACCATAAAGTGGATTCTACTCTTTGCTTGATATCTGGTTTCTTTATTGTTATAAATAAACATATTTTTGCTTTCATTTACTATTTCTCAGTTACCCCCTCATTTTTTTGAACTACTGATGCTTTGCAGACCTCCTTCATAGGGTCATTACAGTATAGTATGTTGGTATGTTTGTGCACAGATTTGCAAGGCAGGTTGCATGGCAAATTAATACCATATTCAGCATATAGTCCTAGATCTATGAGCAAGCACATAAAAATCAATAGGAGAAATAAAAACAATGCAGGGAAATTCTTTTTTCAAAGAAATAGAAAATAAACATATCTGAGTGCAACTGAGATACTTTAATGGCATTGGTAGTTTATTTCAGCATTCACTACTTTAAAATCTTATTAGATAGTGATAAACTTTTCACAATTTGAAGTGCCCATCTAAAATGTACCATATGGGACTATCAAGTCTCTCTGCACAATTGATATTACCTTTGGTATTCCTTAATAGCCTTGCTTTATGGCTGATTGCTGAAAATTCAATCTTCATTTGTAGATATTTCTTCTTAGCTTGTAGATAAGCTTCTTCTAATGTTGAAGCTTCTATAAGATTTTAACTCTTATGGGCTAAACATTGAGACATAGATTTCTATAAATTTTATGGACCACACAGAAAATATCCATCTGCTGATTTTCATTTTATAATGGTTTATTTTCTCTTTTGAACTAAGGTAATATTAAGAGCACTGAAGTTTTACAGTACAGGCAAGAGACATAAGGGCACATTTGCCCAGAAGATGAATTTCTTGGTTCATTCTTTTATTGTGAAAAGTAGGTCTAAGACCAATTAAAATGTGCAACATAGTAGAAAATTCCTGAGTGCAAAGAACACAAGATTTATGATTATTTTCATCATTAAATCTATCTTCAAAAAAATTATATTCAAACTGTAGTTACAGTCAATTTATTGAAATAATTTTGAAAATTGTGCTAATCTTTGTCAGGATAAAGAAAATGTAATTAACTTTGTAATGTTAATTGCATTCCTTCCACTGGGAAAGCTTAAAATCCTTCTCAAACTTTCAATAGCTAAAGCTTTCAATAGCTATATACATCCTTGTGTCCTGCCTTTGGATGGATTAGGAAAATATATTGCCTACATAGAATAAAGGAGGGTTTATAGAATCACATTGAGTTAAAAATCAAATTCTTATAAGTGAGAACTGAAAAACTGGAGTGGAACATCTTTGTTATAAACTCATTTGACTATAGATAGCAACCAGCACTGGAGAACAGGTCGCTCACTCCTCACCTGATTATTGCCAAGTACAAGCTGCAAGTTTCCTAAATGGACATGGCTTGAATTTCACTTTCTGTTACTTAGGTTTGCTAAAAGACAGAGAACTCCCCTCAACACTTCAAAGGCTTTACAGCCACAGAATACAATGGGCAGCTTGGGTTCTGTAATTTGGAAGTAGAAGCAGACTGCTGAATTATTGTATGGTCCAGTCATTAAGAAAGATTAAGACACTCGCTGAGGCCCCTGGCAGACATTCATTTAAAGGTGCAATAGAATCTACTCCATGATCCCAATGATCATGTCTCCTGCCATGCTACATTTGTATGTGGGATTGCACTGTGGGATTGGGGATCACATCCCAATCATATGCTATTGCTTGTGTAGAAAGAGCCCAAGATCATGATCCAAGGTTCCCTCTACACTGGCAATTAGCAAGCTACACCCAGTGCACCCAGTTTGGAATGCCAGTCAGATGACTGGCACTCCTAGCTTTGTGAATGTACCAGAGCCCTTCAAGACCTTGGTGTGCTCCAGAGCAAACGGTTCCAATGTCCTGTTGTGGCTGGGAGTGCTTGTCAGCTGCCTGGCCCTTCCAGCCACAGGAGCTCACTGGAGCCCTTCAAGGCACCAATGCACTCCTAAGGTGGAGAGTGCAAGTCAGTTGGCTGGTTGTCCTAGCCCTTCAAGGAACATATAGGAGCCCTTCAAGACTTTGGTGGAGTCCTGAGGCTGAGAGCCCTGATCAGCTGATCAGCACTGGTCAGACATTCAATTTAAGGTGCGATGGGAATCAGCCACCAAAGTACTACGTATATGTTGTGTAATAGCTTTGTAGCTAACTCCTTGCTTTATCACACCATTGATTGCATGAATGTGTGGCTATGTTGCTACTTAAGACATGATTAACTTGCCCCTCCGTGAGACCTGTGGGTCAAAAGACCCAGCTCTGCAGGCCATATATTTGACACCCCTAACTTAATACAAGTAATTAGAGACAGATAGCAGAACAACAAAGAATGTATAAGTATTCATCTTTCATACTCCACTAGGTGCAAGCAGATTATAGTGTGCCTAAACAGTCAGAAATATTGAGTGCCTATATGCTTGGAGGTGGGGGAGAGTACATTTTAAATAGAAAAGTTCCTGGAGAGGAACACAACATCACATTAAGCCCCATATGTTTAAAAATGGCTGTGGGACACTTTAACTGAAGCTAATTCCATGAGCTTTTGGTAAAGTGCCCCAGTGACCATTTTTAAACTCATAGGGGCTAATGCATGTGATATTGTGGCAATGCTAGAGCATTCTAATTAGAATGCAGAGCAGATTTGATTAATCAAGTCTACTCTGATGCATTCTAATTAGAATGCATCAGAGCATGTGTATAGACACCCATTGAATTAGCTCAGGGATGGCTAGCACAGAATATGTATAGCTGAGTTGCACTTCTTAATTTTGTGCATGGATAGATAAATGCCTTGCACTCCAAAACCTCTTTCTTCCATCTAGCCTCCTACAACCTCAGACTGGTGTTGAATATAAAACTTTTTTCCTGATTTGATGCAAGCAAATATTTCATGCTACTTGGCATCCCAAAATTCATAAAAAGTTGTAGGATGGGGCTTTTCTATTAGTGATTGAGAATGCACACGGACCAAACTAAACTCCAAGCTGTTGAGGCCAAGTTGATTTGTAGGTTAATTACTTGAGACAGGCAGCCCCAGTCGACTTTGAGGTTCAGAATATCTCCTGTTGCCCTCCACAGCTGAACCCTTTTATTTCAGTCAAGTTAAAACCTATGAACTTCATGGCTGTGTTGTCTGACACAAAGTCAGCATGTTTGACTAATAGCAGCAGTACTTGCCAACATAAAGGTCCTCTTTAATGACTAAGTTTCTAGAAATAAAAAAGCATGAAAGCAAAAGTGGCCTTGGGAATATATATAACACCCAGAAAAGGTAGATGTTTACCATTTTTAAAACACATTTTAAAAAATATATAAGCCTATTTTGAATCAAGCTAGTTTTTTTTTTTATAATATATGAGACAGTGTGCCAGTGCTCAATGAATGAGATAATTCCTTTCTCCGGAAGTCTGTAGACACAACGTATTTCCATTTACAGCAGTCCAGGAAAGATTCAAACTTCTGAGTCACATAATGAAGACAAAATTTCAGAGACTTGGGGTCTTAAAGAGAAAGAGGCAGAATGAACAGTGTGTAGTTGAGGCACTGCTTGTCATGATGGAAAGAAAATAGAAAAGCAGCAATTCAGGATAGATTGAAACAGATGTTAGTGGAAGTAACATTCACAGCTGGTAGTGAAAAGCACAACAGAAAATGAGTCAACCACCAGGTAATGGAAATAAGAGCCATAGTTTATAATAGGCAAAGATGTTGGTGTGATACAAAAGCTACTGGAACCTGGGAAGGTACATTTGAATCAGCTTAGTAGTATTGTAATAAATGTTAGTTGTTTTCTTTCTTAAATACTTGTATTTATATATGTAAAATGCCTGTGGAATTGTACGTTTTTAAATTTCGTTGCTGATTCCATTGCATATGGGAGGCTGGCAGAATATTAAGACTGAAGACAAATAGCAGGGTAAAGAAAGGCAAAAGAACACATCTCCTAGTAAATAGCTATGCATCAAATGACTTAAAGATCTGATAAGAGATAAAATTCACAATGGATATAGTGCAAAACTCAGAGCAGCTACAGTATTTTCAAAACAAATGAAGCAAGGAGTGAAGAGAAGACGATATATTTATGTTGCCTGCTTGGAGACACACCGATATTCCCTCTTAGTCCAAATTTCTGTTTAAAGAAACACCATTTAAATCAGTCTAATCCTTTGAAGCAGAACTTCCATTGCTTTTTTAAAAATCACTGATGGAATGAAGAACTGAGATGGGCTATGTAGCAGCTATTTTTTCCCTAGCCAGCACCAGGTACATTTGTGCAAGAAGAAAATCAAAGATAGAAAGGACAAAACAAGAATTGCTGAAGGTGTATTTGTGGTCTTCATTTGCATAAGAGAATAGTTCACTAATTCTATCATACATTTTTTATAATTCCCTGCCTTCTTATTTTCTTTTTCCTTTTCTCTTTGGTAATGCAAATTCATTTTCTAACCAGAGCTAAGAAGCTAAGAAGATTTAGGTCATGATTAAATGCTCCAGTAGCAGTGACTATCAGCAGATGAAAACCTGTGAAAAGAAAAGGTTCAATTTCTCAGTTAACTATGAGAATATCCGATTCCACTGACTCTTGTCATTTACTTTAGAAACACGTAATAGAAATTGCATGGCTCGGTGGTTTCCTTATAGCTGGCAAATTTAAAGAAAGACACAGTTACATGCATCTTAAATTTGCAGTAGGTGGAACATTTGTTTCTTTTTGATTGGCCATTTAAAACAACATCACAGCAATTTTTTTTCATCAGGTAATCAAATATTGTAGTGGGTAGTTTGGCAATAAGACAAAGCAGAATGAATTATACAGAATAATCATTGCCAAATCATGTGGCTCAGAAGTTGCAAAATCCTTACCTCTCTTCTACTGATAAAATACGATTAAATAATAACTTTCACTGTAATGGTTAGGAAACTCTATCATTCCTTCTCTGAGTGAACTTGTAAATATATAGAAAATAAATTATATCAATAATTCTGATCTCTTGCAAGCACATTGGGTGCTTACTGATCACTAAGGAGCACATGGTACTAGGAACAAAAAGGAACTTAAGAAAACATCCTGAATGGAAGAATTGAGCACTTAAAAAGTTTTGCACAGTCAAAACTCAAAAAACATAGAATATAATTTCAAAAGTTTTAAGGAGCATTTCACACTGCAGCTGTGAATATTGGGTGTCAGAAAAGGAAGACAGCAAGAAGGAAGCCTAAGATCTCATAGCTCTGAAGCACTGAATGTGTTTAATAAGGGAGGCCAAGTATGAAAATGTCTTACAGAAATTTGCAGACTCCACTCAGATAAAAATGAATCTTGAGAGGTGCTTTAAATTGGGGTAAAGAATAAAAGGTGGTAAAAATCAGAAAAGTTTGGCTCAGTCTTAGATCAGTCATTCTTACACTTTTGGGGGTCTTGCTAAATCCCTGACAAGAGATCAAATCCTAATCACTACAGTGAAAGTGTCATTTGATCAGGCTTTATGCATAGAAGAGATCTAAGGATTTCGTATCTTCTGAGCTGTCAGACCATGGTTCTTGAAGCTGGGCCTCAGCCTGCCTGGCACAGCCACTTATACCAGTCTACCACATCCTCAGCAGAAACCTGGGGCAGACAGAAGTGGCCAGAACCTAACATCTGGGCCAAGCCACATAACCACTCCCTACCACCAGAGTGGCCAGCCAAGGACAACTGGCCCTTCGTTCCTTCCAGTATAAATCCCTAAGCCATAAAAAAAAAGTGTCTGGGTAGTAATAAAGGTCAATGTTGTGCCCTTGGTTTGTGCCTCTACCAGCTTTCTGACCTTGCGTTTGGTCTGACCTGACTAGTTTGATGTCCTGGATACCTGACCCAGCTAGGCTCCTGACTCCACACCCTGCCTGACTCCTGGTTCTCTTGGTTGGTACCCCAGACAGATCTCTTAGTTTCTGGATCCCCTACACTCAGATTCTCCCCTTGGATGCTCCCCTTGGATCTTGACTGCTTCTCTTGAGTCTGGGTGATCCGTCTTCCAGACCTGGCCACCTATGGCCTGCTATGACATGAGCCACATGAGTCTAACGGTGTGGTAGAACAATAAGCTTTGAGACTGACAGTTCTTGACACACAAGTTGTAACAAGAAGTCCCCCTAGTCCTCAGTGAAGATTACGCAAAGTTGTCAGTGACCTTGGACTGGTTTCTTTTTCATGAAAGCAACAAGGGTCCTACTATTCTATGATTCTTGGTGGAATCAAAAAGACATTTCAGCTTTGAGCTTTGCATCCACTGAAAACCCTCCACTTAAGACAATAACTATAGTGTATTACATCATCTTTTAAGAGTGTATCAGGAGCATCTGAGGACCATACTATATGGACTAAGGAAGGTAACAGCACCACTAGGTCTAATTCAGTCTTAATAGTTATGATAGACAGAACTGCAGCAAAGGTTAGTTATTAAGTGAGTTATAAGAATTTTTAATGGTCTGTTCTGCTAATCTTTATTTAAGTGTTATTAATTTTTGTCTGGGAAGTAAAGAGGAAATAAACCTTGAAGAGGTGAGTTTCCAGGCAGGGAGTCTGGGCAGCACTCTAATTCTCCTTGTTTCATACAGTGAACTGGAATTAGGCACAGCCCAAGGAAGGTCTCTTGCAAGTAAATTAATCATTGTGTTCATAGGTTTTGTGTTTTCTGTGATCTTGAAGCTCTGCAGGACCAGTCTCCCTGCTTAAATCTTCACTGCAACCAAATGGCAAGTTTACATTACACTGGCTGCCGACAGGCCCAGACAATATAGCAGCAGGAGAAGTAACCTGGGTTACATCTATTTTCATTGGCTTCACTCCCTTTCCTACACTCACAGAGAAAAATGGGTAGTATAGGAGCCATCATGTTGGTTATGTGACAACAGAGAAGCCCCTTCCCTCTGTTCTTGAACAGCCCCATTTGTTTTGGATACACACTGAATTGAGGTCCGGAATTCATCAAGAATATGGCAACAATATGAGTAGCTTAATGCCCCCATCAACAACATCTAGACTATTTCATATGCTTTTTTGAGTAGAATATATAAGTTCAGCCTTCTATACCTGCTTTTGAGGATAATTAGCAATAAAAGTGTCACACAATAATCTTATGTTTCTTTAACTTTTTATCTATACTGCTTAAGCTTTAGCAATCAAATACGGATTTTGAAGAGAAAATGTAAGCTATAATTTTTCCTCAACTCCTGTGGCTTCTTTGTTTGGCTTCTCCAGTTGGAAGGTAAGCTCTGCCATCCAAATCTTAAACCAAAAGGCAATGCAGCTGTGCAGATTTGCACTACTGGAGGATCTGGGCCTACCTCTTGAAATAAATTTAAAAATAACCCCCAAGGCCTTAGCTTACTTACTAGTTTTACTCATCCTTGACTATAACTTCTGACTCAGCAGCCTTAGTGAATGTGATTAATTTCCTTAATGAATTTTCTTACTTAAACACTTGCTTTTTCTCCATGTTATCCTTTGATTTGTCTACATATTATAGCCTGCTATATAAGCCAGACATCTACTAGGCCTCATTTTGTTGTTGCCTGAATATATATGTTTAACTTCACTGGTTTCAGTGGAATTAGTCACGTTTTACATGTGTGAACAGCTTCAATCCTATTGGCATGGGACCCAAGAAGCTCTTTCAAATCCTTCTCCTGTTTTATTAATAACCTAGTACAATGACCAAATTAGCAAATTTCCCATGTGAAGAACTGCTTTTTGCCCCCAATCTATTCAATAATTTCTGAAGTTTAAAAGACAGACTCCTTTTTCACATTTTAACCCTTCATCCTATTCATTTGAGTAGTCTCCCCTAATAAAAAATGAGTGATCCTGCTGTAAAGATCCAACACGCACCCAACATGCACTTTACTCTATGTCTTCATTTCAGGGGATCTGTGTGCTATAGAAGATGACTAGAAAGAAGATCTCTAGCTGATCTGAACACATCAAACAGTCAAAAAATATAAAAGAGATACTTAAAGCACTCCCTCACTAGGGGCAGCAAAATTCAATTGTCCTAAGTCTCATTTGTCTAATGCACATGGTGGTAGCCATAGCTAAAATTCATCTGCTGTCACCACTAATAAATCAAAGGACTTTTAAAGACACTCACAACAGGTTGTCAGGAAGTTTTTTCATCATCTCTCTCTCTTGAATGCACAGTCACCAAAGTCGTGTCAGTATGTGTTAGCATAATAATGTTTACTGGGAGGCTTTTGCTGCTCACTTTCATGCCAGGAATGCCTTTTTTGCCACCACTGCCTGTAGCTAGGAAGAAGTAGAAAGTTCACAGTAGCTATGGGGGGGCAGGGAGAGGGGTAAGGTATTTTAGTATGCTGCAGGCTTTAAGAGAACAGATGTCATTTAGACATAAAAAGAATAAACTTGGCTCAATTGCATTTACCATAGAGATGTCCTTGGGCTATAAAAAGCCCCCTTGACTTCTGTTCCTTATCACCTAGAATTAGAGTTGTTGAATTCATGCTTGACATAACTCCACTGAATTCAGCAGAGTTACACCAATGATGAATTTGACCGTTGGTCTTTAAAGTAGATTTTTCCCCCCTTGTGTGAAACAAAAACACCATATGATAAGTCCTCGGCTTTTTGTTGATAGTCAAATTTGCTGACATTCTCTTCAGATTTTGTGCATGGAAAATGCTAATACCTGCAGAGCTGGCTAAGTCACTGCCAAACTACAGAAGTGAATAGGGGTCTACACCAATGTGCAAAACACTGTGGAGATATTTTGTACTGACTGGCCACATCTATACAAAACGCTTACTGCACCGTAGCTCATTACTACTGAGCAGTAGTGTAACCGGGCATGAACCATGACACAATGCCACTGTAATAGTAAAGAGCTACTGCACAGTAATAACAAGCTGCTGCATGATAGTAATGAGCTACAGTGCAGTTAGCATCACCAAGAGCCATGCCAGGATGCTACTGCACAGTAGTGCCAGCTACTGCACAGTCATTTAGTACTAGGCTATGCAAGTACTAAATGACTGTACAGTAACAACTGCACAGTGGGTGTCTCATGTAGATGGGTCCACTTAGGGATAATGATTTGAGCCTTATGGGGAATCAAAACAAACCTGGTTCTTATCCTTATCCTTATACTTAGAGCAGGCCTAGCATAAGAATAGGACAGACTGTGATGTCTTTCTGTGCATTGGGCCACAGAAGGGAAACAATCCCATTCTGAGTTCTCCTTCTGACAGCAGGGCTTCACACCATCTACAGCACATGCTTGTGCCTACACTGTACAATTTGGCCTGGGCTAGCAGTTGTGAAACCCAATTAAATGACTTTATAGGAAGACTTTATTTATTTAAATTGGGATGGAAGTCCTGCATTCTAAAACAAACAACCCCCCCCCCCCCAAAAAGAAATAAATACAGATATACATACACACACAGACACATCCAAGGTGCTAAATCTGTAAGCAGGGAAAATCCAGGCAGATACTCTTCATATTGATATCCTTGATCTCCCATACTTTCATTGTCTGACTCACTTTGGTTCTTAATGGGACAACAGTCTCTAAACTTCCTCTGAGAATTCATTGTAAAAACAAATGGAGGTAGGTCTTCCCATATGACATAACACATCGTTGGACAGGCTCCTCCTATCAGCATCACAGGCTGCACGTAGGCAAGCCAACTTGCTTAAATTAATTGTCTGAACAGTTCTTGCTTTAATTTTAGATTAAAAGCACCATAAATATGTATCATGCAATGTATGTTCCTGTTCTTCTGTCTGACTTGGGCAGCTCCCTTCAATCCCTCCACCAGCTCCTTCATTTCCATTCTATGAAACCCAAATATTTTATCATAACCTAAAAAGCCCTCTACAAGTTAGTCTGGCCTTGTCTATTTTACTATGAGAGTAACTTATGACTTCTCTCTGCCAGTGATGCCAGACTTGATCACTTGTTTCTCTATTTCTGTCACAAGCATCATTGCACTTCCTCTCATTACTTATGCGTGAAAAAGAAATCCATAAATCTGATGCTCTACATTCTTTCAACTCCTCCCTTGAAATTCACCATTGCTCTAACGCATACAGAAACTGCTATCATAGGTTATGAGTGATGATTGCTTAGTCTTTTTTTTTTAAAATTAAAAGTAGGAATTCAAATACTTTGTTAATATATAAAAACTATAGTATGTTCTGCCCCAAATTACAGCATGTGCTGGATGAGGTTTGAAAAATTTAGGAAATATGACTAAGTAAAAGAATGAATTGATATGAATTAAAATGAGTTAAAAATTAGTCCTTCAAGACATTTTTAATCCTATATCAAAGCATTTTCTTTGAGTCCAAAATGAGGTCAAAACCAAAATAAAAATACTTCTGACTTCCCTATACTTCTATTTAACATGGAGGATTCATATGATTCATTAGAATATTAATAGTCTTTTGCTATTCCTCTTCATAAAGGAAAGCTTACCCTCATGGTATAGTCTTCAATGGTATGAATACAAGCTATTTTTTCATCAGTCCTTTGCCTCATTTGGTGCACAGAATGAAAGGGACTTGCTTGAATCCAATAGCTATTTATTATTTTATTTTAATATCATTGTCAATGTGTAATCCTATGTCTTTCTTACTGCCTACTATTCAAATCTTTCTCAGAAGATTAAATTATTAATATGCTCACAGTGCTCATTACTAAATGCTTTAAAAGTATTGATACCTCTGTGAAATGAGGGGATTGAATTATCTCCATCTAACAGCAAGAGAGCTGAATCCTAAAGAGGTTAAGGTCAAAGTGTCTAGTAATTTAGGGTGCCAGTCCAAGATGCTTAAGGGTGAGTTTTCAGAATGCCTGGTATTTTGCAACCATGTATATGTTCAAAGCACAGTTTCTAATTAGTTTAAATCCTGTATAAGATTATACTGCATTTAAACTAATTAGAAACTCTCTTATAACAGCTAAAGATGAATTAAGTGCAATTTAGGTGCCTAACTCAAAAATAATCCAGAACACCCTGCTCCAACAGCTACCACACCCATAAATATTATATGGCTCCATTTTAGCCTAAAAAAAATGCCTAGGAATTTTAGCTGAAAATTGTGTCTATGCTCAGAAGCAGTCTAGATGAAATATCTCTGTGCTTAATTCCTATCTAAACTCCATTACTATCTAGATTGGTAAGGGGTGTTGGGGATCACTGATGTTGTTGAAGCCCGAGGTTGATTACCAGGGCCTGGGTGGTCAAACCAACCTGGGTTCGTCGGGCCGGGAGTGGAGAGGAGCGTTGATGAAAGACGAGGAGTCAAATTAACGGTGAAGCAAAACAAAAGTTTACTTACAACAAGGTGAGGCTGAGGCAGGTGGAACAGCAGATACAGATGAAGGTGAGAAATACAGGAAAACTATATACAAATAACTTGAAGGGATTCACGTGAAATAATCACAGGGTATTTACAACCACTGCACTGTCGACGCTAGCAATGCAGTGCACTAATTTCTCATAAACAGCGTGCACTCGGTATGCAATCGAATAAAGCACAACGCAACCGTGACTCTGGTTCGCGAAAGTGCCGTTGGGCTTAGGGGTCGGACCGGACACAGCAGAGGGTGATCAGTCCTCTAGCTTTACTGGAGTCCGGGGACACCGCGCTGAGGCGCGCTGCCCCTTTTATAAATTCCCCGACCAATCACAGAGGGTCCTAGAGGGATGGTTCTAGAAAACAAGCACGCTGGGCCAGCCAGTTATGCTCCCTAGGTGTCCTCTAGTTGGTACAGCCTTCTCTGATCATGTGCTGGCTATACCGGTGTTCATGCTTTGTTCACGTGTAGAGAGAGATGGCAGTCACTCCGCCACTGCATTGCTGCCTTGCCAGGTCATGTCCCTTAACCTACTAATTTTAAAACACAATCACAAAATCAATAATGGTGATAACAGTAATCTGGCCAGGGTCACTCCTTTTTACACGGACAAGGGGAAATGCCTAAAATCTACTTAAGTCCCCTGTTGTGTTTTTTCTTAGATATTAAGGCTGGAAGGGACCTTGGAAGATCATCAAGTCCAGCGCCCTGCCCCCAGGGCAGGAAGTCAGCAGGGATCATAGGATCCCAGCAAGATAAACATCCAATTGTCTCATGAAGATGTTCAAAGTATGTGCTTGAACCTACTGTAGTGCCTAATACTCTTGATTCATATTGCCACCCTGGATCAAGATACCTAAGTTTTAAGTGACTTGTGCAGAGTTGGATTAAACCCAGTGCAATGGAAGGGGTAGAATGCAACTCTCTGGGATAGAATTCAGATAGTAAAACCATGACACCATTATTTCTTTACCTGCAATCCCCTGTTTTATATACTACTTAGCTACTACAGTAGATACGGCAGAGGCTCACTGTGTAACAACCTTCATTGTACAACCCCAATTCATTTCCTTTTAAAGAAATAAATCAGTCAGGATCCTATGGAAAATACTAGTATGTGTTTATATAAATAAAGACCATGTCATAATGTTTGTGCACCAGTGTAACTAATTAGGACTATGCAGTGTTTCTGAACTTTCCCTACTTTTAGCAGTTGACCATTTGTGTCTATTTGCTAAACCACTTCCAACCTCACTCATGTCTGTGCAAAACAGTTAAGAGATGCCTCGGCACAGCTGTGTTGAGCACATTGCGAGCACGGATGCAGGGATTTCCCCCTGTAGTGCAGGAAAAGTTTCGGTGCACAGTCAGAGCCCGCCAAAACCTTGCAGCTGCACTAGCGAGTGCATGCTTGCGATTGGCTTATGTTAATTTATGCATATGTGTTGGTTGGCAATTGGCCCGCTGACCAAATAAGAGGCTTGGGTAGTGCCCGCCCAAACCGGAGAAGAGCTCAGACATGCATGAGGAGAGATCCCGCATGCGTTTCCGAGCCACACGCAAGGCCTGATCAACCGACAACGACTCCCGGTCGGATTCATCCGACGCCCCATACCCTGCGTGAGTGTGAGCTTCTGTGTGCCTGAGTTCCTTGTTTAAGTTTGTAACTTCAAGGAAAGTGCCTACAGCCTAAGGACTGTAAGTACAGTTTTTTTGTGGCTTCCAACAACCTGCGTGTCTAGCGCCTCAATTCCACTCCATCAGCGGCCCCATTCTGCCAGCGTTTCTCAGCCCCTACAACTCATAGTGCTCTTTATCTGAGTCCCAGCCCTCCTCTCCCCTGCCCTCTCTCCCACTGCACTGCCCCAGATTCCGGTGCCCAGTCATACTCTTTCTCCCATTCCAGTTTCACTGCCTCAGTCTACGCGTCTTCAGGTATTTTGTCCTAATCCCATTCTCATTGCTCTGTGAATCCTAATCTCCCTGTTAAATTTTGTCCTCCAATCTCAGTCTCCATCCCAGACTTCTAGCCCTAACGGATTTTCTGTCTCTCCCATTGCTTCAGGCCCAGCTCCTCACTTCTCCACATTCTTCTGAGGCTGCTTCTGCCTCTTCTGGGCTCCAGCAGTGGACATAAAGAGCACATGAGTAACAACCTCCTTCACCTTATTTCTGTAGCCTGGTGCAGCACAAAAAAGTTTTCAGGACATAGGCTATGTCCCTTCAGAAGCATAGCAGGCAAAAACTTCATATCAAACTCTGAAAGGTCTCCAGTGAGTGTGTACAAAGTGAGTTAGTTTGGATTTTTGCAATTTAGTCATGTTTGTGTAGATTTCAACTGGAACAGCAAAAGATGCATCTTGGAGTTTGAGGCAATCTTGCTAATAAATTGAAAATATTTGCTCCAAAGCACATTGGCCTTCTCAAAACAACAGTTGTAAAAAATTATATAACAGCAGCAATCTAACTTTTCTTTCTTTATTATCGTTCCTGGAACAGGCTGAATCACTTTTTATAGAAGTTTGCCAAAAGAAATTCAGCCTGAGGCAAACACCTGGTGGCATGGAAAAATTCAGCCAGAACAGTTACATTTTGATAATGTTAGGAGGAACTGATAACAGGTTTTAGAATGGAAATGTCAGGCAGCTGTAACTGTACTGCTATCAGCTCCTCTTGTTGTGTACCTGTTTCTAGCTATAGCAGTAGCTAAGAAATATTTTTAAATATTCTCTAAATCTGTAACCTTTCCTAGTAATAAATAAGAAATAAAATAATACAATAAAAGATGAAGTGCATGCTTTCCCTAGAAAATATTTTGCTGGTTTCTGGACAACACTGTATAGTCCTTAATGAAACCTTGTATAATTTTATTTGGCTTAGTGATGTATATAAGACAGCATCTGGCTGAAATCAATAGCATTAGTACATCCCTAATGATAACAGCAGTTTAACTTATGATGTTTATTGTCATTTTCTATTATTCAGTGTCTAGGCTTTTGCTGTTTCCTATGTTCTGGAAATAACCAAGTCATATCTTCTGGCTTCAATACACAATTATGCATCTTCAACACTTCAGAAAATGTTTGTTAAGGGACAAGTGCCTTAATGGGACAAGGCAGCCTATTTTTTTTAAATAACTGTTTTGATGGATCAACATAAAGCTGCTTTCTTTATCTCCCTACTTCTACAACTCATAGGAAGTTGATGAGTCACTAAGCAGCTCATGGATCTTTGTGAACTAAGAATAGGAAATTAGAGCTGAAAGAGCTTGCCTACATCATGGAAGAAGCTGTATTAAAACCAGAAATATTTTCCAAGTTTACTTATGACAACTGTAGTAACATAGTTATAGTCAATAAAGAATTTGGAACATTGGCAACATACAATAAAATATCAAATGTATTATAGTAATCAAAAGAAAACTCCATCTGGCCCAAAGGATTTTAACCAATTTCATTCCTCTTAACTTCAGAAGGCATGCAAGTGCTGATTTGCCGGCTGGCCCTTCAGAAAGGGGAACACTGCCCCCCCCCCCCACAGACCAGGAGCAAGGAGAGAAACTGGAAGTGGGTTACCCAGTGGGCCCAGAGTAGAGCAGAAGATGGGGCCTCTGGAAACCAGCTAAGCCCAAGGGGGCTAAATTACTTACCTGAAACAGTGCTGTGGATCCCACACACCTCCAAACAGGATTGGACCCTCCAGAGACTTGAAGAGAGAAGGAGATGGATGGTTGGACCATGGCAGACATCACCCAGGAAGAAAAGAAAATACATCAGGGAGTAAAGTAATCTAGGGCCAGGAAGGAGTCTAGGCCAGTCTTAGTACAGCCTAAAACAAGACAGATGACGCAATTTCTGAATGCAACTATTATAACATGAAAGGCCAAGACAAATGACCAATACCATGACCAGACCTAGAACAATGGGAAATAACATCTTTGGTTGGCATTAAGAAGGGTGTAGGGGAGGCCGAGTCCCAAAATGGGAAGACAGACAGGAAGATTGAAGGAAGGTGCCAGGCAAAACAGAGCATATCATCTTCCTCCCAATTTAACAAATTTATTACATCAAAACATAACAGGAGAGAACCCCTGAGGGCCCTCCAAGGAATCTGACCTAGCCACAAGCTGTCCATTCCCCAAGCTATGGCAAAGTCTGAAAAGCGCATATGAACAAAGCACACTGGTGAAAGGCATGGGAGATTATAATTGCTTAAATGTATTGTCATATCAATTCAACAATGTAGGATAGGCTAGCACCTTAAAGACTAACTTGTTCAGGAGAGTATAAGCTTTCATAGGTGATAGCCTATTCTAGTCAGTTGCTGTGAATGGACTCACAGACAGCAGGGATAATAAAGAGAAATTAAAAAACAATTTCAATGCAAAGGATAGGAAAAAGGGGAGGAAAGGATAAGGGGAATTACAACTGTGAGAGGCAAAGGTTAGTGAAGAGGTCAAAGGGGATAAACAAAGAGGTGGGCAAAATATGGCCTGCAGGCCAAATCCAGCCCACCAGCTGATTAGATCCAGCCTGCAGGTGGGTACCCACTAATTATTTGTATCTGACCCACAGTGCTCTGGCTACACTCTGGGTCGCATGCTGTGCTTTCACCTTCACCTGCTGGAGGGCAGCCCTAGGCCTGGCCCCAGCTACCATGGATAGCTTCCTGGTGGGGCTGATATGAGAGGAACTTCTCCACTCTCCCTCCCTCTCTCCAGCAGCTGCTTCTCCTGTCCCTGCTGCAGGGCTTCAAGCAGCAGGTAGGGAAAGGATGCAGCAGTGGGCAGGGCAGAGAGAAATTTGCAGCTAGGCAACTTCTGCCCCAGCATGTAGGGCTCCAGCTCCTGGTTTCCTTCCACGCACTTTGCCCAGCCAGTCCAATCAGAAGCCACCTGTAGGCGGCTAAGTGTGTGGAAGGTGGCCCTGCCAGATAGCTATGCGCTCTGGCCAGGGCTGGGGCCACCCACAGCAGGTTCAGGTGATAGTGTGGGGCAGTTGAAGGCAGGCAGGAGAGCAGGTCAGTTGCAGGAAAAAGCATGGGCAGGCAGTTGCAGGCAGGAGTGTGGCCCCATGTCAGTGCCAGGGAGCAGCCACAGGCCATAGAGGGGGTGCAAACTGCAACTGCACCACCAGCCATGATCTACTGCATGCAACCCCTGTCTCTATCTCCCCCCACACATACCCAACCAGCTCCCAATACCTAACACTCAGGCAGCCCCCCACACACGCACACCCAACCTATCTTACACACACCAACACGCCAACCACATACCCCACACTTCACCATATCTGCACACATACCTACATCTCCACATACCTTTTGACACCCCCACCCCTCAACTACACACTCCCCACAGACTGCTTACATTCACCCCTACCTGCCCCCCCCCCCCACAAACAACGTGTAAGATAATTAATTTTCAGCTATTATGTATCTACTCACATATAAATCAGGACAAAAATATTTCATTAAATAAAATTAAAATATGTTATAGTAGATGTTTGATTTTAAAAATATGATTTGTTTTTATCTATACTTCATTCACATGATTTCTACTGAACTATTTTACGTGCATGGCCCTTAACTCATTTGGTTTGGTGCCATTTTTGGGAAGGTCTGATGCCCTTGATACCCCCACCAATTGTTTAAAGATGATGGGGAAGATTGTTAGAGAGGTCACAACCCCTCACTACCTGATATGTCATGCCTGTACCTCAGGAGCATTAGGGGCAGGCCATGCACCATGAGGCCAGGTGCTGTCAAGGGGCAGTGTTTCCCAGTCAAGAGGTGGGCCTTCTATTGTCAGGAACTGTGTGTCTGGGTGGAACTTCTAGTTTCAAGAAAGCAACAATCCCTCCCAAAAGGAGTACTTTTGGGGCACAAGAAGAGACTTCTGGTGGCAAACGTCATGGGCTAGCAGTGGGACTTGTGGTCCCAAGATGTGGCTAAACAGTTTGACAAGAGATGAACCCTGGGGTCCTTGACAGCTCACCAAAACTCATTAAGTGGCCCTCCCACCAAAATAATTACCCACCCCTAATGTAAGGGGATCTAAATCTCTGCTACATTTGAACCTATAGATCTTTTAAAAGTATTATACATTAGAACATTTAACATTTATACTATTAGATAAATCAGTCACATCTTACCTCTATTGCATTTTGATATTAAACACAGGAATGACTGAGAGATTTGACATTTCACCACTGTGGTCCTCGAAGTTTCTCTAAGGTCTAAGTTATGGTCAGAATAAGCCCTTTTTCTTATGTTAAGTACTGTCTTCCACTAAAAGTGGTCTAATTGAAACTGGAGAATAAGGAAAAATAATATATAAATGGAGGAATATACAAATATCTTCTCTGATATGTGTATTATCTCTTTTAGTCATGCCACTCATACATACACCTGCAAATTAGGCCTGTGCAAACCAACTAGTATTCACTTTGGATTCAGATTAGGCTGATTTGGGGGACAGTGATTCAATTTGGTGATTCATATCACTGTCCCAAATCAATTCAGATGAATCTGATTCAGAGATTTGGCTGCAGCTGAATGGGCTGAATCTCCAAATTGGCCCCATCCCCCGTCTGCTCTCCTAGCTCCCAGGTCTTTACAAAAAAGCCCCCACTCACTGGCTGCTGCCAGGCAGGAGGGTGATCCCTGTTGCCCCCATTGATCTATGCTGTGGGGGGGCTCTGCCACAAGCCCCAACCCCCACCCACTCTCCCAGCCCCCACATGGCTGCCCCACCTGCCCCAGCTCCTGGCCCTTTAAAACAGAAGCCTCCACTTACTGGCTCCTGCCCAGTGAGAAGGCAATCCCCACTGTGCCAGCTACCAGGCACTGCATGAGGGGATCTGTCACAAGCCCCCAGAAGACCCAAGGCCACTGCAGCAGCGGGTGAGTCAGGGGGGTTTAAAGAGCCAGGAACTGGTGTGGGTGGGGCAGCCATGTGGGGGGACTGGGAGAGTGGGTGGTGGTTGGGGCGCTTGCGGCAGAGCCCCCGCATGCAGCATAGGGCAGTGGGGAGCAGTGGGGATCATCCCTCCACCTGGCAGCAGCCAGTGATGGGGGCTCTTTTTTTTTTTAAAGAGCCAGGAGCTTAGCTGGGTGTGGCAGCCATGGTGGGGGTGGGGCTGGAACAGCAGGCAGGGGCTGGAGATCTCTCAGGGGGCTGGGGGAGCAGGCAGGGGCTGGGGCCTGGCAGGGGTCCTCCCATGGTCCTCTCACCCCTCCTCGGAACAAGTCTCCTCTGAATTGAATCAGCACCTGAAGCTTCACACAGCCCTACTGCACATACACTTAAACGTTTGAAATAGCTACAACTGTTTGTGGGTTGCAACCAAGTATCTAAGGGCTTCTGTATTTGGCTGCATACTCACTGCAGCACAAAATTTACTACTATGTAACTTTCTTTTGCTTTGCTTGAGAAACAATATTCTGAGCCTGAAAGATCAACATTATGTAAAACCTATCTATTTATTCTTCAGAGCTTCAGATCTGAGTTGTTGATGAGAAATGTAAGCTTGTTTTTTTGCAGAGTATTATTTGTTGGGTAGCAATCTAGGGAAGTTAAATGCTGCCTTTATTACATGCAGTATGTAGATTCCACAAGGGGTAAATGATTATTAATAGAAAACTTTCTACATTTAATGAGCACCTGCTATGCAGTGTGGGTCAGTGTTTTTGATGAAACATTTACAAACCACTTATTATAATTAGTGTAATTAGGCCTTTAGAATGCTACCCTATCTGAAGAAAAATGGATTCTCAAACCTACTTTGTAGGTGGTTATAATACCCACTGATTTAGATGAGTTTCCAGCTGTTCAGGCATCATTTATTAAATTCATATCTTTTATAGAGAAGTGTTCTTCAGCAGTCTTAGAAAAGTAGGCATTTCCAGATGTGATTAAATCAGTTAATTTATTAAAACCAGTATCCTTTTTCTGATGATGACAGGTACCTGTTGGTTCAGAGAAAGGTAAAAGAAACCCTATATTGAACAGTTATGGAAAATACCTGTACTTATGTGTGTGTTTCTTACTAACTTTCCTTGGTTAGTGGGTGATACATGCCCTGAAACTCAAAAACCTATATCACTTTTGAACAACATGTATCTGTTTTAGCTCTGTGTGTACTCATTAGTGATATAAAATATATATTAAATGCTTCTTTGAATCCTAAGTATTTAGTGAAAACTACTAAGTATTTTCACTAAATATTTTGTGGCAAAAAGTTTTACAGATTATGCATAATACAAAACATTTTTCCTTTTTTAGCAATTTTCAGTTTGCTGCCTTTTCAGATTTCAGCACCAATACATTGCATGAATTTTGGCTAGTCGGTTCAACTTTGTCTCTTTTTCCTGTTCCTGATTTCTCTTGTCTGTTTATAGTCTAAGCTGTTTTGTGGGAAGGTCAGACTTTGTACACCACCCAGCAGAAATGGCTATTCTGCTAGTCCTAGACATGTTAAGAATTATTTTCACCATGCAGCTGTTCTGGCATTTTGGAAGAAGGTGAATAAGAGCTCCCAACATATTTACCTTATATGCATCACATGGTCTACATACTTCTTTCATGTTTTGTCTTATTAGTAAAATGAAAAAAAATGTAATCTTTCAATTTCTATTCCATGTTTTTTTTTTATTTTAAACGACCTTGGAAAGATGGTGTCTCCTTTATTTTTTCCAGAACAATTGTCTGGGTAAGGAAATATCATTGATCTTCTATACCATGTTAGTATTAGACCTGGTTGAAAGGAAGGAGGGGGATTGTTTGTGTTTTTGCAAAATTAAGTTCTCCCTGAGAATTTTTTGTTAAGATTTTTTTAATTTTACACTGGAACATGAAATAGTTTGTTTCAGATTAAGCCAAATTTCACTGATATATTTCAATTTGTTTTATGTTGCACCAACATAAAACAAGATATTTTGAATTGTGAATATTCAGTATGCTGTATTTTCAGTGGAAATGTTTGAACATTTCGAGTAGTAATTTTAGGAACTGATTATTTTGAGGAGAAAGCCAATATTTCAACTATTATTTGGATTGGATTAGATTTTCCAGCAAAGGGTTTCAATCTGTGTACTTATTGGATTTTCATAAAAATGTTAAAAACACCAGCAACATTCTTAATTAAAGTTGTTTAATTAGCTTTTGGAGCTATTTGAATATGAAAAGTCATCGTAAGTTAATTTAAAGAATTAGGTGCTACCATTTACTCAAACAAATATTTGCCAAATATTCCATCATTGCTACCTACATCACTGGTTGGGATTTTTCCTTTTTTTGTGATCTAAAACTGCTGTAACTAGTGGTTTCTCAACCATATAAATCTTGCTAAAAAAAGTATTTTCCATTGCTAAATCACCAGCTTATGTAAAATTATAAATACTCTGCACATCTTTCCTTGTATATTATGCTCATTACTTTAACCAAGAAACACCAAGAAATTATTTTGTGGTACCATTATATTTAGAAGTAAATAATCAAACAGAGGTGGATAAACTGAAGGTTATCTTATCCTTGCCTGCCATGAGTAGTCTACAAGTTTTGCTTTAGAGTCTTCATTTTGGCAAATACTTTACCATTAAGCTCACATTAGGAGCACATTTGTACAAAAAGGGTGAAATCAAAGATATGAGTACAGTCAATGAAAATACGTTTAACATCTTCAATGAATAGTCACTGAATATTTTTTATAGCGTTCACCCAGGTCTTTAATCTGACTTCAGAAACCCTTACATCAGGAATTTAAAAATGTTGGACTTCTACTTGAAGTACATTTATGGTAATATACTCAGCCTTTGCACTGGCAAAGAAGTTGTGGACACAAAATTTATAGATTTACATTAGTTTAACTTACATGAATCCAGTGTAGAAATACACTAAAGCTGAGTTACATCAATGAAAATGGTGTATGTCCACAGCTATTCCAGAATAATTACTGGCTGTTATTACCTGCTTTTCAACCACCTGCTGTCTAAGAGCTGGAATAATATTACTGAGATCATCTACTCTTCCGGCTACTCTGGATCTGGTATAATGTATATTCATGTAGAAAAATGATTTAAATGACACTGGTGCAACTGTGTTATGTGCCCAGGCCCATAGTTAAGAATTATTGTATTATCTGCTGCATTGCCGATCACCATAGTTTTCTGGAATGCTAAATCTTCATTAAAAATGTTTTATGACAGAGGCTGACAGAGTACAGAGTAATGCATGCAGATTTTTTTTCTGTGTGAATAGTGTCCACATAAGACTGAATATTATTTTCTTTCCCTAGTTTTGGCTCATGGAAAACAATCATTTCAGCAAGGTTGAAAAGCACTTCTGACAGAAGGCCAGCACAAATTGTATGGCCCCATTTACTCTATAACTGGAGAAATTCAAATAAAGATGTTTCAAGCATTTTATTTATACTCCAATATTACCTGACTCTATGCTTGTAAGCATTTTTAGATAGAAACTATTACAGGCAATCTCAATTTATGAAACACTACCCAACATTGTTGACTGAACTCTTATTAATTGTCACCTGTAAAAAAAAGGTGGCCAAAATATCTGATGTACATTTGCTTTGACTCGAGAGAGAAAAGAAACAGCAAAGAATTGCTTTGATCAAAGAATTCTCTTGAAGCACAGATAAAGTTTATTTGTGGGTTAATAATCTTACAGGACTTCAATAGTTTTGATCTGGTGCACCGAGGTTGTCAAAATGTTTTCATTTTTAGAAGTCACAACTTCAGAGAAGCAGCACTTATTGTCATAATGATCCATGCCCCAGTTTTAAATATGTTTCCTCTCTCTTTCTCTGCCTTGTAATAATTTAAGGAAAGAGTGACATCATTTCTGACCAATGAGAAGGGTTTAATTGATGGAGAATTATAGCTTTGTGGCAGGAAGACTATGGCATAAATAATGATCCCCAAAAGGAAATTTAGGTTCAGCTTTGCAGAGCTAGAAAGCTTTGTAGAGCCCCCAACCCTTTGACCCCTCATAGGTAATGCACAGGAAAAGTTAGGCACTTAAGAATGGATTTGACAAAAGCTAGCACTTTGAATGATAAGCAGCCAAGATTTGATGGTAGCAAATGCCAAAGAGTTAGAAACCCAACTCCAGGCTCCTGGGAGGCACCACCCTCTTCCTTGGTATTTATAAGAATAAAACCTCTCTTGGATTTGGTTAGTTGCCTAGGCTTGGGCAGTCCTTACATACTCTCCGCCCCTACCACACACACACGCACACCCAGTAAATGGAAAGAGGTTTTCCACTTTTATACTCAGAAGTTAGCATTCCCCCCCATGGGTTTAAAGGTCTCCCATAATCTGAACCCAGCTTTCCCACTTTCTATGCATATGTCTTAGCCACTAGCTTATTCAGAGATGAAACACTCTGTTTCTGAAAGTCTGGAGCCTGCCAGTTATGAAACCCACTCAGAGACCCAGTTTCCAGGAGTATTTAAATATTTTATTTGAAGTGGAACAGCAACAACAGAGAGAGCTTAACTCTGTGTATTCTGTAGCTCAGAAATTAGGAAGCATACCCTGAACTATGTGAGATTTGTGCCTGAAGTAGTCAGATCTGGGTCCAAAGCTGTCTGAATATGCTTCCTTTACATCCCAAGTAGGTGCTTTACTAGACTACAGGAAATTAGGGAAGCAGAGAGGCACACTAACATATTCTCCACCTGTTTTAGGTGCCAGCAGTATGGTACTGATAAGCCCCAGTGAAAGAAAGAATCTGGTTACAGTCCCTAAGAATACTCTGTTTAAGATTCTAATCAATGGTAAATGATTATATTTGATATTGACTAAGCTAAGTATAATTGCAATCTTTGTCCCACATAATGACTTCTCTGCCCTTTGAACTCTTCTTGGCAGTTAATTGTTATTTTAAGCTATTTTAAAATTCTCTAAAAGACTTGGGATTTGAGATCTCACTCTTTTCCTGTATTTCTATTTTAGATACAGAAAGAAATTCAGTCAACTTATTGATCAAGGTGAAAGAAAAAAAATATTACAGTGGGAACAAGCACATAACTATTTTAGTATGCTGAAACTGAAAAAGTTGATTCCATTATCATTTTACACATTGGGACAGTTTCATCAACAAACAAACCAACCCCAGAAAATGATAAGGTCCCTTAGAGGGACTTCAAAAAGAAATCATGTTCTTCATGTAGTCTGTTTCATGCTCTCTGTGGTCTGCCTCTTGATGCTGTATAGCAGCTGGTGAGTTATACAGTTTTGTTGTGAGTCGTTACACACTGTAAGGATGCAAACCTTAAACGAGAATTTTAAAAAGCTTAAGCAGTTCCAAACTTATATAACATACAGACCAATTTCTGTACATCTTAACAGTCACATTTCAAACAGTCTCGTAAAAACAATTTATGGGAAGCACATAGCATTAAAATACTCAAAAATGGAGACAAGAATGAAGAAAAATAAAAACTGAAAACCAGAAACAGAAGTTGTTATTCACCTTACTATTACATATGCCCTTTTCTAAATACTAAGTGCTAAATACCTTATTTCTTAGTTTCATTTTGGTTTTAAAACTTCTTGTTATTGGTTACAGCCATATCCTCCAACCATGTGAGTGGACCCTCCTTTATAATATTAACACTTGTCCGTCAGTTGTTTGGACAAGTGAAAACTATTCCAGGTACTCAGTATTATTAAGTGTTGTGTACCATTGGCTCTTCAGGTGCCACTAGTGGGCACTCATATGACATTCAGGCTCCATTTCTTTAGAGTGGAATTAAACGTACTTTGCAAACCGTCAGAGAGTTTGGTCTCTGCCTGGGACTTGCTTCTGAGATCATTCTTATGAGAGAGTTCCCCTCTGCTGAAATCAGACATTGGTGTTTAACCAAGATTCATAGAAGAAGGAATTACCCATACCTTGTTCAACCATCTCATTTCATGATGAGTGAATATGTGTAAATGAAACAGGTTAGAATATAGGCAAGTGCTGTGTCACTGACTTTTTTCTTCAGGAGGAAACTTAATAGTAAGCTCACTCAGGAGAGATGTGCTGTTGATGTCAAAATAGGACACTAATATCAGAAGAAAGGGCCAGAATGTCTAAGTTTTCTCACATTGGATTAATCCCTTGTAGATAATACTCTCCATTATGAAAGTTGCTTTACTTTATTTTAGGTGTGATTATTGGTCTTTGTATTTACTTTTCCTCATTACTGTTTTATTACACATGATCAAGTTTTATTATACATCAAATCCTCAATGTGAGTATGCAGTTTCCAATGGACCTCAGCACTAAAACAACATGAATGATAAATAATGGAGTAGTAGCAATGGAGAAAAGATGGCTTCAAAAAAATGTGCATACTTGTGCGATGCAGGAGAGTTCCTGTTCTATTAGTACTAGGTGTCAAACTTCTTCCCGCTTATAAGCTGATTTTTTTTATGTGCTCTAAAATATACATAAATAACTGGGTAGCTACAGACTCCTTAATCAGACCTCAATAGTGTATACAGTTTTATATTGTTTTCTTAAAAAAAATATTAAACATAGGGAGGTAAATGGAAAATTGGGTAAAATGGAACATCGGCACCCCAAAGTAACCTGGTTTCTTTAATAAGAAAATTGACCCTGTAAGCAAAACAGTTGTAATAGATCTAATCTATCTGAACTTCAGATCACCATTGCAATGCCACATGGGAAATTATTAGTTAACTGGGGGAAACAAACATTAATGTTTGTCACTTGATTGATGCATGAAAGGGATTATCTGATAAACTTGTCTGTGATAGACATAGAGTGGACTTGATGATTCAGAAAGTCTGCCCTAGTCCTGTGTTTCTAAAGTTAAGGTATATGCTATGCCCATGTAGACATGTGGGAGGAAGTAGTATGTGAGAAAGCAGTAGGCTGCAAGGGCCATACACCTGGTGGAGGTATCTAACAAAGCAGGAATGCATGGCCTAGCTGCGTGGTATGGGGTCTATCTTAATGTACAGTTTGATATAAGAAGCATATGACCCTCCAGTAAGCTGCTACCATACCAGAAGGAACAACTGTTAATGTATTAATTGCTTCTAAAGTGCTAATGCTTAATGGAGTGGGAAGGAGAGACTAAACTGAACATTTCATCAGGCAGGGCTATTTGTTTCAGAGAATACTGTGGAGGGAGCAGAGAAAAAGAAAAACACACCAGCTATTTCTTAAATGCTTAAACTTACTGTAAGCACCATTCAGTAATGTTGCCAAGATTCTGAGACATAGAAAGTGATTCCTCTCATCAGCCTGCCACACACAAGCCAAATATTTCAACTGTGATGAGTTTATTTTTGACTGGTGTAGGCCAATGCTCCTACCTCAAAGCCAGAGGTTCCTGGCCAGAAGGTTTTAACCCTCCACTCAGGGTCCAACCGATTGCCATATTTGGGGTCAGGAAGGAATTTGATTTCCTAGTTCAATTGGCACAGATAGTGGGGGGTTTTCCTTCCACTGTAGCAGAGGGTACAACCCTCTACCTGGGATCTCTTGAGTGTAAATTAACAACCTTTTACAAATGCAGGATATTGGCTGCTGTGGTTCCCCTGCCTTGCCTCTGGTTGGTCGGGGTGTTATCAGGATGAATTTATCAGGGTTGACAGTAGTTTTATGAAAAGTTTACATTACAGATTTGTATAGGATGGTTTGGATAGAGATTATCCTGCCTCAGGCAGGAGGTTGGACTAGATGACCTCTGGAGGTCCCTTCCAGCCCTACTTCTCTATGATTTATATGATTTTATTAAAGTGTGGAGGAAGGAGGTCTAATAGCAAGAGAGTTAAACTAGGATGCAGAACATAAGGATTCTAGTCCCACTACTGGGAGCAACTATTGTGTGAAAATAGGTAAGACATTAGATTGCTTAACTGTAAAATGGAAATAACAGTATTTATGTCTTGTTTAAAGTGTGTTGAGGTTTACTGATGAAAAGCCCCTAGTCGCAACAGTACCTCAACTGCAAACCTGTGTGGTTCATCTAAATTACCTATAAATCTTTTTTTAATGTTGTTTTTTTTCTAAAGAAATTTCTTAATACAGTGAAGTTTACGTATGCCATCATGTGCCTAAAAAATCAAGTTCAGTGACCGTCAAACCTCTGAAAACCAGGAAGTTAATAGTTAAGATATTCCAGACTTAAATTTCTGCAGACCAGGGAATACAGAGCTAAGATACAAGCCAATTCAATTTTAAATTCTCTCTTTGAACAATGATCCAACATGTCTGTATTACACATGCTTGCATTCTGCCTTTGCAAGTGGTTCATGTCATTTGGGAAATAAGGCTCATGATAATTGTAATGCAGAGGCTAATGCCTCCTCTTTGCTTAAGATAAAACTAGTGTTTAATGTGCTGTATAGTACAGAAGCTATATACACTTGTTTTCTAATCAAACCTTGGTCCTGCTTCTTAGGAATAACCACATTTGCTACATTTTACAACTCTTTTACCCTCTTTTGCAGCTTCTTGACTTTTTAACAGAGGATTCCCATCTAACCATTGACCACTAAGCTTTTATCTGGCTGCTAAAAACCACCATTACAAGAAAATATCTATCAGTGACACTACCACAACTTGTAAAAAATTAACACTGAAAGTAAGTATACTGGCACTCTTCAGGTGTATGTGCACTTGCATCCTTTAATTACAGATGTGCAAAGGAGAGCTCACACCCACTCTGAGGAACAGGCCCTGCTCAGATCTCCTCATAACACAACCACAAGCTCTGTCAAACTTTTCCAACAAATCTGTCCACTGTTCGATACAGCTGCTCCCACACAGTTAAGACCAATGTACTTCACACAAAAACTGTCATGTGGCTATTTCCAGCTCTTAGGGACAAAGTAGTTATGATTGGGAAGGGCAATAATTATGTATACTAAGGCACAGAAAAAATCAGTTACTTTAAATATGTCATGGAATGAGATAGTAACAAGGGTCAGAAGCAGAATATGAATCCTCCTCCCCTTCTGTAACATCTAGAACATATTTCCACATAATAGGTCATAGCATGCAAGAATAAGGCAGTATCCATTTAAGTGTTTTGTGATCCCTCTCATGGTGCTTACCATGTTCTACATTTTAGAAGCCTACAGAACCCAGTCACACCATTTATAGCTAAGTGTTTTGTGCATATTCAATGAATGCTCTTAGTTGGACTCCCATAACCCTGTTGTTCCTTCATCTTACATTTGTAAAGGAAACGGTTATGAATGGTATTTTAAAAATGTGGTTGTCTGTGATAGTCTAATACTGGACTTGATAAATCAGGAGCTCTTTTCTCAGTTCTATCTTCTATGCCTCTTCTAGTCAAAATACTTCATATAATATAAAAAGAGTGGTAGACTTTTCAGAATATATTTGCAAATATAAACAAGTGATCTGCTGAACAATATTCTGAAAATGATGGACTATAGTTTGCACAGGAAGTTTTGATTCAATATAGGATTATAGGATCACAGGCAAGTAGAACTCTAATGAGGCCAAGGTCCCTGTCACTTTAAGAGGTGAGACCTGCTGACAGCTGGAGCAACAGCTGGCTACTTCAGCAGAGGAAGGCAGGCTGGCCATCATGCCTAAGTGGAAATCCCTGTGTGTGGCTGGGGTGTCAGAGGACAAGAAGGGGTTCATAGATTCATAGACACTAGGGCTGGAAGAAACCTTGAAGATCATCAAATCCAGTCCCCTGCCAGATCAAATCCCCTGCCGCATCAAATCCCCTGCCCTGCCGGGCAGGAAGTCAGCTAGGGTCAAAGGGCTCTAGCAAGATAGACATTTATTGAATAAGTCCAGAGTAGGTGCCTGCACCACATCTGCAGGGAGTCTATTCCAGGACATGGGGCTTCGGACAGTAAAAGAAAATTTTTCTTATATCCAGCCTAACATGGTCTTGTAGACGTTTATGACTAGTGGTCCTTGTTTTCCTTAGGGTGCTCTGGTGAACAGATGTGTTCATCAGGATCTGGAAGAACCCCTTGTGTATTTATAGATGGCCTGAGCTTTTCCAGATTGAAGAGTCCCATGGCTCTCAGCTGTAGCTTGTGAAGTCAGGCCAACTCTCAGGATCTCAATATTGCGCAGTTAGGAGGGTGTGACACAATTGCACATATACAAACACACAAGTCAATTAGGTGCATATACATGCACACTACCAGCTCAGGCACATACACATCCAAACCAGACTAGGCACATGCATACCTATCACTAATTCAAGCACATACACTATATACCCCAAATAGGCACAGATCACTAATTCGTATATCATGCACACAATGCCATATATACACACACACATTCATCAGTTCACACGCATACAACCCACCTAAACATACACACAGGTAAGTTCCTAACTTGGATGGTACAGTGTGTATGTGTGTGCTTGGGGGACCTGGGATGCTTGAGGGAAGATTCAGGTGAGAGTGAGAGAGTTAAAGTGTAGGGAGTGAAAGTTGCTAGAACCAGGATTGGAACTGGTGGACTACAGAGAAGCTGGCTGAGAACCTGAGGCTTGGGTTTACTTACGGTAGACTGGGGCTGGAAACTAGGGCAGACAGCTGAGATTTGAAGATAAGTTGTGTCAAGGAGGAAACAGCCAGGAAAGAAACTGAGGCAGAAACCTGCTTGCTCAAGGGAAAAGGGAAAGGCAGTGGGGATAAGATAGTGGCAAAGAAACAGTGGGTTTGGAGGCAGAGAGGAGCTCAGGACAGGTGTTGGAGGTGGCAGTGAGCCAGAAGCAGGAGAGGGAGAAATGAGACAGAAGTTAGAGGAGCAGAGTTTGGAGCAGGGCCAAACCATAGTAAAGGAAAACCCAACTTAGGTGTCCAAATAACAGTTTTATTGCACAGACAAAACACTACACAGCCCCATGAAATTATGGCTTCTCTCTCTCTCACACACACACACACACATACACACAAGCACTCACAATGGCAGCAGGGGGAAGAGACTCAGTGGAACAGTTGGAGTCCAGGTAGGGAAGACAAGCAGAGTCCAAGTCCTTGGTTGAAGAGGGGTTAGGGGGTGATAGCTACCTATCCAGGCTGGAAAGTGGTCCTTGTCCAGTAGGTGTTGTCCAGAGGGGGGTCACCAGCAGGGCCTCTGGGTGTATAGGTGTTGTGGCATAGTGCTAGTCCAGATGGAGAGGATGTCCTCCTGGGTCGGTCTTCACTGCCCTTTTTATAGGGGCAGACCTTGTGTGACCCTAGTGACAGAAGGCATGCCCAGGCAATGGTCAGCCCCTGCTGGTGTACTGAGCATGTGTGCTCCAGGCAGGGATGTGCAGTTTCGGGTGTCTGTAATGGTGGGGTACAATGGCAGAGTTGCTGGTTCTGCAGGGTCTTTTCATAGTTTCATAGTAGTTTCTGAACAGTTCATCTAGCTTGACCCCATGCCACAAGCAGGAATGAACGCTGGGTTCACAAGACCCCAGACAGGTGATTGTCCAAACTCCTCTTGAATTTGCCCAAGGTAGGGGCGAGGACCATTTCCCTGGGATGCTGGCTCCAGATTTTGGCCACCCTAACTGTAAAATATTGCCTTCTGATCTCCAACCTAAATCTATTCTCCATCAGCGTATTACCACTGTTCCTTGTCACCCCAGTGGTGCTGGGGAGAAAAGGGCTCTGCCTATTTGCTGTTGATCTCCCCTGATGAACTTACAGGGAGCCACCAGGTCCTCCCTCAGTCTCCTCTTGCTGAGGCTGAACAGGTTCAGATCCTTCAGTGTCTCCTTATAGGCCATGTCCTGCTGCCCTCTTGCCAAGTGGGTGGCCCTCCTCTGAACCCTCTCCAGGCTGCTCACATCCCTTTTGAAGTGTGGCATCCAGTACTGGATGCAGTACTCCAACTGAAGCCTCACCAAAGTCACATAGAGGGAGAGTATCACTTCTCTGGACTGGCTTGAGATGCACCTTTGGATGCATGACAAGCTATGGCTGGCTTTGCTGGCTGCGGTCTGGCATTAGAGGCTCATGTTCATTTTGGAGTCGATAATGACTCCAAGATCCCTTTCCGCTTCTGTACTTTCAAGAAGGGAACTCCCCAGACTGTATGTATGCTCTGGATTCCTTTTCCCAAGGTGCAGCACCCTGCATTTGTCTACATTGAACACCATCCTATTTCCATCTGCCCACTTTTGTAGTCTGTTTAAATCTAGTTGCAGCCTTTCTCTGCCTTCAAGTGTGTCCACCTTGCCCCACATTTTAGTGTCATCAGCAAATTTGGACAACGTGCTTTCCACCCCCTCGTCCAAGTTGCTGATGAAGATTTTAAACAGTGCAGGCCCAAGGACTGAGCCCTGGGCTACCCCACAGCTCATATCTCACCAGGTTGAGTACAACCCATCCACCACTACTTTCTGGGTGTGCTCCACCAGCCACTAGGGCAGGTATTCATACTGCTAGGGCCAGCACAGGTGCCCAGGTGCCCAAGTACCACAGGTGCCTCTAGCTTCCCCTGGATGAAAATGCAGGGGTAGCTGGCCAGGGTCATGTTTCCCCAAATGGCACAATTTGTACCACACCAAAATGCAAAATGCATATTGTGGCACATGAGCTGAGGCATTTATCTCCGGCACGTATTTGTGCTGCTGTTACTTGAGCTGCTGCAAGCACACGTGCCTGCTTATGTCGACACACCCATTGAAGTTATAATTTAGAATTCAGCAAAATCATATCTCAGATGAGTTTAACAAGCTTTATATCTATGCTGCAGGTAAAATCTCAATCAATCAATATGAGAAATTGTTATCCAATTAATTCAGGTCACTGGACTAAAGTCAGGAAAACCTGGACTCTGTACTAGATTTTACTATGGAATGTTGTTTTGAAACTTTAAGACTTCAGTCCCAAAACACAGTTTTTCATTCAAATGAGTCACTGAAGAATAGATTACTTTTCAGGGGTTGGAAACAACATTAGAAATTGCTTTTATATGCTATTTTCAAGCTACACCTGCTCACTGTGAGGCAAAATGTCAGAAAATAATGAAGCAACATTATACATATTGAAGTTGCAAGATGGGAAATAGAAATCAGATCAAAGGTCTCTGAAGGATGAAACTTATAAACAAATGAATTTCTGACATTGAAAGGGGAACAATGTATCTTTGAAAGCTTTTCTACCATCATTCAAGCATTTTTACTGGGTTTTGTGCTTCTTTTGAAAAAAATCTTCTCATATGGGCAGAATTAGGTGCTGTGAACAAACTGAGCTCTCCATCCAGTGTATGGCTATATATTTTCTGTGTAGTGGAGGATATAAAACAGTGAGGTAATCATTGACGAGCAAACAAATACACAGATGCTGAAAAGTATTTTATTAACCTTATCAGAGGTGGTAGACTCAGTTGGTTGATTGAACTAAAAAACTCATCTTCAAATACCTGCTTTGGCCTGCTATGGCATTCCTTTTTAACTGTATATGATAGAAACCACTGATTTTTTTTCCAGGAAAGATTAAATCCAAATCTCTGCTTTTCTTTCTTTTTATTTCCCTATCAATATTTTCAAAGGTTTGCCAATGTGATCGCCAGTACCTTCTGCCAAAAGAGGAGAACTTAAGTTTCTTTGGGAGCTCACTAGAATTAAAGAATATATTGGGGTGCTTGATTTTTTTCACCAAGAAGTGTGACTGATTGATCTCAGCTCCTGTGACTGCATGGCTTATGCGGCAGGATACTGTTCTCCCATTATGTTGTTAGGCACATGTTGACACACACATTCAAAAGTATCGAGTTATTAATATATGAATAAATAGCTTGAGCCATTATCCACAGCTCTAGTGATCCCAAGTAGTTATGCTGTTTTATATCAGCAAAGGAGGCGGGGTAGTTTAAACAATTTAAACTATTCTTTAAACAATTTAACAGTTTAAACTATTTAAACATTTAAACTGTTCTTCTTCTGTACTGCTAAATTCTAGCTCACTGAACTAAACGTAACATTTTATTCATCTTTATGCACCTACTTATTTTTAGTAAAGTTTCTTATCCTAGATATTTTAACTGCTGTGTTACAATGCAGATTCTGCTTATTCAGGTATCTTTATTTTTATATGTTGCAGCATAACACAGACAATTTTGAAAAGGCATCTCTCTTTAGCTTGGGATAATTCATTGAAATTCTGCTCATATTTAATTTAAGAGACAAAATATTTCATGTGAATCTCTGGTCAATTAGCTGTTTCAATGCTCTTAAATCATTTTTCACCAGACACATTAATTCTTACTGTAATGAAAAGAGCTCCCTGAGTCCTCTGGGTGTTGGAAGCTTTTGCAAAATAAGATATAACATGGAAAGTTAGAAAGCAGATGTAGAAATGAGCTTATTTTTTCTCAAAATCAGGCTTGAGAATCCAAGTGAATTGACATCATTGTCTTTGGATTTTAAATAGATCTGCAAAAAGAACTATTGTTTCCTCTGACATAGTAAAACAATTTCCAGAACAGAGAATTTTATTTGAAATTATTGTGTAGGTGTCATGCTTAGCTAATCATGAAATGTCATATTAAAAAATATTAATGTAGTCCTCTTACAATATGAACCAAAGTAAAGTATTTTGTAAATGAGATCAGCCTTCTTTAAATCTAGAAAAATTCTATTCATGGGCTGTACTGTTTGCTTATTCACTGTCATTCTCTGTCTTAGTAATGAAAGCTGCCATTCTTTTTTCAATAATAAAGTGCTTGATTCTGGAGATTGATAAAATAAAATAATAAGTGTGTGTGTATATGTGTATTTTTTCATTTCAATGTAAGTATTACTTCACAGAGTGTATTAGCATCTCACAAGGTCAAATTCATTAAATTTCTATAGTCTTCTATGGGAGCTTTATTTTGATTTCTCAAAGTCTGTGTATGTGACACACATACATACACACATGCACGCTTTGAAAAGTAAGAATAAAAAAGACTAACAGAAGACTATGGAAATCTAAATACAAATAATGAAACTGAACTTGAGAGATGATAAATGCACTTCCTGTGAAGTGACAGTTGCTGTCAAATCCCAGTGAAGTCAATGGCAGATGACTATTTGCACTTCCGTTTCTGTAGGTTGAGATTCATGGGTAATTAACTTTAAAAACAGTTAGTTGAAGTCAGTTCCCATGTTGGACACCAAGCGAAGGAAATGAAAGTGCAGTAAAAGCTCTGTTATCCAGCATCCCCCCTTCCCAGGTTAACAAAATATGCAGGCAGCCCCAGCCGCCGCTTCTCATGCCATGTCTGGGGCGTCCCTCCACCCCTCCTGCAGCATCGCTGCCTCTCCTGCCTTATCACCCCCCTGCTGCCTCATTGCCACCCTGCAGAACAGGGAGGCAGGTCCTGCACATCCCCGCATAGCCTGTTATGAGCCCAGGCCATGGGGGTTGGCAGTGCAGTCTGCTTTACCTCAAGCCTTGGGGGATCAGAGAAACCGGAAGTGCTGTGATTGGCACTTCTAGTTTCACTTTATCTTACAAGCATGCCGGTTAGTGGAGCATGTCGGCTTGTAAGATGCCAGATAACAGAACTTTTACTGTATCAGGAGTTATTCACATCTTAAATAGTAACCAAGCCTCAATCTGGCCAGAAGCAAGGCCCCAGGAATAAATAGCATTCCTACAGAAGTGATCGAGTGTAGGAAACTTATGCATTTTCCCCCACCTATACAAGCTTTTTACTCACTGCTGGACAGTAGGGACATTGCTGCAAGATATGTAAGATATTAATGTAATTACTTTGTACAAGAATAAAGGCAACTGAAGTGCTTGCAACACCTACCATTGCATTTCACTATTATGAATTCTTGAAAAGATCATTACTCTGGTCGTATTCAGAAGACTTCAGATACTTGCCGACAGTATTACCTTGAGTCACAGTGTAGCTTCAAATCTAGTAGGTCCATCACAGATATGATTTTCTCACTCCAACAAATCCAAGAAAAATGTAGGGAACAAGGGAGATCTTTCTATATTGCCGTCATTGACCTGACCCAGGACTTCAACCTTGTCAACAGAAAAGTCATTTAGAAATTATGGGAAAGGTTTGGCTGTCCTACAGAAGTCTCCAGCATAATCTGCTCTGTTTATGATTGAAAGTAAGAAACAGTCAACTATGATGGATCAACATCTGTGGCTTTTGAGTTCAAAGCAGAGTCAAACAGGGCTGTGTCCTTGCCCCAGCCTTGTTTAGGATTGTCTTTTCTCTTCTTCCAATATATGCTTTTGGGGCTGTCACTGAAGAACTTTATTTAAATATATGCTTAGATAAAAAATTATTCAGCCTCACACGGTTTAAAGCAAAGACTAAAGTGTGGAACGTTTTGATTTGTGAGCTGCTGTTTGCTGAGAATGCTGCTCTGATAGCCCACAGAGAGAATGAACTTCAAAGCCTTATCATTTGCTTTGCTCATGCCTGCCAAGAGTTTGATTTTATATTCAGCTTCAAAAAGACTAATGAGATGAGCCAGACAACTGACTCACTACCAGCAATCACAATAGGTGAAAACATATTGGATGGTGTTAGTAAAGTTACGTACATTGGCTGCATTGTTACCAACAACTTGCCACTTGAGGCTGAACTGAGTACCCCTACTGGCAAAGCATCAGGTATGAGCATGTTGAGCAAATGAGTATGGAGCACCAAGACACTGACTGTTAAGATCAAGGTCAAAGTCTATCATGCTTGCATCGTTAATTCTCTTTTGTACTGCAGTTCATCCTAGACTACATAATATACTCAAAAAAAGTGCCTAAACACCTCTCACTTAAGCTGCCATTGCCACATTCTAGGAATTATCTGGCAAGACAAAGTTGCCCACGTTGAAGTCTTGAAATATGCAAGGTGCCAAGAGTCCATTAGGGGTGTGTGAAATGGGCCGTATTCAATTTGGATTTGGCCCAAATCAGGAGACAGTGATTCAATTAGTTGATTCAGATCACTACCCCGATTCAGTTGGGATGAATCTGAAATTTCGATGCTGTTTTGGAGAATCAGTTATTCGGCCATAGACACAGCTTTAAATATTTTTTCCATGTAGCTTGAGGTACCATGCATGGCTCATGAATGCTGAGATGGTGGGGTAGATGAAGTGTCCCATAGGAGCACGGGGTGCTTGGCAGCAGACACAGAAGTGAACCAGAAGTACTTCTGTCCACTTCCGGGTCTGCCACTGAGCACATGGGGGACCCATCTGTGCCTCCCGGCTCAGCAATCAGCTGTGGGGGGACCCTGGTTGCCCCCCCGACTCAGGAGGCACCAGTTGCCGAGCCCCCTTGCGAGTTGCCCTTGTGTTCTGCAGCAGACCCAGAAGTGGACTAGAAGTGCTTCTGGTCCACTTCCAGATCCACCACTGAATGCGCTAGGGACCCCCCAATGCTCCTGTGGGACGCTTCATCTGCCCTACCATCTCAGCATTCATGAACTGCCTTGTACCTTGGAGTATATAGAAAAAAATATTTAAAGCTGTGTCTATATTCAAATCATCAAATCTCTCCAAATTGATTCAGAGTGTTCTGAATCAATTCAGAGACATTAAAGGGTCTACTGATTCAATTCAGATCTGGAGATTTGGCCACTGAATCAGGCCAAATCTCCACCAAATCGAATCAGTGACCAAAGCTTTGCAGAGCCCTAGTGTCCATTCTCTTCTCACTCAGTGTCAACTTTTAATGCTATGTTGGCATCTTTATCTTTGTTTCAAAGATGATATCAATAGAGAGATGGGGACAATGAACAATGAGTGAAAGGACTGGAAGAAAATTGTTGAGGATCAAAAGCAGTTGGAAATAATCTATTAAGAGTGTAATGAGGGCTTTGAGGAAAGAAAAGCCCAAATGTAAAAGAAAAAAGAAACATCAGGAAGAAGCCGTCCTCATATTTAGGACTATTAGATATGAAGTTCATGTATCATAAGTGCAGAAGGGACTGTCACTCAAGATTTGTGCACTACAGTCATCTTGTAGATGTTTAATGAGTTGATGCCTCACTTGGTGCCCATCAGGCACCTGACCTCCTACTTGCCACTGCAGAGAGATGCCAGGATTATGATCACAGGCTCCCTCTGCACCAGCAATATGGCATGAATTGGAGCTGATCCTCAGTCTTACAATCCTGCCATGTATATGTGGCACAGGTCAGATCCCATCACATCTTTAATAGAACATCTGTCAGTGGCCTACATAGATCTGGAAAGACTCTTTGGGGTTATTTAGTCCAGGACCCTTCAGAGAAGAAGAATTTGCTGTTCTTAAACCATTCTAGAAAAATTTCACCTCCATCCTTGGAAAGATCTTTGAAAAGGTTACGAAGGATCATATCTCTGGGAGTCCAGCAGGTAAAAATAATGCAGCATGGAAACCAGCATGGATTTGTAGCAGCTAGATGATGCCTAACCAATCTGGTTTCATTTTATGACAGGGTCACAAAATGCTTAGAGGCAAGAGTACAGTCAATGTCATTTTCTTGGATTTTAGCAAGGCCTTCAATACAGTATCTCATCCCATAAATTAAGAGGCTGTGATATAGATGATTACACAGTCCAGCGGGTGACAAATTGGCTTAGCAGTCACACCCAGAGAGTGGTAGTAGACAGGTCAGTATTGACCTGGAGGGATGTGGGTAGTGGGGTCCTGAAGGGTTCAGTTCTTGGACCTGTACTCTTCAATATCTTCATCAGTGGCTTGGATGTGGGTGTGAAGTGTACTCTGTCTAAGTTTGCAGACCATACTAAATTGTGGGGTGAAGTGCACACTCCGGAGAGTAGGAAACAATTGCAGGCAGACCTGGACAGATTAGAAAAGTGGGCAGTACACAATGGGATGCAGTACAACAAGGACAAGTGCAGAGTGCCACACCTGATGATCTGTTTAGGTCCCTTCCAACCCTAGCATCTATGAATCTATAAAATGTCAATTCAGTCAATTCTGAGGTCTTCAAAAAACTTCAGAAAAAAAAGATCCCATAACATCTGGACATCTTCTTTCATTGTCTTACTTCTATTATAGCAAACATATTTTTCCTGAGATTTAATCTGATTCTGCCTTGCTGTGGTTTAAACTCACTGCCTTGGATGCTGCTCTGTGGCAGGGGAAAATAATTTTCTCCATCTTCTTTATAGTAACCTTTGCAGTAGCTTAAAACTGCTATCATATCTTGCCTCATTCTTTTAAGTATACACAGTTCCTTCATAAGCCTTGTATTTCAATCTTTTTATTATTTTTTGTTGGTTACCTCTAGGTTTTGGGACCCCACTTGACTCACTGCCAATCTGACATCCACCCATTAATAGTTTCAAACTCTTAAACCATTAATTAATCTAGCACACATAGATGTCTGGATCTATCCAGTTTACTTACTGTGATTTATCAAAATCCATGTATATCATATCTTCATTAATCCCCATATTTACCAGATCAGTTACTTTTTCAAAGATGGAAGACAGGTTGGTTTGTCAATGCTGATTATTAATGATCACCCTCCCTTACCCTTCAGATATTTACAAACATTGTAAGTTGCTCTGGTGACTCCCCAGGTATTGAAGCCATGCTGACCAGTCTATACTTCCCCAGGTTCTTCTTTCTCTGACCTTTAAAGTGGGTAATATGTTAGCCTTTCTCCAGGACCTTGTCCGTGAGTCATGTCAGCCACAGATGTGCAAGAATTATTGCTTGTAATTCCAAGCTTATTTGTTTTTCCCCCCAATTGATTCAGTCAGACTGCTGTGATGAATTCCATCAGGTCTTGCTGATTTAAATGAATTCAGATTAGTCAAAAGTTCTGTGATGTAATCATTACTTATTGTGATCTGTAGGCTTTCCTATTCTTTGTTTTTATTCATTTTGCTAGTTACCTGGATACATTAATTTTTTTAAGTAGCTCTGTTTTCTTTTCAGCTTCCATTATTTCCTAAACTTCTCCATCAAGTGAAAAACTCACAGTCCTCGATCTTTTTTTCCATGTTACATTTGTAGAGCACCTTCTGGTTGCATACGTATCTTAGATATTGTAATTCTTTTTTTTTCTGTTTGCCTTTTCTTTTTGCTTTTTGTCCCTACACACTAACATATTTTTGAATACTTTCTTAGTGGTATGCTCTTTCTTCCATGGCCTGTGTGTATCACTTTAATTTTCTAGTAGTGAAAAGGCCAGTTGAATAACCACATAGGGCTCTTGTAGTTCTCTTTAGCTTTCCTCCTTCTTGGAGTAGTTTGATGTTGAGTTTTCTAAGTTATGTCCTTTAAGAACTTTAAGCTCTATCAAACTTTTTCTTTTTAATTTGCCTAGCTATTGTAGCTGACCAACTATTGTATGAATTGCCTGAAATTTGTCTTTTCAAAGCGCAGTGCCCTTTTTTGTTGTTCTCATACCTTCCTCTCTTTAGAATCATGAATTCTATCATATCATGATCAATTTATCTCATATTTCTAACCACCTTCACTTTCATAATTAGTTTATGCCTATCGATGAGAACCAGATTAAAAATGAATAATTTATTTGTTCTTTCCTCACATTTCTGAAGCAAACAATGGTCCTCTACAAGTGTAAGAACTTGCTGGACATTTCATGTTTTGGCATATTTTTCTCAAAATGTATATCAGAGAAGTGAAGGATTATAGTACAGCTAATAAAATAATACTATATTTTTTATTTCAACACAATATTTATAGGAATTATGGCTAGACAAATTACATTCTATCACTTTTCTGTAAAGCTGATATACATTCAGTCCTATTAGAAGAGTCTACTTTTTTCTCAGAATTTACACTATTTTATGTTTTGCTTTTATAGACGTCATTATTTTTTTATATTTAAATAAGTGTAAAATACAGGTTTTCACTATCATTAAAGCATTAGCAAATATGATAAGCAGAATCCAAAATGCTAATCTTTACAAACTTCACTTATTTCCCTTTCTAAAGCAAGCTCTTTATGTGACATTGTCAGTCTTGCAATAATTCATGCATGAACTTGTCATAAGAAATATTTCTACTTCACAGTAATACTATGAATTTTTTGACATACATGCTGATGATAGTCTGAAACTATAAATTATTTTGCAAAAGTTATAGAGGAAAATTAAGGAAATGTTTCCTGACCAGCAAACTACTTGGCGTAACCTCATGAACTGAAAGCTTCCAAGGCATATGTTAACTTTGACTAGGTTCAGTTCACACCCATTGTTCCTGCTTGCACTTTGTATAGTAAATCACAATGTTGTATCTCACTGCTTTTTTAATGGTTAGAGTGAGATAATAGAATACTTGTATTCCAAAGACAGGATAGAGAGATAATAGTTTATGAATAAGTATAATGGCATATATGGGTAAACAAACATGATGGTCCAGATGTATCCTTTTTTGTTACCTGGGGGTGTTAAGTTAAACTCCATTTGCAATACAAGTTGAATGCTTATTCCAAAGGTGTATGTGATACAGCTCCTGCACTGGTATGCAAGAGCCAGGGGATAGAGGCAGAGGGCCTTAAAGCTCAAGGTAGCTATGGGCTCCAGCTGTATTGATGGGGGAACAGGTCTCCCAGCTGAGGAGTTAAACCTCTTGCCTGCCTTCACGTGGCATATCCCATGCTGCACCATAATATAAGACCCATTTGTATATCTGCAGACAGCCATTTGACCTGAGGAAGAGCACTTGACATCTGGAGGTTTGTCCAACAGTTTTTTCAGCTGGTTCACTGAAGAGATCACAAAAAAACTTCTCATCTGTAAGGGTACAGTTATACAAAGCTACATTTAGACCATACTAAGGGCACTTAAAATTGAAGCATCCTCATGTTAAAGCTCATTAATTTGTGCTGGGTGCCCTCTAAAGGTACATACCAGTATTTCATTTAGATTGACCTAACCAAGGGCATCCAGACATTCACAGGATGTGCAGACATTCCCAGGGCTTAAATCACTCAAAAAATGACATGCCTGATCTAAAATGTGTTAACCCAGTCTAATAAACACCTGGACACATTCATGCCGCAGCTACAGGGCTGGGGAAGCCCAGCTATTTGCTACAACCTGTTGGCTGTGCTGTTTCTACCCTCACCCCATCCTTGACCCTGACCAGGCTGTTTTTAGCCCCTTGATTGTCCCCCAGCCAGGAATCCCCCCTGCAGATCCACCCCCTGAACTTCCCAACTTCTCCCCCAACCCACCATCTTCCCTCAATCCCTTCCTCTCCCAATTAATTTACCTAGGGCTGCCTCTGCTGCTCCTAGCAGCCACGAACACCTGTCTGTGCCATTCCTGGTTTAGGTTTTGGTAGCTTAAAGTATTTTGCCTAAACTTAAACCAGGTCCCGTGAACACTTTTTCACATCCTGAACGTCTCAGAGTCATGCTACTTCAGTTGAGGGTTAACTCTTGGTTACATGGGTGACTAGTCAACCTTAGTTGGGGGGACACATGCCCCCCCCGTGACCAGTCAGTGACTGGGGTAGGGCGGTCCCCCCAAGGCCAATCACTTTGACCAGGAAGCGGCCCTGCTGCGGTGCTCCCAGAAGTGGCCATGGTACTTCATTTGGTGCTCCTACTCCCCAGGTGGTGCTCGCAGGGGGGGCACTGGCACTTCTGCCTGCCCCTCCCCCACCTGTTGTCTAAGTGGAGATCCCAGAATACACTATTTCTAGCCCACCATCCAGAGCAGCAATAACATCCAGATGTCATGGCTTCTAGCCATGGCACTTGCTCACTTTCTATCTAGTGGCAAGTCAGAGCTGTGCAGGCAAGAAAAAGAATTTACTCTTAATGTGTGACTGCTCATACGACCTCAGCTTTAACATCACTTAACACCACTTAATATTCCCCAGATGTAGTGTGCTCTAAATGTAATGTGTAACATCACCCAACAGGTATTTCCTGAGCCATCATGGCTCCAACAACACTCTTAACAGATTTAAAAAAAAAAATCAACCAATGTGCGCAGCAAGAAGTGAAACCTTCTGGGTCACAGTCACAGGCTGGAATTCATAGCTCCTGGAGCTTCAAGCCTTCCTGTCTCCATTCTGGCAACCCACACTCCCTCAATGCCTCTGTCCTAGAACCTACTTTTTCTATAAGTGTGAGGTCAGCCCTCTAGGCTTGTGCCCCTCCTTGCCCATCTTTATTATACTACTGATTTATTCAGGCTTGTCAAATATTTTTCCAACTTGTTTCAAATGAGAAAATATAGACTATTTCTCCTCCTACTCCTTCTCACATTTAAATTCCTCCTTAAAATATACTTCTTTCATGAAATCTTTCAGAAATATTTCCCACATTTTTGTTAACTTAAAAAAAGTAAAGATATTTGCTCCACTTTGAGGATGGATCATTCTGCTAACAGCTTGATGAAGATTCGGAGTACAAATAATAACCTGGTCAGGCTTTGCTTGGAACACCATTCCTACAGAAATCAGACTAGTTTAATATTCAGTCCTGAGTAAATGAGAACGGTATACTTCATTTTCTCTCATTATCTTCACAAAATATTTGTCCATCTATGAATGGCCCTAATAGCAAAAGGTGTAGTCATATATTTATTTCAGATTCTACCTTTGCTACGTAAGAGTCCAGGCAAGGGGTACTGAGAATCCCATACCACTCCTGTATTAAGCAATGTTCTAATCTCTAAGATGTACATATAATTTACAGGTTTAACACTTGAGCACAGAAGACTAAGTTAGTTCTTTTTGAGAGTACTCATACTAGATAAGTTTGATTTTATTTTTTGTGGAAAAATACATACCCATAAAAAACATAAATGGAATGGAAGCATAGCTGAAATTACTGAATTGTACAATAAAATAAGTTCCTGTTATTTTATTTCATTTGACTTGGAATTTGCTTAATTCCATGTCATGCAAGAACATAACGATCCATATTCATTACTTGTTACTTCAGCAACTGAGTTACACCAGTATATGTCATTTGTCTAGTATTTATGTGATCTATAGAAAACTAATTTCTTTATCAGGCTAGGACACTGCAGCAACATTGATTAATGCATTTGTCATTTCATATATTGATTATTGTAATTCTCTACTTATTGGTTCCCCTAAATGCCTGCTTCACAGACTTAAGCTTGTGAAAAATGCTGCTGTATGTGTCCTGGTCAAATTAGAAAAGTTTAATAACATGACTCTAGTTTTAATGAAACTTCACTGCCTTGCTGCTCATCCATGGAATACATATGCTGTTCACAATTGTCATCTTAATGTGTGGCCTTTCTGAATATTCTCTGGTTTATTATGGTAAGTATTGACCTTTCCTTGAATTCCATACTAGTATATAGCCTGATGACTAATTGAACCCCCTGACAGCAGCCAGCCATTGAACTTGGACATGGCTTCTTTCATTTGCTGCCTCTTACAGACCTGATTTCTATTTTCTCTCTCTCTGTCTGCAATAATACTGCTTTCTCCATCATCAATTCTAACTCATATTTGTAATGTTATTACTTAAAGGATAGGGGAGGAATGTAACAGTCTTTCATGGTTAATAATCACAGATACTTTTATATGTGTGTGCGTATCTTCACACACACACACACACAGACACACACACCTCACAGATACATTTTTATGTTCATGGGTATGTGTATACACATGTGTACACATACCCCTATACAGGAGGAACTCTTCTCACTCATTTTAGCAACAGAAACACCAACATATATAATGCACATGTGTATATATAAGATTTGTCCTTTAAAAAAGCCAAATTTAATCAGTTCATTATATTTAAATATAGTTAAATTGAGTCTCCAATTTTAATAACCAAATTTTACTGCCAATCATTTTTAAAAGGTAGCTATTGTTTGTGAGATACCCAAATATATGATCAAATCATTTGGGACAGAATGGGGGTTTGTGTGTTCAGCATGCAGAAAATTCATAAATACAATGAATCTTACCTTGTGACTACTAGTTAAAAGGTTTGACAAAGCCAGATGCTTAACAAAAATGGTCTGCTAATTTCAGAAAAGCACAGCAGCACTAGATAGTTAGGTAGATGAAGGACAGGAAATGTCTACTAAAGTTTTAGTTATCACTCCTGTTTAAGCTTTCACTCTTTATATTTATTTTATACACTAGTCTATATAATAAATAAACATATACATTGCATACTTACACAGCATACATTATTATTGCCTTTGAACAGTTTATATAGAGTTACTAGTGGAATTCCTGACTATAAAATAGTATAACTTAGACTTAATGAGAATTGTTGTTGCTGCTGTTGTTATTTAGATTTATATCCCACTCTCTCCAGATGGTGACCACATGTTTTTGTTTTATTCCTTTAGTTTAATTTTAATTTAAGCAATAATGATCAAAGTGTGGAACATTTTCTGAGGAGAGAGTGAGACAAGTATCTGATGGCTTTGGGTTCAGCAACCAGTTATCTCTAGAGAAGGTCTATACCAAGGGGTTCTGCTGTTATAACATGCATCTCTTTATCTTCTAAGTAATATTTTTTGTACAGTCTGACAACACAGAGATTGACACCCTCTTGCTAGCCAGAGAAGAAATATAATGTAATGGATCATCCTTTTTAGGCCACCATTGAGCCTTGTTACCCAAGAATCTAGGCACTGCTTGTGTTGACATATTGACCAAGCTGGCCAAAAAAATTTCAGCAGGATTTTAGAATAATAATTTTCTGTTTAATATCTAGATTTCCATGTTTAAATAATTTCCTAGTTTAAATAATTGCAATGTTGAACATTTTTAGAAAGGAATATTTCATTTTTCATTTTGAAACAATATTTGTTCTGATTTTTTTAAGACAGCATAAGTTAATATTAAGTTAATACATTGAAAAAAATCAATTTTATAACACCATTATAACTATTGGAACCGATTGTTTAAATTAATTGGTAGAGGCAGAATCACTTTACCCACTTATAAGATGGCAGGTAGAGGATATAATTATCACTTATCTACATTCAGACAATTCTGTTAGATACAAGCAGCAAATTCAAAATAACATAATTAGTGGTACTTTAAATTCATATAAATTGTTTATGTTTGGAATAACATTTAAGAAAAGTATATATAACTGCAGCACAAAAACTATAAGTGTCTTCTTACATATACAAGTTACACGTCCCACTGTTGGATTGACAGAAAATGGGCCCAAAGACACAATCTCTGGATCATGAGCCCAAGCTGACCAACTCACCATAAAATCCTGGGTTTAAGTTTGGGCCATTATTCTGATATCTTTGACAAATTCAGTAGATATTTGATTGATTACACTAAAAGATACATGTTTATGCCTGTATGTTTTTGATAATATAACAAATCCAGGCTATGTAAAGACACCAGAACTGGTAGTGTGGGAAGGAACAAGCTCAGGAGCATCAGCTGATCAAACTCAGATCTCTTCCCTAGCTGAAGAAGAATGCTTTTCATTGTAAGTGTGGTAGGAGAAACCTCCCTAAGGTTTGTTGTCTACCTGCAATTTGATAGACAGACAATGCGGGTAAAGAAAGACAGCTGTTTATTTGCTCGAGCAAAGAACATAAAGCCAGCAAAAGGCAAAATGGCCCCCCCTAAAGGGTGGGGCAACCTTTTATACTTTTTACAACAAGGCAAGACTACAGGGTTAACAAAAGTAATACTTGGGCGGTGCTTTACAAATCTTTGTAATAGCATATTTCTATTAAGCTGAACTAGCACTTTTAAAAAGTTAAGTAACAGTAACATTACGATATGCTACCAAAACCTTGCACGTAGTAGATACTTCTCAAGGACACAATCACTGTACTTAGAACAATGGCTTCTGTGTCTTATCTTGCTTCTTGCTGTGGCTCATTTTCCAGCACACAGATCCACTTGTTGCATTATACTCAGAAAATGCTTAACACAGTTAAAATGATTACTTGACACAAGCAAAGGCTTAACTGTTATTTTGCCTTGTGGCTGGCAGCATTACTAGGCCACAGGTCATGCCTTGTATTCAGCTGCAAAGCTAATACTTCTTAATAATTCAAATTATTGTTAACCAAACAGTATGCAATCAGAAAACTATTCTATATCATGCCAAAAATATTTATTGGGTGAACCAAGACTTAATTTTGGCCAACTTAGCTTAATGAATACTGCTCTAAGATAAAGATCTCTTAGAGATTTGCATCCCATAACACTCCATATTGTAGGGAGCCAGCAACCATAGTGATGGGTGTATGATGAGTAATTAGAGTTTAATTGATGATGGATGGATAGATGGATGAATGGATGCGTAGTATCCAAACTAGCTAGTGAAGAGTCAAATATTGCTGTTTCATAGCTAGGATATAATTTGGCCATATGGATACTAGCTCTATTTGATAAGGGAATTGTAGAGCCCAACAGAGATGCTTGCAAGACTAAAGATGTGATAAACAGCGGTGCTGGTAAGAAACAGCTCTGTTAATTAATGAAAGCAAGGACTTTCAGTAAAAGGAATTTGAACTATATATAACTTAGGTATTAGCCACTGGTGAAACAAAAATGCAGTGCTCAAATGAGAGACTGAAATTGTCTAAATCTACAAGTTTGAGATTCTTGAGTGAATAAATGTAGCTTGAGGGCTGACAGGAAAAGCCAAGGCACTTAAAATCATAAAGACTTATTGAACATATAAAGCTGAAATGCCATCTATAATGTGGTTCTGTACAGAGCAAACTGTGTCATGACATGGCATGGTTTGAGGTCAGAAATTTAAAAAACTATTCACTCTTCCAATTTGGGTAATGAGAAATATAAGAATAAAAGACAAGGGTGTGTCCCTACAAACAGAAATGTCCATTTCCCCAAGACAAAAAGAAGCGGCATGTATTTGTGCTGTTGCCAGTAGTCCCCAGCCATGCCCCTGCATGCATGTTTTGAAGTGCATCAAATTGCCCCACGTGGGGTAGGGGAGGCTGGGGCCAGCACCTGGGCTAGCCCCAGAAGCCTTACTTGGGATCCTGGAGGCCTCCCAGGGCAGCAGTGGTGATCTGATTGCATGGAGCCTGGCCGACATCTGGAGTGAACTCTGGCCAGCCAGGCTCTGATTTCTGGTGATGCACGCTGCAGCCACACTTTCATTTGCCTCAGTATTTTAGACACTGAGATTTCCCAATATCTAATTTTGCCATCATGTTGCAAATGTGCCCAAATGTCCTATTTTGGACAAGCTTGAATGCTACCATTGAAGAAAAGGTATGCAAGTGTGAAGTCAGTAGTAAATATAGGAACCAGAGTGTAAACAAATAATTAAAACTACATGAGATTTCTGATTGCCTTTGGTGAAAGGTCAGTACAGATCTATTTGTATTAAAGAGTAAACAGATTACCTCTTATTACTGGATTATTACTTATTATTTTAACTGAGCTGTTGCATAACACATTGAGTAGCAACAGCAATAATACTCTGTACATCACAATTGGATTTCTTGATATTCTAGAGGAGTTAATAACAGATAATAGCCTACAACTTAGGAATGACTCATTTCGGTAATTCTCTTTGATATCAGTTCAAGCATACTACATCAAGCCCTTACAATGTACACTCCAATAACTTAATGGAAAAGTAAGTACAAATAGGAAAGGTCTTGAATCAAAACATTCTGGCAGACTCAAAGGATACATCATTAAGCACTGTTACCATATCACAATGCAGGTCATAATGGTTCATTAAGGTCAACAGTTGAGAGAAGATAAAAAATATTGGTGTCAACATCTAACAGATTTCTTGAACTAATTTGGAAAAATTATAGAAGATTGTCTTTAATAGGGTCATGTCTCCAGTAGTAACTGCTACTTGATGCTCAGCCATATGTAGAAAAATAAAGTGGGCAGTGACAAAAGTAGATCCTTCATTTTCTTCTCTGAAGAAACTGTTCTCTCCTAATGCCTTATGGATTCTGGGTATTACTAAAAATATTATGAGCACCACATCCTTCAGCCAGCACCTGTCCGTTCTGAATCTTTCTGCATTCTCTGGGTGCTTGTACATGTGATGAAGATTGCCTTTTTGCAGTTTGATTCACGCTGTACATATATGGATTTTTTAAGATTTAAATGAGTTTGTTAGGGTGTGTGTAGATGAAACAGGGGCCCTAAAATGAAGTGGTGGGTTTTAAAAAACACTGTTTCAATTTAGGGCTGATTAAACACCCCTGTCGTGTACATACCCTGCTAACTTACTTGCCTCTCCAGTGAGAAGAGGAGGGTGAGCTGCCGGCTGGCAGAGTGGTCCCTGGGCTGCAGGGGGTAGCGGGGCTGGTGCTTCCCTCTGAGGCAGGGGTGGCCCTACACAGGTGGCACCCACTGTGCAGGCACCCAGATCAGGCGGTCCCCGGGGACACTCCAGCCACGGAGGGAAGCACTGGGCCCCCGAGCAGATCAGGCAGGCTCCAGAGGGGAAAGAAAAAAAAATAATCAGAGGCTCACCATTTTTCTTGGGTGGAGCTGCTTTCCTGGGCTGCTGGCAGGCTGCCTGCAGGACCTCCTGCAGAGCCATGGAGCTGCATGGAGTCCAGTGCTTTGCTCCACAGCTGTAGGGACAACAAACTAAAAGTCCTCAAAGGAGTTATAGTATGCTGTGCCCCAAGTCATTTAAGGCACATTACACCTCCTAATTCCGTACAGTGGCTGGAATTAATGTGCCATATGCCACCAAAGCATGCAAACACCACACTATTAGAGTGGTGCAAAAGCATTTAGCCTGCTTTAAAGTGTCATGCATATGTGCCTCTTGTTTCATCTACACACAGCCTTACATTGCACACTAAGCCACATCTAAATGTAGTTTAGTTTGCAATGTAGCTTTTTGTAATGTTGCAGCCTTTTGATAGCTCATTTCCCACCCCACTTCAGCAGAAGAGGGGGATTGAAGTCAGAAGCAGTGAGGAGCCCAGTTCTTTTTTTTTTCCCTGCAGAGCCTGCTCACATGTCCCATGTCTGGGGGATGAGCTGTCAGTAGGTTAAGCAGTCCTTGAGCTGCAGAGGCCTCAGTGCTTCCCTCTATGGTGGTGACACCCCCTGGGGCACCTGGGAGGGCTGCTAATGGGTGGGTGCTGCCCCAGCTTGGACTCAGAGAACAGCTGGATCAGGTTGGGTGCTGCCTTGGGATGCGGCAGCACCCACCTGCGTGACTCTGGGGGGCTGTGCCACTGTGGAGGGAAAAATCAGGCCCTCCTGAACTCATGCGCTGCCGGAAGCTCACTTCCCAGCCATGGGGGAGGCGGGCTCTGCAAAAAAAAGATTGGGCCCCTCTCCACGTTTTTTTCCTGGCAGAGCCACCCCACGCAAGCTGATAGCAGGTTGAGTGACCCCCTGAGCTGCAGGGGGCCCTGGTCCTTCCCTCTATGGCAGCAGCACACTTTGGGGCCACCCAGGTGGGATGTTAGTGGGCCAGGGTCTGTCCCAGCTCAGAGGCAGCACCCCATTGGATCAAACTGTTCCCCGAGTTTGTCCACTGGAAGCCCACTGGGTGCTGCTTCCCGGGTGGGTTTGGGGAAGAGGTGGATCCAGCAGGTGCTGCCTCAGACCTGGGGTAACCGCTGGCCCACTAGCGCCTTGCCCAGGTGGTCCTAAGGGGCAACTCAGGGGTCACTCAGCCCACCAGCAGCTTGTGTGGTCAGGCTCTGAAGGAAAAAAAACAAGAAGTGGTGAGGGGCCCAATCCTTTTTTCTATGAAGCCTGCCTGCCTGGGGTGAGCTGCTGGTGGCCCTGAGGTGTGGGAGGCCCTGGTTCTTCCCTACGCAGTGGCACCCAGGTGACCCCATGGGTGCTGCTGCCACAGAGGGAAGGACCAGGGCCCCTGCAGCCCAGGGGCTGCTCAACCTGCCAGCAGCTCAACCCCCAGCCATGGGAAATACAGGCAGGCTACACACACACACACACAGAAAAAAAAAAAGATCAACCCCCCTCACCATTACAGTGACCAAAACCCTTAAATTGAAATGGTGGGATTTTAATCATCACAATTAAAAACTCACCATTTCAATTTAGGGGATTAAACCCCTCTCACACGTACAAGTGCCCTCTGTAGCAATGGGTAGAGGGTAGCTTCTCTATGCAAATTACAGTGATGATATCAGTTGCTGAATTTCTTCCTCCAAATATGCTCATACTCTGTGTTTAAGTCATAGTTATAGCTAGGTAGACAGCAACTTGGGTTTTTGGCTGTGTCATGTTCTCCAGAGAAGCTTGTCATAAGCTTTATTATCTGGTGAGTAACAAAAGCCTGACTCCACCAGAGTCACTGCTAAAGCAAAACCTGGAACTGAGTTTGTCTTGTAAATTCCCTTCTTAATGGCCTGGTTTCTTGCTTCTCATTCATTGGAAAAGCATGGTAATTTATCAGAGGCAACGTGGTAAGCAGAGTATCTCAAAAGCCATTTAGCCTGGGTTCTGGTTTTCTCAATGAGGTGTTGAATAACCTTGATGAACACTTCCCTTCTCCGTTCTTCACTTCTCCTGTCTGTACAATGGGATAATAGTGCTAACCTCCTTTACAGGAGCTATTTTTATAGAAGCTATATTTTCATTAAGTTGTCTCAACTGGCTTCTTATAGCACTGTCAGCATCTTTTCATTATTATATTTTATCTATAAACCATAGTTAAGAACTGTTATTGCTTACACTTAAAATACTAGCAATGGTCCAAAAAGCTTATTTCAAGTATATCAAAATCTAATCAGAATAAATTTGCTGAAGGCAATGACGTTACACCCAGAACACTGTTGTTGTAAGTGAGATCAGTTTTAGATAGTTAATGTTGAAGATGACCTCTGTCATAAATAATACTACGAAAACTTGCAGGCAAGAAATTCGATTTTCTGTCTGAAAATTCCTATAGAGACTTCAGTATCTGTAGGGCAGGCACTTCTACTTTTTCTTTTTAAAATATGAGTATGAAGGGCAGAGTAAAGATATCACAGTAGTAGAAAACCTGGACCAAGAGCCTAGCATTAACAGTAATTTAACTTTAAACCTAAGCCATGTTTCAGTTGGTATTTGAGCAGTTTGCACAAGTTGGTGCTTTTTGAAGGCAAACAACTGCTGACTGCAGTTTCCAACTCATTAATCTGAGATTCCCTGGAGGGGAAGAGAATTTGTGATGCTTGGAAAGTGTCAGACAACTAGATATGTCATTTGTTTATCTTGTGAAAAGGAAAAAATAATTTGAGGTAGGCTTCCACTTTGGAGAGAAACAGACATCCTCTTTGTGCTGCCATAAAACTTTTTATGGCAGGACAAAGGCCAAGCAAATAGATGTACATACCCCTTGTTGTGCCAGAGAAGCTCAAAATTTATGGCTGCAACAAAGGTGGTAATAGCTGTTCCTGCTTTATTGCAGAGACATCTGTAAAGTTTCTGGAAGGACAGCACAGTCAGCCTAGGACTGTCCATTCTCTCCAGCTGCCCCAGGCAGGTGCTTCTGGGGATTGAGAGGCCCAATCCTGCACTCTCCACGAATTCCCATGCAGCATCAGGCCACTCAAGCTCTGGGAATGCCTGCCCAGATTTTCTTGCTTATGAGATACATCTCAGATTTCCTTATAAGTGGGGAACATGGACGTTCCATGCTACAGGGATGTTCCTCAGACCTTCCCCAAGACACCTGTCTGTAAGCAGGATAATTCAGGGTGTTTCCCACTTGCAGAAATGGACCCCAGGCAATCTTTGGGGAGCATATTTGTAAGAACAGAACCCTAGCTTTCTCTGCTTACAGACACTCCCCAGGGAATATCTGAGGTGCATCTGTATGCAGGGAACACATCACCTATTTTCCTGCAGGATTGTCTGATATGGGGCAAAAGGCAATATGTATTTCACCAATGAAGTGGATCAGCTGGGGCAGGACATCTATTGTACCTTTTGTACCTCTATCCTACCTTTTCTCTTGCTTCAGCACAAACCCTTAATATAATCCCATTACTATGGAGTACTTTGCCCTCTGAAATCAGAGAGGCAGTTATTATGTTTACTACCCAATCTTGCAAACTTACCAAAAGGTGGGAAAGGAGACATGGCCTTTCTTTTGCCTACTGTATAGACTGATAGATTTGGCAATGTATAATGGAGCATCATCATGGTCCCCCAATATGGGTCTATGGATAAAACACAACTGAACTTAGGTGTTTGTCATATGTGGACTCAAGATATTGGTGACTGATGTCAGTGGGAGATCTGTGTGTTGAGCCCTTCTAATTATAATATAATGTATATGTTTGTCTAAATGAGAATTTGGATGCCTGATTTTTAGCACCCAGATTTGAAAATATTAGTTTTAATAATTAACACATTATCATACTTGCTACATTATGTCTGCTGATATTTTTTTCAAACTAATATGTCAAAAAACATCAAGAATTATGAAAATATTTTAGCAATTATTATTCTGTGACCCACATTCTTTATTCAAACTACAGCTGCAGTATGTTGTTCAATAAAGATTCAGACATTAGCATGCAAGTCCCTGCAACTCTTAAGCTTTTACTTTTTTGCCCATATTAGATTCATGATGAAGGGCAAGTTTCACAACTTCTGTTCAAATCTATACCACTGAGACAACAGTTCAGACTGCATTCAGAATGAAAACAATGCTTCGTGATCTTCTTCTGAACATGGTTTTGTTCTTGAAATATGTCCGGTGTTATTAAGCCAAGGCTTGAAGGGCTGAGGGAGACAGAAAGCCTAAATGTGCTGAATCACACCCTTATATTTTTCAATGCTATTTTTCCCAGAGAGAGAATGAGCCACAGAGAAAGAAAAAAGGGGGAAAAAAGAGCCCAAACCAGTTCTTGGAGTAAAGAATGGGAAAAAAAAGTGTTTAATAATTGCTGTCTCAAAGGTAATCTACAGCTGTCTACTTCGATTGCATTACAAGGGAAGACCTAAGTGACTAGTGAGTTAAAAAGGATCTCAAGATGTGAGAGTGTGTCACAAGACGATGAAAAAGAAGATGCAAATGGGCAAATGCAAAGCTAGGGAGGGCATAGAAGAGGAATTTGCAGAAAACAATAGGATGCCAGTACTGGGATTTAGAAAAGGGCAGATGGGAGAGGAACATGGTAGCTGGCCTTGAACGTTACCCTGTGAGGCATCCTAAAGCCATAAGGAAGGAGAAAGAAGCTAAAATAGCTGAAGTGAGAGATGATTGAGGTATGAATAATAATTGTATTAATTGAAATAGTGGGGAAAGTACACAGCATAGATGACTTGTATAGGAATAACCACAAGGGTTTAGTAAAGCTTCAGCTATAAAAAGGAAGGGATGTCAAATTGAATCTGTGGATGGTTAACCTGCATGACTGGCAGCATGATGGAATTGATGAAGAATGGAGGGAGAGCAGAGCTTGAAAAAATGACTATATACTGATACTTTACTATGTATAGCAAAGTTTTCAAAAATTAGAATTAAAGGTTTGCTTTACGTTTTTATATACATTATTTGTCAGTGCACAGACTACCATTCAGCATAATAACAACTCTCAGTGAGCAAAGTAGGGATAATTTATTTTCATGTCATGTATCACTCACATCTGTCTGCTGTGATTGCAAAAAGTCAAATTATCCCATCCTACATTCCTATTAAAGCAAATTTGTTTGGGAAGCAGGCTACAAAAAGGGTGTATGTTAATAGCAGATAATTTTCTGGGTATGTTGGAGAGGTCAAAATGGATATGTTAATTGTCCTCTATGTTATTTACTGCTACTATATTTGGTAAGGGCAAATTCTGCTTTCACTTACAGATTGTGCGTACTGATATGTTGTGAGCATACATACTAGGCTATATGAGTATACCTTATCACAGAATTCTTTGCAGTTCTCATACACTTTCCTTCTCCTTTCCATAACATTTTCCCCAAACCAAGCACTCAAAAGGTTCTTAACTCATGAACAACATGAATTCAAGATAAAGAATTAAAATACAGGAATAATAAATAAGACTTATGATACCAGCTGAACAGTTAGTACTCTTAGTGGTGCTCTCACTGGCTCTGCAGATTATGGAATATTAACCTAAGTTTAGCTAGAGTGACATGATGATACTGTTACTTTCAAAGAAGTCTTCTAACTGCAGAATCTGGCAAATAAAGTAAAAAGCCACATCTCTGGCTCTTTAGCTTTGGGTAGACTTATTAATGGATAAAAACTCTTTTTCTAGCTCAGGTCTGGCTACTAGTAACAAAATAAAACTCAAATATTTATGTTCTGTATATACACAACTGAATAGTAGGGCAGCAAGAAGCTTCAGTCCTCTATTCAATTTGGTAGAGATTTGGCCCAATTCGGTGGCTGAATCTCTGAATCAGAACAGAATCTCTCCAAGTCTAATTGAAACCCTCCAAGTCGATTCAGACAGATTCAAAAAGATTCAGTGATTTGGACATAGACACAGCTTAAAATGTTTTTTCTACATACCTCCTGGTAGCCAGCGGATTGTGAATGCTGCAATGCTGGAACACATGGACCGTCCCACAGAAGCGTGGGGGCCTCCCCAGCATGCTCAGCAGCAGACCAGAAGCACTTCTGGTCCACTTCCGGGTCTGCCAGAGAGCGTGCTGTGGGGTCCTACGCCCCCCGCCTCCGCAACTGGTGCCTCCTGGGTTTGGTAGGGAACCTGGGGTCACCAAGAAAGGCACAATGACTCTTTTTTGCCAAATTGTCTGGCTTCCTAGAAAAAAAATCTGCAACATTCAAACGCTATTGAATTTTAAATGCTACTGTTGCTATTAAATCTTGTGGGGAGCCCAGGGAAGAGAAGGAGTACCACACACCTTACCTAGCTGGTAACTTTATTGTTCTGAACAGGAACCCAAAACTGAAGGCACATGGTATAGCAGCATTTAAAGAAAGAGTACCATATATAAGGGCTAATGAACAATAAATCACGGGTGCTGTTGACAAAAGATCAAAGGAGCACTGGCACCATGGCTGTAGTTTAGAGTCCTGATACTAAGACATCTCCTTTACATTCATGGAATGGATATATCCAGCAATAACTCCCCATGCCCAGCAGAAAGATATCTACCACAAATAGGTCCACACTCAAGCCTACACTACTACAACAACTTCTAATCCCTATGTAAAGTTTCTCTCTAAAAAGTATTTCTTGAGTTTTCTGAATTTAAATTTTAAATGGTGGGCTTTGATCTTGAGGCCAGTCTTATCTCACCCAGTGTGATAAGTCTTCTCTGTACTAACAGACAACTGTATAATACACTGATGTCCCTTTAGGAACGTATTTGTGGATGGAGTGTCCTCTCAATCCCCAGATATGGGACCAGATTCCCTAAAAGGCACAAACTTATTTTACTTTTTGATGTGACATCCATTAGAAAGAGGAGGAAAAAATGGGGATAACTCTCAGCTAAAGACATAGTGCCGGCAGCATATATTCCCTGTGATATTGCTCCATATTGAATTGTCAGCATTTATCAGCAGTTTCCACACAGTGGCATCTGAGTCTCCTTGCTATTGTAAAGCATTAGTGTACAAAAGGAGTGTGTAAATGCTATTTCTAGGGTGATATTATGATGCTGCTTATGTAAAGACATTTTGATATTTCAGAATCGTATTTGGTTAACAATACCATTAATACAGCATTTCAGAAAGAGTTCTTTTTAATTTTCTTTTGCATAGGGGATGATTTCTTGATCTGCAGTATTGACAACATGCAATGGTAGTACATCTCAAATTAGATTTTCCTTGAAGGTACATACAAGACTTATCAGAAAAGTGGGGTGGCTGAGAAAAGAGATCAATCATGTTGATGATGATAATGCAGTAATTCTCTTTTGTCACTAATAAGATTCAGATTTTCTGTGCTTAACTGTTATTGTTTACGGCTGTTGCTCAGACACCACAAAGTTTTTAATTAAAAACACTGTATTAAAATATCTCTATAGGAGCTGAGATGAGTCACATAAACAGAAGTTAGTGAATTGTTTTATAAAAATCAGGCTACTATTTTCCAGCAAAAAAAGAATTTAGGAAGATCCTGTTAAAATCCTCAACTGCATCCATTTCCTATTGGATACAGCTGAGGTGGGGATACAAACCAGTGAGTAACAGCCTCTTGATTTTAAAGTTGCTTCTCTGACACAACATCTTGATATAGATTATAGCAATTTTAGAACAGCTCTGTTCTCCACTGAATGGCTACAACTCCCAGGGGATTGCCAGTGTCGTCGGTGTCAAAGACTGATCAAATGTAGGGTGGTTCTGTCTCTGTCTTCGCACACTCTTAAGCAGACTGACTCTGTCAACTTCCACAGAGCCAGGATTTCACCTTGTTCCTTAGTTTCTTATAATTATTCTACCAAACAAGAGTTGTGGATAATTAGTTAAAACACTTCAAAGATATAAACTGCTGTTTTATTACTGTCTTTTTTCTGTATGTAAACATCCATATTTGTGTAAAGTGCAAATGCAATAAAGACATATATAACTCAGAGTACTGGTCTCAGCCAAATGTGAACTGCTTTTTATCATTTTTCCCCCAAGGACTTTACATTTTCTTCCAACATGTGCTAATCTTGAGAGTGGATGAAATGTGCCATAAATTATAGAAGTGTACTATTGTGCTTTGACCTTTTCAATATTCAGTAGCTTGAATTGCTAGTTGTCCCATCTCTCCCTGATTAAAGCCCCACTAATCATTGAGAAAGTTATAGTACATGTGAAAAAAATTAAAATGGAACATCACTGTTCCATTCATATCATGGATAGTAAAATGCAAATGAGAATGTCAATCAGGAAGGAAATCAGAAGAAAGCTATAACATAAATTCTTCTTACGATTTTCTGAATTAAGTCTTTTTTGGGTGTTGTACTATGCACTAAAGTCCACATAACACTAGTTTGCTATTTCCAGCTATTAGCTTTGATACTGTGGTATCAGAGAATGCCTGTACACAAGCCTAGAGGCAGCTCTGATGCACTGTAATTGCAGTGGTAATTACCACGCCCCAGATAGCTTCTGCCTCTTGTGTATCAGTGTCTTCACGCCTAAAAATGGCAGCAGGGGCACTGTTATACTAATTTCACACTCCATCCTGAGCGCCACCAGTGTAATACAATTATATGAATGTTACATAGATGCCAACTAATATAATTAAATAATATGATACAACTTGTTAGAGGAGTCAAAGTGATGTATTGTGGGCTCTTCTTCCTCAGTACCTCAGAAAACTGAAAGGCTGTAGAAGCAAAATACCATGCTCATAGTACAGGGAGAAAGCTGATCTCCTTTACTCAACAGAAATCCTACTTATGGATGCAGAATGGCTGAGCACTTCATACGCTAAGGAATATACAGTCAAAATACCATAGTCAGACCAGAATTAAATAGATTTGACAAATATTGTTGGTCAAAAAGATTAAAACATTATAAAAAGAGTGGTCATCAGAGTGAAAATTATTCAGTTTTTCTACTGCAATTTTTTACATATACAGAGTTATAAATAAAAAGAAACTGATAAGAATTACAAAGATCCCTAGTTGTAGATAAATCCCTATAAACTCCTCTTTTCAAAGTCTGCTCATTTTGTGCCCATAAGAAAAGCTGGTAAAGCACAATCTTGATTAAAATGCACATCACATTTCCAACTACAAAGCTCTCTAGTTAATGGAATGCTCTTTTGGATTCCTATCCTTCAGGCTGATCCCCTTCACTGACACCCAGATTTTTCATGCCCTCCTGCCTTTGCAGAACACCTTGGCGAAACCACTTTTGTTACCTGAGCATGGATAGGAGTCTTACATTCAGATGCATTAATGAGTGCTAGAAAATAGGCTGCCACATCAAAGTAGAAGCTACTCCTCCCCCCTCCCACAGAGATGACATATCACAAAGCAAAACTGGAGGTACCATTGCTGAATGCTGCCGAAAACACCATTTTATATCTCTGTGATTTTTCATTAATTTACTTCTATTCCTGGGGGACAGTAGCCCAGATCACAGTCATTCCTAAGAATAGTGTTGTCATGACTTCAAACGTAGTCAGGAAGCTTTGAACTTTAGAAAGAGTTATTTCTTTTTTTTAGGAAAGAAAACTGAGCATAGATAAAGATATAATAAATTATTAGTGACTATGGTACTCACATATTACAGTCCCATCCCAAAATATGAACAGAGAAGTATATTAAATAGAAGAAAAGTTTTGCTGAATACTCAAATGTACAACAACATTCTTCTTATGAGAGGTCATGTACTCCCCCTGCCCTCAACCAACAGGCAAACACACACACCCAGAACTGAGTCCTATTTAACCTCTGTTTGTTTGTACCTCCCTCTCACTCTAAGCACACATTTCTGTAGGTAAGAATGAAGGCCAAGCCACCTCATTTCATGGTAATACAAGGAGTTTATCTCCTTTCCATGTTCCCATTCTTCCCTTGCTAGTGTTAAAGTCTTACTTTGCCTGCCAATGTGATAAAATTCAAAGAGGGGCCACTGAATTCAGGATACCAACCAGTCCTTGTCCCACCAAAGTCAGTAAAATCTTTGCTAGGATGGAAGCAGAATGAAACCATCACACAACTCTCAGGGAACCTCCATGCCTTGCACATACAAACTGGTAGAATTAATTTATTCAGTGGCCATTCTTTAGCTGTCTAAACCATTTGAAAAAAGTAACTCTTACATACAACTTCCAAATTTGTTTGGGCTCAGGCCTGTATTTACTGTCCAACTAATGAGCTCCTAATGAAACAGCATGTTCAGAACACTCAGGACTGGATCCCACACCTGCTTAAAAAGTGGTAGATACAAGGGCATGATCTGTTTTCTCTCATCCTACTGCTCTATGTAAATTAATTTTCTCTTTTCCATGCACCCTTCCAGAGAATGTGAGATTTCTTACACTCTGGAGCTCTCTTTTAGGCACACCAATTGAAACAAGATGTTTAAAAGCATTAGAGATTTTTCTAGCACTTTTCAAAACCTCATCCGGTTATATGGGGAAGTCAGGCTGTTACTGGATCCACTGCTTCTGCACACCTATCCATAGCATTAAACAGATATCCATGAACTAATCTCCAGTGGCATGCCCCCAAAGTAACATCCTCTGCTATAAATTTGGGGGAAGGAGAATCAAGTATTTTTCTATTTGTTTTTGTCATTTTCTATTTAAAAATTGACTGAATAATCCAGTTGAGACTCCAGTTTGAATAATATGGTTTCTTTGGACAGGATTCAAACTGCTAGTGAATAGTAACATTTAGTTTCTGAAGAAAGTTTTGATTAAGCCAACTTCCTTTAGGGAGTTGTCTAGGGCCCCCTATTAAAAGATTCTCATCAAGGCATGGTGGATTTAACTATATGCATATAGACTAGATTCAGTGTGTGAATGTATGTTTAAAACTATGTCAAAGGAAAACTAAAGTTTCAAAGTCAAGTACAAAAGAATAAGGAATGCAGAATTAAGGTAGATCAGATAAATTTGCTCTTTTCTCTAGAAGCATGATGATAGTGTCTTACCAAAGACTGCATAAGAAGTCTAAGGCTTCTGTGTCCTATTCCAATGATGTGCAACAAAAATACACGCTCCTTCTTGCAGTCTCATTCAACTTCTGTCCCTCTTCACTGATATCTGAATGAAAGAAGGGTCCTACAGCAAAGAGTATGTGATTATGTACTTAATATTTATATAATAATGTACAAGAGGGCTAACATTTTCAGGGTAGAGTGGGAATATAAATGTAACTGTGGACATAATTTAGTTCCTGCAACTTGAATCAGTAACTATTTCACTAATAAGACAGAGTTTGAATAGAATATATCTAACCTTCTACACAGGTGTTGACAGTAACATGACAGTGCAGAATCATTTGGAAACATTAGGGTCAATGTACTTAGTCTTTTGTGAGTGTAGAAGGGGAAGAGATGATATAAAATAATTTTTCACCTCATTCAGAATACATCAGGGTCAGTGTCAGGCAGTGTGTAATGTAAGTGAAGCATGTGTAACAGCAGGCAGAATCTGGGGACAGACTGCACAGCTGTGTTGACTGTTAATTTGCACTACAACTCCCAGAAACCACCAAGGGCTAGGGAGATGGGGAAAAGAAAGAAGAAGCTTAAGACTGGAGTAAGAGGAAGCCATGTGCACGGGCAATGTGTAGGGGGTGCATAGGCAGCATCTGCAGGAGCTCCCCTGCTTCGCTGCTGCACTCCCATCGCTGCTATGCCCCTCCCCAGCTGCCAGCGGCACAAGTCATTCATGGCCATGTCAACATGGAACCTGGTAAGCAATACACAGAGGAGTGCCCAGTGGAGCTGGAGATCATACTGGCTTGATCATCCAGAACTGCAGACTGAAGGAGCTGGACTCAGACTTAGGGGCAGCATCAGGCTGCTGTTTCAGGGCTCTAGGGACTAAAGCATAGGCGATAACTACATATGGTGCCCACCACAGTCTCGGGATGCACCAGTCATTCATGGACTAAAGGCTTGCTTGGGGATACCTTCAGATGTGTGGAGGATAAATTAATGTACATCCATTGACAGCTTACATGTACAGATACCTAGAAGTCAGAGTATGTTTCTAGGAATTTAGAGATATAGGTTAAAGCCCCTGCACTAAGTGGGACCTAGAACCTAGGGTCCAGGTGCTTTTCCAAATGCCTAGCACTGTGATGCTTGCAGCTGTATAAGTAGTGAAATGCGCATCAGCAGTGAGAAAATGGTGATGGCAGCTTCTGAACTAAAACATGCTGGAAGTGCTTTAGTTCAAAAGTGCACCACCATCATTTTCTGCATGCCAATGCACATTTTGCCTTCTATACAACTGCAGGTGGTGCAGCACAGTTCACCTCAGCTCATGTGCAGAGCAGACTTGATTGAGTCTGCTCTGAAGCAGTGAATCTCTCGCGCATCATGGGAAAAAAATATGTTTATAAATGGTCTAGCTGTCTGTTGCCCCAGAGAACCGCCTTTGCCATTATGCTATCGGAAAAAGGAAGAATGGGGTGAGCCTCCTCTTCTCTTTGTTTTTGCAGCTCAAGTGATGGCATATTAGAATGTAGACATGTTAATGGTTTTCCAGAAACTTGAGCAGGATGAAATCAGATTGAACTTAGACTTAGGTTTCAAAAAGCTGTGTGTATGCCACTTAGGTACTTTAAAGTGTCTGAGATGCAGGGATATAATAAATACATTTTTCATCAATAGGTATTACTTGTTTACCAATCAGGAAAAGCACTTAGTTCCTTGATGTGTTATATTAGCATTTGCAATCAACGTTTTAAGGATTCCATCACCATTCATTCCATCACCAGGCTTTACCTTCAAAAACTTATTAGTAGGAGTACCCCTTACATATCCCATTAACTTCATTGGTAACTCTATTTGCATAGGAATTCTGATAATTTATGCCAGTTTTGTATAGGCATTCTTTAATTACCTAATTGTGTACTAAATGTTTAAACGAGTGGCTCAATATTTTAAACATAAACTGCAAATGTCTTAGAACATATTTTCCCTTTTGACTCTTTCCAGTGTCAGTAATATGACTCCAAAAATTCATTAGATTTGCTGAAGAGTTCCTGTAGCAACTGTTTACTATGACTCATCACACTGCACATTATTATTATTATTATTATTATTATTAATAATAATACTGGTAATAATAGAAGTGCCTGTGTGCCTGTTTCCTACTATTTTAGAGCAGAAAGTTTAGAGATTTTGCAAAATAAGTGCAGAACCCCTCTGAATTCACTGTAGAGACCTGCAACACCTATTATAGGGTAAGTACTAGAGTGACTAATAATGAATAAGAAAATATCTAAAAATGATAAACTCCTTTTACTATAACAAAAATTAGATATCAAGTAATAAATGAAAATAGTACAATGAAAATATTGAGAATCACAATATATATGATATACTGTTCCTTTGTGGGGAATACACTGCAAACCAGTGATGTACAGTCCTTGAGAACTCCTACTGCTCCAACTCCGTGAAAGGGAAAAAGGAAAAAAAACAAGATGCTCCTGGACACCTCTGCTGTTTTTTGATGATGCAAAAAGAGTGAACAGGTAAGTGTCCTTCTGTGACCACTTCCTGGAAGAAAGCTGCTCTCCTTTTCTCAAAGATTTCTGGTAGAACTGAACTCAGCAGACTTGTACATGCCATGGGGATTTACTTAGGTTTAATTCTGCCTAAATTGAAACAGTGAGATTTAAAAACGCCACTTCAAATTAAACTGAAGTAAACTCCCGTGGTGTTTACTTCACAACACGAAGGGTCAGGTCAGATCCTTACCTGCCTCTCTGGTGGCTGGGTGAGCTGCCGGCAGGCTGAGCTGGGGGTGGGGGGACCATGTTTCCCTCTGCAGTGGCAGTGGTGTCCCCCAGGTGGCACCCGCCCTCAGACACCTGGCCTGAGCAGTCCCTGGGGACATGACAGCCACAGAGAGAAGCACTGGGCTCCAGTGCAGCTCAGGCAGGCAGGATCTAGGGAGGAAAAAATAAAAAAGATCAGGGTCACTGCACGGAGCCCAGTGCTTCCCTCCACAGCTGCAAGGCAGCAAAGTAAAACACCTCAGACATGTTTTATTTTGCTATGTCCCAAAGTCACTTAATGCGCAATACGCTGCCCACAGTGTAAACAGCAGCGCCATTAAAGCGGTGCAAAAGGGCATTTAAGCCACTTTAAAGGTTAATTTTGTAACCTCCCATGTTGCCACACGGTTTATAGAATCTGTTGGCTAGGGTCATATTTCCTCCACTGTTCAGCTGTGATGCACTCAATGTGGTTGCTAGCTATTACCATTTTCCCACTGATCATGCTCAAGAGGGTCTCAGTGACCTCCCTAAGATGGCTCTAGTCCACTAGGTGTACTCAAGTTGCATTTTGAAAAGTTCACTCCTACAGTACAAGGGAGGGAGGAGGGTTACAGAAGTACGGAGCAGCCAATCAAAACAAAAGGGCTTGAGGACAATAACATTCAAGCCTAATGAAGTTTTTATTTCTAAAACGGTTCAGAAGGCAGAAAAATTCAAGGAGATTTCAGAATATTTCATTATGATTTCTGACTGGTAAAGTCCATAGTTAAATCTACCTCTTCGTTTTTAATCTATTCTCCCTGTAGATTTTATTTTTCTTTAATTTATCAGGGAAAGTCTGAAACCAAGCATCAGCCTTGACACTTCCTAGATAAAATAAACTCTCCACTGAACACAATGGGTATTTGCCAGGGACTTCAACAGGGGCAGGAGCAGAGCATCTTGGGAGTTTGGGATTTTTCTTTGTTTGTTTTTCAGAAAATAATACATTTATTGCCTTTATCCTGATTCTGTTAGCAAAGTTGTGGCTTCACTGCTTTCAGTGTAGAAGGCAGCCTGAGCAGCCCTTCATAGAAAATTTATCATGTAGACATGGCCTAAATTACATTATGTTCATGATGAACAGCATTTCCCCACTTGTGAAAAAGTCTCTGTTAAGCAAATAGGGCTTTATTAAGAGATTAGTAAAACAGCAACTAGGAAAACCTGACTAATTAATTTTCTGCTCCTTCTCCAGACCCAAAGAAGGGCTCTCGTTGCCTGAAAGCTTGGCCAACGGCTCTCCCAACTATACGGTTGTTTAAATAAAAACATTCACAAAAAGCCTCACCACTCACCACATTTCCTGGACCATCAACAACTCTCCAGACCTGCTAATTAATTTACAGCAGGTGAGGCTAATGCCTATAGAGTCTCTTGGCAATAGTACAAACCTACATCCTCTTCTAACTAGTATGAATAGCTGATGAGGTATTTAACAATGATCCTCCTCCCTACTCCTTGTTCATTTTTCAGACTTAAAGAAATCCACATTTTGGCTCTGGAATCTCATGTACAGTTTCCAGAGCCCTTTATTAGTAGATGAAATAACTATGTCACTGGATATCAATGTAGTTCTTCATCTAGGCTGCTGCTTTGGGCAGTTGTCATCCTCACTACTCCTATTCCTCAAGGATCATCACATCTCAGTTCCAATTAGTTCTTCTGGAGTACTTTGCAAAAATCTGGAACTCTTGGTTCAGAGATGATACATTTTTTATTAGACCAACTGAGAAATTGTGAAAAAAAAACCCCAAACCCCCAAATCTGGATTATAAACTACATTGCTGAACAAAAAGAAATATTTCTACACCTCCCTGTCAGCCATCTGACACCAACAGGGAAGGAATCCTGCTTCTTCTTTACCACAAAGAGCAATCCCACAAAGATACATTCATGGACCCAGAGAAACAGATTTCCAGCTTCTGCTTTCTCTGGGCAAACGTGAAGTTTCTTTCCTACATATAGGGATTTTTTTTTTACCATTTTTCAGTTTCCTGGAGCCTGATGAAAGGCATGTGAGCCTAAAAGCTTGCAAAAAAAATTTTTTTTTTTGCAATTTCTCAGTTGGTCTAATAAAAGGTATCATCTCTGAACCAAGAGTTCTAGATTTTTGCATCTTGCTTCTCTCAGACCAACACGGCTGCCAAATACAGCTTTGGAGTACTTTAGATTTTTTGCGCTACCTCCAATTGGTTCTTTAGCATACAGGGTCCTGTCTTGATCCTCGCAATAAGGGAACACTTTGTATGGGAGTTCCTTCCCACAGAACCACAGAGAAAGCAGGAGATGAACACATCTACATATTATCCTCTATATTCTTTGCCTTCATTAGACAGGATCCTTTTCTTCCACTACTGCAGGCTGCTGCAGTAAGGATGAGCTTGGACCACAGGCAGGATAGGTTCTTTGGGTAGATGTGATACCTTCCATTAGACCAACTAAGCAGTTAGAAGTCTCTGATTGATTTTCACCAATTCAACAATCATCACCCCCCACTCCCCAAATCAGACTATTGCTTGACTACTCTAACGCCTAACACCAGCATTTCCTTTTTGGACACCATGATCAATATCCCAATGGTAAAATACAAGCCACCATATACAAGAAACCCATGGACCAACATACATTTCTACACAGCACCAGCAGTCACCCTAAACACACCAAGAAAGCTGTAATTTACAGCTGAGCCCTCTGATACCACTGAATTTGCACTGAGGAGAGTACCCATGATCGCCATCTAGTCTGCCTATGTTCTTAGACTAACACAGCTACAACCAAAAACCCTTGGACCCTAGGCACATTTAACAGAGTTACTTGTCTATCTATTTTCAATATTGACTAATAGCGTTCTCTCCACTGCCAATCTTAACAATATTGTTGACATCATGCAAACAGGATGCAAAGGAGGCTCAACCACTTTAGATCCCTAAAGTTGCCAGCAGGGAGCTATATTTTTTTTTGTGGTGGCTTCTGTCTATAAAAGGTTCTCAGACAGTTCTGGGTCACAACTTATACTTCAGGCCACAAGCTTACATGTGCGAATACTTACTCTTTTAGAGATATTTGTGGGTAGATCAAGGATTTACTGAAGACCAAAGGGAGATGTGGGAGAGATTTGGCTGAAGCCCCAGAGCTGGGGGGTGGGAGGGAGAACACTGGGGACCTGGGCAGGGAGCGGTCCAGGAAGTTGTGGGGTGGGGACCATACACACCCAGTATTGTCTGTGGCTGACCCAGACATGAGGGGAGCCCCAGAATCATTCCTACCCTGCTTCCCTCAGTCAAATATGCAAGTTTTTCCTTCCAGCATCTGCTCTCTGCTTACCACCCTCCCCCCCAGGTATCCTGTGCTGGCTCAGCAGCAGTATTGGCAGCAGGAACCCATGTGCACCATCACTTGCAGCTGTTTCCTATAATCTGTAGCTGAACCAGAGCAGAAGCAGGTCTGGCATTCACCCCATACCCAGATAAGCCAGGGACAGTGGTAGTGGTACCTGGGTCCCCGCTTTTTGCATCCCCTTCTGACCTGGGTGTTCCAGATGAAAGAAGCTGCTATGCAGGTTGCTGAGCTCAGCTGGGGGACAGCAGCAGTGGTGGCAGAAGTGACAACATACCCACTGTGGCTCCACCCCGAAGATACTTCGCTTAGAATTAAGAGAAAAAATATTAAACAATAAACATTGCATGCAATGCATTTTTCAAGGAAACTCTTCTTATGAATAAGTCTAAAGTCCTCTTCTCTTTGCTTCCGTTGGCATAGACAGCAACTACTTTGTCTCACAAGTCACTTGCGCTCAAAAAGTCTCTCTGGACTTTTAAGGACATACATAAGGAAAGTATTAAAGAATAACTTCATCATATATTTCAGTTCATCTGTGGCCAATCAAACATGGAGCCAAATCTCACAGTCACTATTTCAAAGTGTTACCAAGTTCTTTCTAGTAGAATGCCCAAAGGAACAGAAATCATCTCATATCAGCTGTTTATCTCATTATTCTCCCTTTTAAATAAAAAGCACTTTACATTAACTTTGGTATGGAAACATTAGCTCATATGAACATCAACTCAGGTGTAGAAATAACTTTTAGTGAAGCATTGACTGCACTGTCAACATGCAAGGCTAGATTTCATGAGATGCAGTTTCAATTCTAATGACAACAGGACTAAAGAAACAACATCTTTGATTATTTTTGCCTAGTTTGTTTTGTTTTTTTATACATAATATATGATATAGCAAATTAATGCACATTCCATTAAAGTTTTTTTTTTTTGCTTTGATCTTGCACTGAATAATATAGCCTTAGGCCCTTAGCATAATTGAGAGACATAGTTAGCTATGTTAGTCTGAAGTCAAAGTAGAAGGCAAGGTAGATGTGCACCTTACAGACAACTAAAGTAGATACATCACAAGCTTTCTGAGCTGAAGCTCACTTCATCAGTTGCTGTGAAAGGTGCAGAAACCAGAGTAGAAAGAGAGAAAAATTTGAATACAAGACAAAAGAGGGGAAGAATGGAGTGCCAGGAGAGGAGCCAGTCTTGGGAGAGACAAGAAAACAAGCAGCAAACCCATAGGAACAAAAGAATCACAAACATTAATTCAGGCAATGGATAAGAATCCATATTCCCTGTTTTAACTGTACTAAATACAATCCAGTCTGTGGAAAATTTCTGGTTCCACAATTTCCCTTTCAGATAGGTGTTTAAAAGTTTGTTGAGAATGGTTTGTTGAGAACCACCCTGTAGTGTGCAGAGTGGTTAAAGTGTTCTGCCACTGGCTTGTATGTTATTTTTCAACTGATTTTAGAATGGTGCTCATTCATTCTAATAAGGATCACCCAGTCTATCTATGTAGACAACAAAGGGACACTATAAATAGCTAATGGCATATGTGATGTTGGTGGAATTGCAAGTAAATGAACCTTGGATGTTATAATCAATGTTATTCAGCCCAGTGATTTTGGGACACAGAAGGCATTTGGGTCTGCTGCAAGGTCTCATGATTCAATGAGACTGGAGCTAGGTAGCCAGTTACTGCTTCCACCTCCCAGGAGCCCAGGCTGGGCAAATTTTACTTATTACTCAAGATCCACAAACCTGGCAACCCAGGATATCCTATTGTCTCTGGCATTGGCACCATCATGGACAGAGTTTCGGGATATTTTATGGAATGCTGAAAGGCATGCACAATATCAGTGTCATCTGAAGAGAGATGACTTACCATGTGTAAGTAAATTCATCATTACACTATGTAATTTGCAAAAATTAAGGCTGGATTTTAAACTTTTTTATACTGATATTCAGTTTAGAGAAATAGAGAAGTACCAAAAAGTAAAGGCCCTGCAGGTATTTTGCAATAAACAGATATTTATTTGCTTTATAGGGATGAATAAATAGGCATAGAGGACTCTTGCAATGGCCTAACAAGCATGAATATGAAGCATTATCTTCTACTCATCAAAATCTTAGCAACTTGCCTATAACTTCAATGGGCTGGAGATTACCCTTTTCAAGTGGGAATAAAGGTAAATAAAAACAAACTTAGAAAATATTTATTATTTCTACATCTGTTTAAAAGACCCAAAACAAAGGTATATTTTGCCTAGCTTTTCACTGTCCCAGTCCTGCTTGGAAATTATTTACTTCTATCCTCAACTCAACAGAGGAAAAAAAACATGTTTACTTTCCCTTGAAGGATACTCTTTCTACAAAGGAACCATTTGAAAAATAGGTTTCAATAAAATAAGGGGTCTGCCTGGTGCTTTTCAGAAAGTGGTGTCTGGCAGCATGGGAGCTGTAATCTTGTACTTAATGTATATGCAAATACATCTGTGAATTCATCTCGCTCCATGAAGCTGAGGTGCATCATCCCAGAGGATACCCTTCTCTATAAACTGAGCAAAAATAGAAACATCCTTCATTTTATTTATTTATTTATTTATTTTGGTTCTCAGCTTTTCATTAAATATTTATTGAAACAAAGATCTAAGATATCCCAGTTCAGGAATAGATTATCTTTTGACTTCTTTCAAAGTCTTTTTTTTTTTTTTTTGGTGGGGAGGAGGGAGAGGAGGAGAAACTGTAGCTCATTGTGAACTCTTATGGAGGCTCAGCAATATATCTATACTTTAAGCAATATCACTGTTAAATTATTAGGAAAGACCAATATATCTGATTTATTATGATAAGATGAATGTGTGTAAAAATACATATGTATACACATGCATATGTATACATATACACACACACTTATAGATCACAAGTATTATTGTGTGTATCTATAGATATAATAAGGTGGGTACATATTATTGTAAGAAAATATAAATGACTGTTAAATAACAGTTAATCTTTTAGCAACCAGCTATCAAGATTTTATAATCTGTAAAGTACAATGCAATGCATTTTCTGAGAAGCATAAAAGGAGTAATTATGCAGTTCATAATATATTATATACTGTATACCAGGGCTGTCTGGCTTGCAGCCTGGGGGATGCATGTAGCCACTAAGGATGTTTGGAGACCTGCAGGACTCGTGCTCCAATGCAGACACAATTAATCGAGCCTGCTGAAGCATATGATTTACTACGTTCCCATGGTCTCAGTGTCCCCACCCTTCCAAACAGTGGTCCCCACCCTTCCCACTGCCATTTTGAGGCACAGGATGCTGGATACACAGGATGCTGAGGGTGCTTTAATTAGAGTGGTTCCCGAGAACCACTCTAATTAAAGATCTTCCCCCCCACCCCCAAGCATGTGTAAAGACACCCAGAGGATTTAAGCTGTAGCCCACAGGCTCCTGCCTGGTTGCTGCTCCACCCAAGAGGAAGGGTGGAATAGCCTATGGATTGCAAGGAGCTTGCAGCCTGGGCACTGAGGGATGCAAACTTCTCTTCTCACTATACAGTTGCTGAAATAAAAAAATATAACAAAAGAAAAAAAGCCATGTCTCTTGTACATTTCCTGGACTGTAGCAGCTCCAGTAACAATCCAATCCTGCTGCATTCTGAAAAACAGGAACTTTCTTTGAGTCAAGAGACTCCCATTTCTTTTGCTTATACTTTGTTTTAAATGTCAGTTTGGTAATTTCTAAAGCTATAAACCATGGGCGTCATGTCACTCGTCTACTTACAAACACTTCACTAGTTACTCTTGTCATTCACTATTACATAGCAAGTACCAGGTAGTGGCAGCTTAATTATATGATAATTGCTATAGTGCTATAGAGTAAACAGAACAAATGTGGGTTACATAGTAATTACTGTAGCACCTATGAAAAATTTTACTAAGTAATTTACAGGAGCATGTAATTATTTTGCCACCTCTTTGCTTGCTTCATTTCTAGGGCATCTCAAAATTTAAAATTTACCCTCATGTCTTCAAATTCTTAATACTCTAGGCATTTTTACCACCCACTCCCCTACCTGCTCACTCTGAATCTGAAATACAGGACTTCTTTCTGTTCTTTCACCTTCGCTCTCCAGCCAGCAGTTCTGGACAAATGAACACATTCCTCAGCTTGCTATATCAATGCTTATGAATGCAAGTACTAATTATATTTATTTTTAGAAACCAGACAAGCATGAATAAGTCACAATGAATAAAAACATTGTGGATGTTTGCTGAAAAACAAGCGGTGATGGCCTTCAGTGTGGTAAACTAGTGCTGCCATGGGAGTTTTGGTTAAATAAGCTTACAAGGCAGGAATAACATTTTATAGGCCAATCTCTATTACAGGATTTATCTTTTATTTTCATATTTGGGTTTTTGAAGACAGTCTATGTCAATTCCAATCAGGCTGGAGCCATGATTTGCAGGCTTCAAATAAGATGTAACAACAAAGCCCATTTCTTTGTCCTGTGTGAGCCCAGCTTTCCATTTTTTCATTCTCCCACTTTCTTTCTCCCCTTACTCATGACAATTTCACTGTGTTTTATGTTAATTTTCTGATTTATCATGCCTTTCTATATTTACTACTCTTAATTGTATCAGATGTCTGAGACAGACAACAACATGACTGGCTTTAGCAGGCAAATGATGAGGCCAACAGCATGGAACTAGGGCACTCAAGAAAGAAAGAGAGAAAGAATCACAGAGCTGCAAAGCTGTCATGGTCAATCAGCTAAGAGTTTTGTTTCTGCCTTCCATTTGTGCTCCAATTGCTCTTCTCATAATGCTACATCACTGTTGCATGCCTCAGTGCTTTCAAGCTGCCCTCTATCCTCAGTTGCACTGACTTAAAAAGACAGGTGTAGACTCACTGTTGCTTGCAGTGACAAAAGGAGAATGAAATTCAGAACTGAGCTTGAAGAAATATAAACAGAGAAACTGAATAGAATGAATCAACCTGAACACATTGTTCAGGGCCTTTAAGACTCAAAGTAGGAGGAATTAACATACCAGCATAAGTAATAAATATTTATATATATAGCAGTATTTCACTAGGGTTTAGTGTGGTAGTATCTCTCACCAAATTTCCCAGAATCATCAAATAGATTTAAGAAAAAAAAAACCCCTCAATGTTTTAAAAAACTTACAAATTTTGTTTATATAAAATATACTAAGTATGTCAAACAGGGCAAAGAATGGGTACCATGAAGTTTTGGGTCTCAACTGCAAAATGCATGCAAGCAGATATGGGAAAATCCTTTTAAAAAAAGTGTTCTAAGTGTTGAATCTCATCTAATTATCACCTTCCAACCCCCTCTTCCCTCCTTAAAAAACTCTCTCATATTCCTTTTCTTTCTACTAAAATGTTAATACAATGCACATAAAGGCTATTTGAGTGTCAACAGAGCCAATAAATTCAACAGGTTGATACACTGTTAATAATCAGTTGAAGTTCCAGTAAGTAACTTGTCCATTTATCATAAAAACTCTGCCTATCAAAAGGACTTTTACCAACAATTTCAAAAATACCAATAATAAAATACTAATTAGATTGTTAATTATAATGTATGTACAGACATGACAAAGAATGCAAATAATTGTTTTACCATTGAATACCCTACTATCCAGAAGTCCATCATTTTATTTTTGTCATAGTATACAGCCTGGCCTTCCTTTCAAAGATGAGGACCATGAATTTATGGACTTCATTTATCCATTCTAATGCCATTAAAATATTAATTCATAGCTCAAAATACTGCATGAAAAGCTGCTCTGATTTCATAGATATTAGGGCTGGCAGGGACCTGGGAAGATCATCGAGTCCAGTCCCCTACCACAGGGGCAGGAAGAGTGCTGGGGTCGTAGGATACCAGCAAGATAAGCATGCACATTTCTCTTGAAGGTGTTCAATGCAGGTGCTTGAACCACTTCCAATGGCAGGTGATTCCAGAGCTTGGGGGCTCAGACAGTAAAGAAATTCTTCCTTATGTCCAGCCTGAAATGGTCTTGCAGTAGTTTATAACAGTTCGCCCTTTTCATCCCTTGGGGCGCTCTGGTGAACAAACATTTGCCCAGATACTGGTGGTCACCCCGATAAACTTCTGGTGGCCATCAGATCGCCCCTGAGCCTGAGCTTTTCCAGGCTAAAGAGCCCCATAGCTCTCAGCCTGTCATCCTAAGGTCTGTTTTCCTGACATCGGATCATGTGTGTAGCTCTCCTCTGGACTCTCTCAAGCTTCTTCACATCCTTTTTGAATTGTGGAGCCCAAAACTGGATGCAGTACTCCAGCTGTGGCCTCACCAAGGCCAAGTACAACAGGAGAATGACGTCCTGGGATTTGCTTTAGAAGCATCTATGGATGCAAGCCAGTGTTTTGCTCACTTTACTAGATGCAGCATCATATTGAAGGCTCATGTTCATCTTGTGGTCAGTCATGACCCCCAAGTCCTTTCTGTCCATAGTACTAGCCAGCATAGCACTGTCAAGCCTATAAGCATGCTGTGGGTTTTTCTTCCCAAGTAGGTGGAGAACCTTGTATTTTCGGTGTTAAATACCATCAGGTACTCATCTGGCCATTTCCTGAGCCTGTCAAGGCCAGCTTGGATCCCTCTCCTATCCTCAGGTATGGATGCTTTACCCCAGAGTTTGGTGCCGTCAGCAAACTTGGCCAGTCCGCTTCTGATACCAGTGTCCACATCATTAATGAAGATGTTGAATAGTGTTGGCCCAAGGACAGACTTGAGGGATGCCACTGGTCACAGGGCACCATGATGATTGACTTGTGTCAACCACCACCCTCTGGGTCCTACCGTGGAGCCAATCCCCAGCCAGTGGATCGTGGTGAAGCTGAGACCACAGTTGGCCAATTTTGCCAAGAGGTGATTGTGGGATACCAGACTGAAGGCTCTTTTGAAGTCAAGATATATGACAATATATCAATATCAATCTAATCTTCCTTGTCCAGGTGATAGGCCACTGGGTTGTAAAAGGAAATAAGATTAGTCAAGCAAGACCTACCCACAACAAATTCATGCTGGATATCCCTCAGGATGCTGCCATTAGCCGGTCTGCTAAGAATGGCCTCTTTGATAATCTTTTCTAAGACCTTCCCTGGGATAGAGGTCAGGCTGATGGGCCTGTAGTTTGCCAGATTTACTTTTCTCCCCTTCTTTAAGACAGGAACCACATTGGCCTTCTTCCAGTCTTCAGACACTTCACCAGACTACCAGGAGTTCTCAAAGATCCATACCAGTGGCTGACCTATGATGCTAGCCAGGTCCTTGAGTACCCTGGGGTATAAGCTGTTAAGGCTGGCTGACTAGAAGGTGTCCTGCCTCTCAAGGTGTTCCTTCACAAGGTCAACATTGATGGAAGGTAAGGAATCATCCTCACCCAGATGTTCCTGTCCTGTAATGGGCAGGGGTGACCTTGGGACTGGTGAAAAAACAATGCAAAGTATACATTTAGCAAGTTGTCTTTTCACTGGGCATTGGTTGTCAGTTGTCCCATCTGGTTTAACAGGAGCCCGACGTTGCCCTTGCTTTTCCTCCGGCTCCCCACACAGCTAAAAAAAGACTTTTTATTGTCCTTGATATTTGTAGCTAGTTGGAGTTCTCTCGCAGCCTTGGCTTTCTTGGTTTGCTCCCTGCAGGTTCATACCAACGCAGAATATTGGATCCAGTCCTCCATTCTTTGTAGGTCTTTCTTTTTAGATGCAGGAAGTTCGCTAGTTCCCTGCAGAGCCAAGGGGGCTGTTGTGCCCTTTTGCCGCCTTTCCTCCAAGATGGAATAGACTTAGCTTGTGCATCCAGGATCTCTCCCTTGAGGAGCAGCCACTCATCCTGAACTCCACTTCCCTTTGTGTCATGGTCCATTGGGGCCTCACCTACAATCCTCCTGAGCTTGTCAAAGTCAGCTTTCCTGAAGTCAAGGACTTCTGCATTGCTGACTGACTTGCCAGCTTTATGGTGGATAGTGAAGATGAGCAGCTCATGGTCATTCACCCGGCTTCCCTTCAATCATTAGTTTACTGATTAGGTCATCCCCCATAGCCAGTACCAGGTCAAGTAGCGCTTTACCTCTCATCAGCTCGTTGACTTCTTGCATCAGGTAGAACTCATCCGCACATGAGAAAAAGCTTTGCAACCACTCTGATTTGGATAACCGCTCTTCCCACGAGATGTCAGGGTAGTTGAAGTTTCCCATGACACCCATGCACCGGGAGCACGCAGCTTCAGTCAATTCCTTGGTGAACTCCTGGTCAAGCTCTTGATTCTGGGTTGGTGGTCAGTAATAGACTCCCACCATTGTGTCCCCTGCTGTGTTCTCAATGGATTTTAACCCAGACAGTCTCCAATCATCCACCCTGAGTGCCAATGTTGTCTTGCAGGGATGCGTAGCTTTTCTTGACATAGAGAGATACACCCTTGCCCCTTTTGTCCATTCAATCTCTCCTGTACAGGGTATAGCCATCTATACCTGTGGTCCAGGCATGGGTAGAATCCCACCAGGTCTCTGTTATCCCTATGCCATCATAATTATTTGTGTTAAGCAGGAGGAGAATTTCCTCCTGTTTATTCCCCAAGCTCCTGGCATTTGTGTACAGGCAGACAAATGTCCCTTTAGGGACCCTTGCCTTGCCCACAGCTTATTCCAGAGCTGGGGCAGGGATGGGCTCCCTTAAGGGCCTTTGCAAGGGGTGCTCAGTGGGCCAGCAGTGGTGGTAGACCCTCCATCCCCCAGTGGGCTTAGTCTAAAGCCCACTGGAATAGGTCAGCCAGTCTGATTGGGAAGAGCCTCCTTGCCAGCAGAGAGAAGTGGAGGCCATCCCTTCCCAGCAGTGCAATGCCTTTCTCACCAAAGAGCGGACTTAAGTCATGGAAGCTGAAGCCTTCCTGATGACACCAGCACCCCAGTCTTTGGTTTACTACCTCAATCCTCCTCTCCCTCCTCACCCCGTAGCCAAAGACTGGGAGCATAACAGAAAACACCACCTGCACCCCCAAACCCTATAGCCCCACTCCCAAATCCCTGTAGTGCTTCATGACCCAACTGGGATTGCTCTGAGCCATGTAATTTGTGCCCACATGGATAAAGAGAATAGGGTAGTGGTCATTGGGCTGGAGGAGTTCAGGGATCTTCTCTGCAATGTCTTAGATATGGGCTCCAGGGAAGCAGCAGAATTCCTGGGCTAAGGGGTTGGGGTACCAGATTGCCTCCTCAGTCCCTCTCAGGATTGAGTCTCCCACAATAAACACTTTGCATTTGTTCTTAGGGAGAGTGGGGGCAGTAGCTATAGTTGAGCCTGCGCTGTCTACTGGAGCTGACAGCTTAGCAGGCTCTACTGGGGCTGCAAGAGGTTCTCACCTGTTGCAAAGCTCCAGTAGGGTGGGGACCTTGATGCAGTGGGCCTTGGGGCCCTTGACCACGTTGGTCTAACCTGTTGGCTGGACAGCATGGGAGGTCCCTGAGTCCACCCTTGTCCTGGAAGGTGACTGTGGTCTACCCTCTGCCTCCAGGGGGTGAAGGACCTGGTATTAGGAGTTAATCTCGTGCTCACCATTCCTGAGGGTACACAGTCTCTGGACTCCACCAGTTGGCATGCCAGAGACCCCAAAAGGGAGCACACCTCACAAGGAGAGGTGGACATGCTCCTGAACCCCAGAGCCTGAAAAAGTGTCAGGCAGCCCCTGCAGCTGAGAGCCAGGGGCTCTGTCTGCATGGAGCCCAGAACCATGGGCTCCATCTAAGTGGAGGCTTCTGAGGAGCCAGGGTGAGGCTGCAGACCTCAGGTTGTGATGCATGGCCATCTGCATTTTACTGGTGGTAGTCTGGCTAACTGCAACTACCTGCCCTAGGGGCTCACAGGCAAGTCCGCAGGCCCTCTCACTTACCCTCTTGCACAAACTCTGCACTAACTCGTATGCTGGACAGACAAGTGTGCCTGTTTGCATGGCCTGTTTGCAAGGCTCCAATTGCGTGGCTCCCTGGAGGCTGGGCAAAGTAGGAGCTGGGGGAAGGGTGGTGTGTCCCTCCCCAGATTAGACTCAGTTGCCCCACAGCTGTCTGGGATTGGGGTCCCTCCCTCCCTGCCATGGACCCCACCTACCTCTGACTGTGCTGGAGGTCTGGGTCAGGGTCCTGCTAGGGGGTCCTGGGGGTCTCTAGGCTCGACAGGGGTGCAACATGCTTCCACCTCTGCATCTAGCTCTGGAGCCAGGGACAAACTGCAGCTAAGTCATTGGTGGGCCCTTTTTAAACTGTGCACATGCACAGAAGGGCTTGCCAACAGGGCCACATTGCTCTAGGTGCTTGGGGATCCCTGCCCCACAGAAGAAGGGGACAGGTGAGTGCCCCCCTTCCCCTGTCTCACACTGGGTGGGACCAGTTACGTGGCTCCCTGGGGGCTGGGGCAAGTAGGAACTGGGGGGAGGAGGTGTTCCTTCCCGGCTCAGACTCAGCTGCCCTGCAGCTGTCTGGGGTTGGGGTCTCATCCTCCCTGCCGCAGGCCCCACCTACCTTTGTGACTACTTTGGTGTCAGATAGAATTTATACTTTTACATGTGGAAATCTAAGGATCGTTACCCCACAACTAGTGATATAAAACTTCCGTTCATTTTTATAATCTCCCTTTGGGTCTGTGGATAAATGAACAAGGTATCAAGCCAAATAGAGACAAATAAAACAGTGTACACAGGAGCAATTTATACCTCATGGTTAAAGTTCAGACATGAGAACTAACCTGACTAAAGCAGCTACATGTCCAGAAAAAATAAAAGTAGTATGTGCTTTGCAATTTGCCATGACTTTCCTTAACACTGTTTATAGAACTCAAGTGATTTAGCAGATGACACTATGGGGTGCATCCAGACAAGCATGCATGAACATTTCCCCAAGGACAAGTAGCTGTGGCACAAGTATGGAACATCTGTGGGTCCTGCAGGCCTCCTGGGGCTCCAGTGGAGGTAATCTGGGCATGTGGACCCTGGCTGGCAGCCAGAGTGTGACTCTGGCTGGCCAAGCACTGGTTTCGGGCAGTGTGCACTGCTGCCACGTGCACTGCCCCACTTTTTCTGGCATGGGTTTTTTTGATACTGGGATCTCCAGTGCATCGAATGACTGCAATTGCAGTGCATTAGGTTTGGCATGCCAAGATGGGTCTGGAGCATCGCAAACCACATTTGCACGCTCATATGGATACACCCATTGAGGCTAAGTTAGGTTTTGCACATGAACCACTTTTGTATACGTTTTTTTTCCCCCAGTACAGTTACGCTGATTAAAACAAAAGAAGAGAAGCGGTTATTTGGTTATAGCAGCAGAAATATGCTAATAAAGCTATTTGTTACCATGAGTGAACCAGATTTGATCCTGTTCCCATTTTAGTTTTGGCATGCCAACTGGAGGTATTACACCTTCCCTCAGAATGGGTGACTTGAAAGGAAACTCTTGCTATGTTGGAAGGGTAGAAAAGCTAACTTTTGCCAACTGCAGCCTAACAAGATTAATAAGTTCTACCCTTTTAGACAGAGCATCTGTCTATGCTAAAAAGGGTAAGCAATTACATTGTCCCACACAGAGTTTGGACTATGAAAGCCTAGGAAGCTAACATACTTCCTAGGCTTCCTCTTTTGTTGTGGGATAGAGTGAAGTCTAGAAATGCAGCAAGGTAATATATTCCAATGGAAATTTAATCCCTGACAAATTGTATAGTTCATGGGATGTTACTAGAAACATGAGTGACCACTATGCAACATGTGGTTGAGCAAGTGTTGCAGAATCTGAATAAGGATGCCTAGAGCTGGCCTAGCAAAATGTAGATGAAACATGAAACGTCCTAAATTATTTTATTTTTACTAACCCAGCATTACTCTCTGTATGTTTCACTACTTTATCAAGTCTTGTTTCAAATGGCTCAGCAATCCAACTTTCATGGCTCTTTTTGGAAATCTGTTTTTAGAGTAATGTACAGTTACAGAATTTTCTCTCTCTCTCTATATTTTACTTAGCTCACTTTGAATAGGAATAGTAATTTCTGAATTACGTCACAAAATATGTATAGTCATTTGTAGCAAATCTCCACTCCTATTAACAAGCTTTTCAACACCGTGAAGTAGTGGGAAAGAGAAAATACCTGAAGCTATTAACAAATGTAGCATATATAGCATTGAATGACATTATAACCCTGCCTGATCAAAGCCTTTCACTAGATATTGAATTGCTCATTGAAAGTGATTTTTACAACAAAACAAACACTGGCATGACATAAATCTCAGTCTTTTAGTTTTCAGATGTAGTTATTTACCATATTACTCCCCAGGGGTAAAAAACATAACGTGTACAAATGAATTTAGCTACACAGCAACTGATTTTCCAGTGATGCTATAATTAACACTATAAAACAGTACCTATTTTAAACAGCTATTGTGAGAGTCTCTTACATGCACTCATATGAACAGCAACCACATTTGGTTTGTCCTGATTGCTGTAATAATGTTTGTCTTTCTGTGAAACCCAGAAAATATTTGGTATATAAGAAACTTTACAAGATATTGAAAAGGAAAATAATTACAGTGTTCTGACTACAGTTTTGCATCAGAGAAAAATAACTATTGTTGCACCAAGTTCCTTTTATATGTATTAGAATGTGGCATCTACCTTGTGATAACAAAGTATAGATTTTTAACATTATGCTTTTCAGTTCTGTTACAACAGAATTAGTTACCTAGGACCTGAAACAATTCTATATAGCTACAGTGGTTCCTAAATGAAAAAATTGATCTACATTGATTTCATGTGGGATTAGACTAGCATCAGGTATGAATAATACTTTCTTTTGTACTGAAGAACCTTCGTTGGATTGCTTTTCTGTATTTCTACCACAAGAATTTGCTAAAATGCTCCAATTATGAGTACCATTCAACTTTCTTTATATTCACCTGAGGATGCAGAGGATAAGTGACTCTGTGTGAGCTTTATAGTACTAGACCAGAGAAAAGGGTCTGCATTGCCAAGTTAGCAAAAAACTAGGAAGAAAGAAAATAACAATTCCAAAGCATTAAAATCTAAACTACTTCACTGGAAAATTTGAACTATTTGAAACTACACTTGAAAGCTGAAAAGTTTGAATTTAACTTTTTTCACGTAAGCAGTATTTTAACAGGTAGCACTTTTCAAACATTAATAAATTAAGTGTCACATCCTCTCATGAAGTGGAGGAGTGTTTTAAATACCTGTTTTGAGCAAAATCATTATTAATATTTCCCAGTGTTTTCTCAAAGTTCCATTAACAACCTACACCCCATTAACTTCAGTAGGCATTTGTTTGAGTTAGAAAAAGCAGATTTCTCTCTTTAGAAGCAAGCAGTATGAAGCAGAAGGAACTGAAGTGATTGTTCTGTGGTTTCTCAGGCTAGCTTAGACCTCAGCTCTGCAGGTGGAATGCCTGTTTACCAGGCCTGGTCCACAATTTCTCATTAATCAATTTTTGATACAAGGTTATGTCAAGGCATAGCTGGAAGAGGCTTGACACTAGAGAGGCAAGAGGCAGGGAGTTGGGAGCAGGTAAGGTCAGGAAGGAAGTGTACCAATCAGAATCAGGAGCTAGTGGTCATAAGGGTCTGTAAAGGAGCAAGGGGGTTACTGAAAGAGACAAAAGCTGGGAAGGGAGGGAGTTAGAAGCAACAAAGGGATCTGGAACAGGTGACTGTAGCTGCAAAGGGCTAGGATATGGATGATTGCCAAAATAAATCTAGGTGCAAAGGGTCTAGACAGGCATGTATTCTCATGAGTAATACTGTGAAGTCAATTTTTTGCAGCCAGACAGCTCATTATATCCAGTAGATAATTGGATATACCTGGGAGTAGTAAGGCCACTGGCAGCTCTACTCACTTCAGTAATAAGGACCTGCTGGAGACTACAGCCTGTCTGCTGCCTTGACTCTTGACAAGTATCTTATGAGGCCTCTACTTTGCATGCTCTATGTTTCCATTTTCTTTTAAGGACCAGACTCTGTGGCTGGACTACATCTCACCTGATATATTGCCACCAGGTAATTCTATAGCACATTTCCTATTTTCACCAACAAAAGAAAAAAAGTGATCCTTGAATGGAAATGTAGTTTATTTAGAGCAGGAGCAGTCTATTATTTTGGTTGGAGGGCCACTTAATGAGTTTAGGTGAGCTGTTGAGGGCCTCAAATGTAGCCCCACCACCTGGTTGACATTTTAGGGGCAGAAATCCTTCAACCTAACCCCTGACTTTTGCAACCAGAAGTCCTTCCCCTTGCCCTGGAAGCATGCCTTTTGGAAAGGGGGTTTGCCATCTTGGAACCAGAAAAAAAAAATCATATGCTAAAAATGAAACATCCACATTAACATATTTTAATTTTATTTTTAAAGATATTTTTGTCCTGATTTCTGTGTTTGCATCATGTATATTGCATAATAGTTCAAAATGTAGTCATACTTTTTTATATTGCAGGGGTTGTGGTGGGTGTGAGTGGTTGGGTATGGCCGCAGACCTGCAGTACTGGGGGGTAGGGGGGAACCCATGCACAGCCCCAACCCACCCCACCCCACATTTGCTGCAGACTCACTTGCTCCTGCTCCTGCTGAACAGCTGCACCAGCACTGGTGAGGAAGAAGCATGCTTAGCATGGGGGAAAAGAAGCCCCTCCTTCTCACTGCTGCTGAGCGCTTTCTGTAGCAACTGCCTGGAGCCCACACTGGGCTGCCCCAAGATGGCAGTGACATTGGGGAAACTGCAGAAAAGTCCAGCATAGGCCCCAGGTGGCTGCTACAGAAAGTGCTGGGCAGTGGTGAGGGGGAGGGGCCAAGCACACCTCTGCCCTCACTGGTGCTGCTACTGTTGCAGCTGTTTAGCATGAGCAGGTGAGTTCACAGGAGGCACAGGGCTGCTTGGGACTGTGTGTGGTTCCCCACCACTACCACAAGGCTGGGCCAGGGATTGCAGTAGCCAGAAGAACCCATATCACCCAGACTACCTGGAAAGGCAGTCCAGTTGGGGAACTGCCCCAGTCCCACTGCATGCCCAGGAGGCAGCAGGACATGTCATGGTGCCTGGGCCAGGTGGGACCGAGAGACCTGACATGGCCAGACTAAGCCCTTCATGGGCCAGATCCAACCAGCAGGCCATATTTTGCCCACCCCTTGTAGACAGTGGAGTTCTGGCATTGTTACACATGCATAGGATGACTAGAGGTTGGAGTATTCTAGAATATTTGAACTCCTAACCTTATTGATGTTATGACCCACTTCTGAAAGCTGAGCATGTGCAGTGTGTTGTTTGACCAGTACCTAGCTGTTTGTTTAGTAACCAGGGGAACTGTAGCAGTTAGGACCATTATGTTAATGAGTTATGGGTTGTTAGGATAGTTTGATTTGTATGGTCCCACCTGGGATTGACTTTGATTGGTATTGATTAAGAGAGTAATAATTGGATCTGCATGTGATTGAAAGGTGGCGTGGTTCAGAAGTTATGAAGTCTGTCCAGTGCATGGGCCGGGGTAGCTTCTGGGGGTCATCATCATCAGAGTTATTGCTCACTGAGATCTGCTCTGTCTCGTGCTCTCTCCCTCTTTTGCCTGGTGTGTGTGCGTGTGCAACTGATTTAGTATTTTAGTACTTGTATTTGTGGAACCCACAGTTTATTAACTGTAGAGCAAGTGAGAACAGTGTGTGTATGGGACAGTGTTGGGGAGCAATGACAGGAGGGTCATGATCACCAGAACACTTGCCAGCCACTCAACTGCTTCTGTGCATTATGTCAGTCAGGTAAAGTATCACCTACCCCTTTTTTGAGGTACTTAGTTCCCACCTGCGTGTGACGGGACAGCATAGAAATCCTCAGGGTTGTAAGGCTCCAAAGCAGGCCTTCTTTGCCTGTCAGCTCTCTAGGGTGATAGTCTGCCACTGAGGGTGACAGACTGGTGTCAGGTTCTTGAGCTGTTCTATAATGTAACTGTTTATAGTACTGTATACTGTGTCTGTATACTGTTCTGTTTTGTTTTGTTGTTTCTTGTCTTAATACACTTGTTAAACTTTACATTAGTGTGGGGTTTTGCTTGGTACTTTGCACCTCTGATCAGAGCTGGGCAGTAGGCCAGTTTCCAGAAGGATTTAACTCTTTGGCGTCCCTTGAACCTAACAGGGATGTTGGTAGGGTATAGAGGCTTAACACCCTTCTGTGTGTGATGAGTGGGTGCCTGAAGTGGTCCACGGGGTTCTTTGTTTTATTGTGATGTGCCTGCCTTCTCTTTTCCCCACTCTTCACCCTGATTTAGCTTTTTGTAAGTCTTCTTGTCTCAGACCCAACATGGGTACCAAGTACACCACTAAAAAAGTGTGCACTTTTGCTATGCCACATTTGGGTAGCCTGATGTGCACATACTTATTACCTCACATTGCAGGTATTGAAAGGATCAGATGGGCCCAGATTGGATGGGAGAGTTGAGTCTAATGTGGCCAAACCATAGTTTCAAAAGGGCACTTCTGGACTATTTTGAATATAATTATTTCATATTCTGGCTGAAATGTTTCTAGTTATGATGTCACCAGAATTTGGTTTTTGTTTTGTTACATATGTATTTCAGCTAATTCTGCTATTAACTTCATGAAAATAGTCTGCAAGTGAAGGAGAAAAATTATGACCTTTATGGATATTAGAATTTGACCTAACAGGATTTCTCCTTTAGTAAGGAATGAAAAGCAAATGGGTAGTTATAAAACATTTTGCCTTGCCTTTACCTTTGATTTGGGTAAAAGCTTTTAGACTTGTGTCTATAACTCCATCTATTTTTAAATGGTATGGAAATGTATGAAATAAATACATCATGAAAAACAAACACTATTTGTTCCTTTTTAATACAGATGCCAAAACCAAATAGAACTTTTATAGAGTGCATTGCTGATCCATCTATTTAGAGTCTTACAGTATAGTCTGAACACCAACAGAGCAACAACAATTTCTTTAACAAAATAACAAGCCAGGTAAACTCAGGTTGCGATATCTTTAGCCCATTCAATTGCTATGTGTTTCTCCAGTTTTTTATACCTATGTTGTAAATACTTATGCAATATTTATTTAATAGGCTGTTAATGTGAGCATTTTGTACATTGTAAGCTATAGGCTATGAAATAACTGAGTCTTCATTGCATGTTTCCAATGTAAATCATCGAATGTAATTTTGCCAGGATGACGAGTAGCTATTGTACCCCCCCCCCTTCCATTTTTAGATGCATCTGGGTTGAATATCTGGTTGTGAAATGCACGCTGTCCAAGTTCACTGATGACACCAAGTTGTGGGGCGAGGTAGGCATGCTGGATGGGCGGGACAGAATCCAGCTAGATCTAGACAAATTACAGACATGGGCAGATGAATAGAAATTCAATGCAGACAAGTGCAAGGTACTGCATCTAGGTAGAAGGAACCAGAAACACACCTATAGGCTGAGGAACACCTTTCTTGTCAACAGAGTGGCAGAAAGGGATCTTGGAGTCATTGTTGACTCCAGGATGAGCATAAGCCACCAATGCAAGGAAGCGGTCAGCAAGGCTAACCGCACCTTGTCGTGCATCTACAGATACATCACAAGCAGGTCCAGGGATGTGATACTTCCCCTCTATGAGGCATTGGTCAGGCCACAGTAGGAGTACTGCATCCATTTCTGGATGCTGCACTTCAAAAGGGATTTGACCAGCATTGACAGGGTCCAGAGAAGGGCCACTCGCATGGTCAAGGGGCAGCGGGGCAGGCCCTATGAAGAGAGGCTAAAGGGTCTGAACCTATTCAGCCTTCATAAGAGAAGGCTGAGAGGGGAACTGGTGGCCATTTCCAAACTAACCGAGGGGACCAGCGAGCATTGGGGACCAACAAAAGCTTTGTTCCCCTGGGCACCACCCAGGGTTACTAGGAATAATGGCCACAAATTGTTAGAGAGAAGGTTCAGGCTGGACATCAGGAGACATTACTTTACAGTTAGGCCTGCTAGGCTCTGGAATGAGCTCCCATGTGAGGTGGTACTCTTTCTTACCTTAGGGGTCTTCAAGAGGAGGCTGGACATATATTTGGCTGGGGTGCTATGACCCTGGCACCCATTCCTACCTGGGGCAGGGGGCTGGACCTGGTGATCTGTTTAGGCCCCTTCCAGCCCTAAGCGCTATGATACTATGAATATTAGTATGGCATTTAGAATGCTAAGATCTACAAGCCGGCTCTTTATCTGATTTAAATCTGGATAACTTTGTTGATTTCAGCTGAGGATCGATCCCTTTGAGTTTAAATCAATAATTGATGGTTTGCATTTCTGTTACAACCAAAGGACCAGCACTTTTTCATTTTGTTTGCAACATAAAGACAGGGTCACTGAGCCACTGAGACTAGGCAAAGAAATTACACATAAACCAGTATAAGTGATTGGAAATTAATTCAAATCACAACAGAAGTTCAGGCACATGAACTACTTTCAAAATAGGTGGAACCAGTTTAAGATAAAGCTGGATGAATGTAGCCTGAGACTTAACTGATTTAAGTTAAATCACTCTATTGAACTTGTGTCCTAGATCCCTTCCAGATTTAAGTTAACTCACAGTCTCCCAGCATCCTAGCATACTCTGCACCTTCCTTGCAACCCCGCCTTGCAGGGTGGGTGGGCTAACCTTAGCCCAAGCTGTCTGCTCCAGCCAAGCAAGGAGGCATGCTCTAGTGCCCCCAGAGTCACTGGGCCACTGCAAACTTATGGCTGCATTTCCAAAATCAAAAAGCAATGTCTGTTCACATGCTTATCCATTCAATCTGTGCACCTAAAACTAAACTGTGAAGATTGAATTGATTTAGCCTCAGACTTTTTGACTGTCTGTACTTAGCCGGTTCCCCTGATATCAAAGTCAGTCATATCATATCCCTATTTATATACTTGTCAAGCCCCATCTTAACATTAAGGTTTCTTGCTCCCACAACTCCTGTTAGAAAGCTGATCCAGAACATTATTTTTCTGATGGTTAGAAACCTTTCTTTAATTTCCAGACCAAATTTATTCCTGGCCAGTTTGTACCCATTTGTTGTTGTGACAATGTTGGGCACATCTACACATGCACTAATACATTTTTCCTTTCAATACCTGCAATGTGAGATAATAAGTATGTGCACATTAGGCTACCCTAATGTGGCATAGCAAAAGTGCACACTTTTTTAGTGGTGTACTTGGTAGCCATGTTGGTCTGAGACAAGAAGACTTACAAAAAACTAGAACTCTTGGTGGCAAAATGATGCTTTGTATTAGACCAACTGGGAAATCGCAAGAAAAATGTCCTTTTCTGCAGGCTATTGGGATCAAAGTCCCTTTGTACTTTCCCAGGCTCTGGGAAAAGTACAGATGGTACAAGATGGTAAAAAGTCCCCATAGGAAAGAAAAAAACTTCATTTTTGTGCAGAGGTGAAGATGGAAGGCTCTTCCTCTGGGTCCATGAAATTGTCTTTGTGAAATGTGCTGAGTAGCAGTTTGATGTGTAGATCAGGTAGAATTCCTTCCCTGGAGGTGTCAGATGGCAATAAAATAGGCTACTGCTCATTAAACATATGTGTAGACATGCCCATTGTCCCCCAACTTCAGAAGCTCTTCTAAACCTAAATAGCTTCAGTGTTTACCTGGAGGGAGGGGTGGACAACTGCAGCTCCTAAGTAAAAAGAGGTGCCTATCTCTGGCTCTCAGGTCATTTTCCTTGGCATCTATACTTATTCTTAGCTTTTCAGGCCTAGATAGTTTCTCCTGTGCCCTTAGGCTCCTTGTACTGTGTGTTGGGAAAGATGAGAGACACAGAAGTCAGTCTGATGAGAGGGAAGCCCCTGAAATTATGTCAGAAGAGTTTACATTCTTTCTCCTCTTAGTGGAGTGATCCCTATATTTTTTTACAATTCTGAAATATCTCCACTATAGCACTTCCTCTTATTAAACTCCCTCTCGTAAGTATCTATTTTATTCTGGCTTTTGGACACACTGAAATCCATTGTACTATTTACCAAGCTCATTAAACTGCATCACACTATCATGCAGAAAGCTTGGCCACCAAGTACAGCAGTGTAAAGGAAAAACACTTATTTGGACCACTATCCCCTCATTACCAGTTAAAATATCAACTCAGAATATTTGCTGTGCCCTTATTTTGCATTTGTTTGCTTGGATAGCTGTACAGATTAAACTTGCCAATGTTTTAAATCTCAGATTACATCCATACCACATCTGCCAGATAACCAGGACCACTTTCAGAGCCAAAATCATGAACAACACAAAATCTGTAATGTGTCAATAAAAATACAAATTAATTGGAGACCCTTTAGGGTGTCTTAATTTTAATGCAATCTCATTACCTACACATCACTGCTGTTTCCTGCCAAAACAAGCTCTTTTTGGAGGCTTTCCGAAAAGAAGAGTTTGTATTTTCATTTAATTCAGCTCCTGAATCCCTTTCCTTAAAGATCCTCAGCTATTTTTGTTCAGCTCTCCCTTACAGCTATTTCAAGAATATATTACAAATAATGAAAATATCTAGTGACTATGTTTGTCACAAACAGTCAAATGTATTTTGCTGCTTTTTGTGGAGTCAGTGTTGATTGTGGACCTGATATTGCATACGCTAAAGATAGTTTCAATGTTCCCATTTGTTTGACTAGAATGTAAAAGCAATCCTCTAGTGACTCTTCAGATAATCTCCAAGTATTTATGGAGATGTTCATAAAAGTTTCACAAATTTGAATGTGAAATCAATCTGCTATTCTCACTTAGTGTTGTGCAGTTAAAAGTTTTCAGTCATCTCTCAGGAAGCGTAAGTCATATGATTTTGATATTCAGTTATTCATCTTAAATTCTTCACTGCATATTTAGAAGTAATCAATGTGCCACCATTTATTTGCCTGTAATATTCAGTTACTATTTTTAAATACCAAATGTAATTGCAAATGGCAGGTTGGCAAATATTTCACAAAACCCCACAAATTCTCAGAATAGCTATCCTGTTATTTCTTTTGGGCCATCTCTATCTAGGTTTAGTAGTTTGTTTGCCAAATTACAGAAATGCTTATTTCTGGCATACCTAAACGTAGGGATTTCTACAGGGAGAAAAAGAGTAGTCAACCTGACCATACAATCATTGCTACACCAGAAATTGAATTGACTTGTAGACTCCTGTGTATTTAACATGTCAAACTATTATTCAGTTTATTCTCAATAACAAATAGAACTAACACATCAGTGTGAAGGGCTTGGTTCCACAAATGAAATTGTATGGCTATCAGCATATAGCATCGTTCAAAGATGGAGGATTACTTAGAATGCTTCTCTTTATTGATTGCTAAAACTCTTTTTGCAGCACATTGTTCAAATAACCCTGGAGCCTATAATTACACTGACTGGCTTGCATTAAAAACACAATGGTTAAGAAATCTATTGTCTGTGATATGTTCTTTCCCTTTTTTTAATTCTTTCTTTTAAGATTATAAACGTCTAAAAAAATAGAAAAGCACCTAAATCTTTTTCAATCCTGTATAATGTTAAAACTCTAACAACTGATTTGAAAACAAGAATATGTTGGTGGCATTCGGCCTTGGTAATCATGGCTAATTCTCAAATAACCTTACTCCAAGGACAATGAAGAGAATCATAGGAGGATGTATTAAGATAGCCTAATGTACATCTTGCCAGCTCAGTCAGTTTTAAGGACTGCCAACAGGAAAATGATTATACAAATCAATGATTCCACTCCCTATGGATTTGGATGGGCCATATCTCTTTTCAGCACTAATGCTCACAGTGTAGAACCTTTTGGCATATGCTGACAGACTCTATCAGTAACTGTCACATGTATGTACATGCTCTAATGGCAATGGTTGCATTTAATGTAAGAAAAAAAATGGAGCAATGTTTAATTGTCATTAAATCTATGCAAAACGTTGAAAGAAATAGACGTGTGTATTTCCTTGGCATTTGTGAATTTGACTCATTAGTCTTAGTAACTTCTGTCCTTTTTCATGCCTTCAGTTATATTCAATTTACAGATTATAGACACATGGCTGAAAGTATTGGAAAAAACATTTTAAGGAAAAACTGTCCTGATATAATGTTAAAGGCTAATGTGATATTAGTTCACCACTTTCTCTTTCTCAGTGCTAACATTTTGCACTTATTCTCATGTCATTCAAACACGATAATTTGGGTGTGTAAATGCTGATCAACCTAAGGGTTGATCAGTTCAGGTCTTAACTAATTATTGTCACATTCAAATTGGATATCATATTCTGACTTAATAAATTGGAAGCAATAAACTCAGAGTTTTACTATACTCAGAAGACAAAACAAATTATTTCTAATTTTGGTAATAGCAACAGATATAAAAACCATAAATTCGCTTGTCAGCTAAGATAACTCATTTCCCTTACAATAAAAAAGAAAAGCACATACACACAAAAAAGGCAAGAACTTGAAGTAGGAGAAACTTGAGAACTGCTAGAGTCAGAAAGCTCCTTAATAAGTTAAAAAGAGGAAATGCAGACCTCATGAGGAGAAACAGAATTAAAAAAAACAAGAGTAAAATACCAGGACTTAATTGTGTGAAAGGCTGAGAGAGAGAATACGTGCAAGATCTCAAACAGAATGAAAAAAAGCATCAGAAAACCGTGTTAGTCATATTCCTAGCAAAAGTGGCAAAGCAAACAAGGGACTTGAGGGTAGACTTCACAAAAGTGCCAAAGTAATTTAAATCTACTTCAAGATGCAGTGAGGCGCTTTTCACAGATCAGGACCCAGATGGGAAGGAAGAATTACAAAGGGAACTTCTTCCTCTTGGTTTCCCAGAACAGCCTGAGATTTGGCAGCTATCTTCTGGATTGTAAGCCCCCCCTTGGGACTGCTCTGATACTGTGTTTTTTGTACAACACTGAATACCTTGCTGGTAGTTTAATAAATAAATAAATGCAGAAAGAAACAAATCTATTTCTAGATCTGAGCAGAATCACTCAGTCCAAATGTCAAGCCTTGATACCACTTCAGAACCATAATATTAAAACAGCACTTTTAGTTATGGTTGAAATGAGAATCTGTCATTAGGGTGACTATATCTTCTAGGAGCCAAAACCAGTGAAAACTGATAGCTGGAAATCCCAACTTGGATGGATCTGGAAGACCAAAATTGTTGTGAATAATGAACTTACTGAAACTAAACTTTTTGAATTCCAAGAAAAGAATCTCATAGTACATACAGTATTTTCAATGAACTAGTAATACCTGGTACTTAGAAATATTGAAAACTATGAATACCAAATACTGAACAGAGTAGAAGCTGACAGAACTAACTTGCCTGGGAATTTTTGAGGTGCAGTAAGATGCTCTGAGTACTGCACTGGGGGAAGGAGGAAAGATAGTTGCTGAAAGTTGATGGGTCAAATATCTGAATAATTGTTTCCACTGCCTATTTATTTGACCAGTGCCTGGTTGCAATGACTGCTTGCCTGCATATTTCCTAATTGTGTGTGCTAGACTTAGAGCACTGATCTAAGTATGTTTGAGTGGAGTATGAACTAGGCACGTTTTGTTACTGAGCAATGATTATGATCTAGAAGTCTTACAAAAGACTTGTGAACGTTGTGAGTGCCAAAAAGATTGCATGATAGTTTGCCTAATGAAAGAGACAGGAAGATCTGGGAAGGTGGAGGAGGGGGTTGAGGTCAGTCTTTTCTCCTCACCACTAACACATTGTAAGGAGTTTCTATTTGTTATATGGAAAAAAGGAGCAATAATGCCATGGTAGAATGGCTGTGACCTGCACCGAGTGATTGTTTTTCTTCCTAAAGACAAAGGTGACTTTGCACTAAATCCAAATTAGTGACCATATTGGAGGTAAAGGTTTAAGGACTGAAAATTCTTGATGGTTGCATTTAAAAAGAATGTAGATTTCCTAGACATGATTCATAAACTGCTTTTACAGACACAGCATGACAAAAAACATAAAAGGTATTGTAGTACAGAGTGAAAACCTTAAGAATCTTGACAGCCCATGGCCTTCAAAAACAAGGAGAATTGGGTAGAGTTAGAAACAGACAAATGCTTTCAGTATGGGTCCTACTGCTAAGAATGTCTCAGATGAATCAACTCACTGAAGGGATGTAAGCAGAGATAATTTATTATAAAGCAGAATGAAATCCACCAACACTGACCGGTGTTTCATAACAAACCCATCCAGGAAAACAAGGAAGAAGTTGGTGGCATTTGCCAAGTAATTTATTCTGATGAAGATAGAAACATGCATCTGGTATCTGTATGTAGAATGTAGAATGCTTTCTGGTGTTCTGTATGCCTAAAGCCTGAATTAAAAATGTGACTACTACCCTTTCCCATACATCCATGTGGACAGCAATAATTTTGCTAGTCTTTCTCAGCAAATCAGAAAGACTGGGAGGTTCTTACCAGAAAGGCTGGTATTCACGTATGTCCTGTTGAAGGTAATGGCCCAGACAGCATAGGCAAAGGAAGAAAATATGATTTAGCAGGCAGAGTGTGTGTGGGGAACCCCGCCCCCAGCAAGTAAGTCTGACATGGGGAAGAAGCATGGTGGGGTGGGTCAGATCAAGGCCTCCACAGTGAGGGAGGGAGTGGGGCAGACAGGGGCAGGAGCTGGCGTGAATGGATCCCCAGGGCCTGGTTGGGTCATGAGATACTTGGAGCCTGAATGGCTCATCCAGGGGCATGGTGGGGGGCTACTGTGGTGGGTCAATAGGGGGTGCTCCTGTGCTGAGCCACCCACCTCATTGTGCCCAAACACCTTCCAGGCTCTGAGTGCCTCCCTGGGGGTGCCTCATGTCTGGCTGACCCCCCTTCCTAGAGCACACCCACTAGCTTGGGGGTAATGCTGTGACCACCCAGGGTCTGGACTGTTCCCAGCACTGTGTCCCCTGGAAAACATAGGCCTTGTAGTCCTTGAGGGTACTTGGCCATCTCCAAGAACTTGGGTTGCTTCCCTCAGTCTGAAGCACAAATAGTGTTCTCCCTTAGTCAGCTGAACCAAGGGGACCCCAAGGCATAATCTAGAACCTCTCCCAATAAGTTTCCCATGCTAGGTACAAAGGAGAACTTTATTGGTTACAAGGAGTAGGTTTGCAATAGGGTACAGATAGGGTACAGGGTAGAGCAAAGGAATCCCATAGAGCAAATAGGGTGACTGGGTAGCCTTTGATCATGCATCTGAGTTACTGTAAGCTATATACAGTAAAAGCTGTGCTATCTGGTATTTTACAAGCCAGCATGCTCCACTAACCAGCATGCTGGCTTGAGAAACTGGAAGTGCCCACTGTGGCACTGCTGGTTTCTCTGAGCCCCCATGCCTCGGGACAAAGCAGCCTGCGCTGCTGAGCCCCCAAGGCCTGGGGTATAATAGGCTGCATGGGGCTGTGTGGGGCCCACTTCCCTGTCCTGTGGGGCCCACAGGGCCCACAGGATAGGTGGTGATGTGGGAGGAGGGGTGGCAATGTGGTGAGAGGGACAGAGGGATGCCCCAGACACAGCAGGAGAAGCAGCAGCCATGGCCTTTCAATTAACTAGCATATTTTGTTGCCTGGCTTCCCCCATTTCCAGGGGATGCCAGATAACAGAGCTTTTACTGTATCTAGTTAGATCTCAGGAAGCTTACTCATGAGTATTATCTAGAGGCAGGTGGAGATTCCCTCTGGAGGAAGGCAGTTCATTGTTCATGAGTTTCAAGACAGAGAGCAAGTTTCAGATGGTCCAGCTTCTCTCTAACTTTTCATCATGGCTACTGCCCCTTCTCCTGGGCAGTCCTTCACTCATATAGACCTTTTGACTTCATTTACCTGGTCCAATGGAGGCCAGCACCTGTTGGTTGCCAACCAGCCAATTTGAAATGCATCACTGGTTACCAGGTAGACTGGCAATGCTTAGAACAATAGGTAGCCTAAGCCCCCCACTCAGGTATGTGATGCCAGTCATGCTGGCAGAGGAAGCATGTTTCCCCCCTCCCTCAGGAATGTATCCAGCTCAGGTTACAACTCAGGGTTTCATGAAAACATAGGGTAGAAGAGTCTGCCCTTTGCAGTGACCATGTTAATCTAATTGGAACACAGTAGAGTTTTTGGGGAGAGACAGAGGTGAAATTCTGCCACAGCTACCATCACTGTTCATGCGCCCACAGCAGGCACAGGGGCCATATACCCCACAATCTGTACATGGGGCAGAGGTGGCTGCCACTGTGGGCTGGGCTCTGCCCCCACTGCTGGTGCCCCGGGAATGGTGCAACACCACATGTCTCCTAAGTGCTGGCTGTGATACCTGCTCAACAGTGGGTGGCACATAACATTGTGTAGCTGCCAGGGCACCAGCAGTGGGGTACAGGGTGTAGCCTACAGTAGCAGCCTGTCTCTGCCCCACACACAACACAGATCAGGAGGCACATATCCCCTGTTCCTGCCCTGGGATTGTGGGCAGTGGTGGGAGCCCCCCTGCACCCCTGGATGAGCCAACCAAGCAGCAATCATCCCATGACCCACCCCAGGGCTCCATTCACCACCCCCCATGGGGGCCTCAATCTGACCCCTAACACCCCTTACCTCCCTGACTCCCATTCCTATCCACATATTTTCTTGCTGGGTGCTGCTTCACACACGGCCAGGCCAGATGGACTTCCTGGCAGCCTGCAGGGTCTGGCAGCTAATCTCTGAATCTCTATCTATGCACTTCCTTTCTGCTGCCCAATCCCCACCACCATGCCCTGCTGCAGCCACTCACATCTCCTGCCTGGGCTGCCTGTGTTTGGAGGGGGGGGAAGGGCTAAGCCCCATTAGCCGCAGCCTTTTACTGCATTGCCAGATAGGAATAATTACACAAGCCTACAAAGGTCCTATCAGTAAGAGAACTTTTGCTTCTTTCACAACTGTTTGATGTTCAACAAAAAAAGATAGGGAGCAAGTCTTTGGACATTGTAGGCATGTCCATAAAAGCAGGTGGGGTTTTTTGACACCAGGAGATCCCAGTGTCAGAAAAACCTTGTACCAGAGAAAAAAAGTGGGGTGCATATAGTGGCAGTGTGCGCTACCCAAAAATGGAGCCTGACTGGTCAGAGCTGTGCTCTAGCAACTGGCCAGACTCTATGCACCTGGATCATCACTGCTGCAGCCTTAGGGGGGGTCCCAGGCCCTGGTGCTGACCTCAGCCACCCCCACCTCACCTGGGCAACTTGCTGCTTTTTGCCCCCAGGGAATGCATGTTTCAGCTCATCTGCATTTGCCCTTTCTGCCTCACCTGCTAAAGTGATCTTAAGACTAGGTCCTATTGAGAGATGAACACAAAAATATGTTATCCCATACAAAGACTAAGAACCTAGAGAGAGAGATTTAATTCTAGAAGAGGGTGGAAAACTATGGGCATGTCTCCATGAGATGTGTTCATGCCCATTAGCCTAGTTTACTGCACATCTACACATGCACACCCTTACTGAGCTGTAAAAATGGCTAATCATGACTAAATAAGATATCTGTAAATGCAGGTATCAAATTAAGTCATGATTAGGTACTACACATGTAGATACAACCTAGCACTATGGCCAACCCCTCACCCCAGTTATCTGGAAGCCCCATGGGCTGGGCGGCAGTGCAGTAGAGGAGAGAGTGGGGTCTGGAATCATGGCAGCAGGTGACCTGGCTTCTCTTGCCTAGGGAATGGGTCAGCAGAGGCAGGCTCCCTGTACCCAGCATACAGTGGACCACCAGCCCCAGGGAAGCAAGTGGGGATGGGGGACTCAGCTGACAGTCATCTGGGTCTTCCTAGCCAACGTATCATGGTCCCTGGGCACCCATCATGGCTGACCCCAGTCTGAGGCTGGGTGATGTGCAGCCTCTGGTGCAGAACATCTATTTGATATGTTGCAAACTCTCACAAAAGTGTGGAGGGTGAAAGCAGAAATGGAGCTTAGGCTGGCAGCAAAAATTAAGGATAATGAAAAATCATTCTTGAAATACATAGGAAGAAAAAAGAAAGCACAGGGTAACATAGGGCATCTTCAAGATGGACTAGGGCAACTGGTAACAGATAGGATGGCCAAAGCGGAGCCCCTGAATGATTTCTTTGGATTCGTGTTCCTGGACACAGATACAAGCACGCATCCCGATGGGACTTTAGGTAAGCATGAGATAGATACCAACCCACCAATTGTTAATGCTGACCTAGTAAAAGGGCAGTTGGAGGGGCTGGATGTACTTAAGTCAACAGACCCTGATGGTCTTCACCCTATGGTACTTAGGGAATTAGCTGGAGTCATAATTGAACCACTGGTGTGACTGTTTAAGCACTCATGGCACTCAGGACAGGCCCCGGAGGACTGGAAAAGGGTCAATGTGGTCCCTATTTTCAAGAAGGGGAAGAAGGAGAAACCAGATAACTATAAGCCAGTTAACCTTATCTCTATCTTTGGCAAGACCTTTGAGAAAATTGTTAAGGATCACATTTGTAGCAGACCAGCATGTAAAATAATGCTAAGATGCAACCAGCATGGGTTCATAGCAGGCAGATCAAAAAGGCCTTTGAAACAGTGTCACACCCAAGTCTTATAAATAAACTAAACAGTTGCAATGTAGATTATTACAAAGTCCGGTGGGTGGAAAATTGGTTTATGGGATGTACCCAGACAGTGCTGGTGGATGGGTCAGTTTCTGTCTGGAGAAATGTGGGCAGTGGAGTCCCTCAAGGATCTTTTCTTGGATTGGTACTGTTCAATATCTTCATTAGTGACTTGGATGAGAGGGTTGAAAGCACTCTATCCAAGTCTGCAGACAGCACCATACTGGGGTGAGGAAAACAAATTAGAGGGGAGGGAGTGAATCCAAGTGAATTGGGACAGGCTGGGGAAGAGGGTGGAACAGAATAGGATGCAGTTTAACAAAGATAAATGCCATGTGTAGCACTAGGGAGGAAGAATCATTAACACACCTATAGCATGGGAGGTACCACTCCAAGTAGCACAATTGCAGAAAGGGATCTTGGAGTCATAGTTAACTCCAAAATGAACATGAGTCACCAATGTGATGACATAATATGGAAAGCTAACCGCACTCTTTCTTGCATCAGTAGGTGCATCACAAACAGGTCTAAGGAGGTGATACTTTCACTTTTGGTGGCATTGGTCAAGCTGCAGCTGGAGTACTGCATCCAGTTTTGGGTGCTGCACTTCAAGAGGGATGTAGATAAGCTGGAAAGGGTTCACAGGGCCACCTGTCTGGTTAGAGGCTTACAGGAAAAACCCTACAAGGACGAATTGAGGGACCTGAATCTGTTCAGCCTCTACAAGAGAAGGCTGAAAGGTGATCTCGTTGCCCTCTACAAACTCATCACAGGGGGATGGCAGGATATGAAGAATATGATGTTTACCAGGGTGCCCATCGGGGTAACTAGAAACAACGGCCACAAACTGAAGGAGAGCAAATTTAGATTGGATATCAGGAAAACATTCTTTACAGTGAGGGTTGTCAAAAAATGGAATATGCTTCCATGGCAAATGGTGCTATCCCTTTCCTTGGAGGTATTTAAGAGGAGACTGAACAAACATCTGGCTGGGGTCATCTGACCCCAGCACTCTTTCCTGCCCATGGCACGGTGCCAGACTCAATGATCTAATAGGTCCCTTCTAACCCTAAAATCTAAGAAATCTATGAAAATGCTTCTTTCTCTTGCTTTAGCAGGGTCAACATCTGGAAATGGGGGAAAGGCCACCAGCCTCAGTGGCAATGTGGGCACTGGAACCATCTGGATGCACTGGCTATGCCAGTGGTGCACCAGGGACTAGAACCTCCTGCCATAGCAGCTGTTGGAAAACAAATGGGAGTGTGGGGCCATTGCTGAGGAAAACAAATGGGAAGTCAGGACAGCTGATTACCAGCACTCAGAAGAAAACTGAACTCCGGAATGACTACTTTGTTTCACTGGGCCAAGGGGAAAATCATGTCAGATAGGTACAGAATGAGTTGGGCAGGAATGACCGCCTTCCTACTATTGTCATAGAACTGGGGTGTGACCAGTTAAAACAATTAGACATTTATAAATAAATCAGCAGGACTAGATGAACTCCACCTGAGAGTGCTGAAGGATCTGGCCAAAGTCATCATGAAACCCCTGGCAAACTCTTCCAAAACTTGTGGCACTTTGGGGAAATCCATGAGGACTGGAAGAGGGCCAGTGTTGTGCCCATCTTCAAGAAGGGAAAGAGGGAGGACTTAGGTAACTATAAGTCAATTAGCCTAACTTCTATCCCAAGGAAAATCCTGGAAAAATTCATTAAGGAGTCTATGTG
>JAGPOW010001338.1:46796794-46819978 GCA_030014935.1 Caiman crocodilus
TGTCAGGGCTGGCTGACTTGAAGGTATCCAGCTTCTCAAGATGTTCCTTCATGAGGTCAGCATTAATGGAGGGCAGGGGATCACCCTCACCCAGACTTCTTTGTCCCATAGCAGGCATGGACGTCCCATGGGACTGATGAAAGACTGGCGCAAAGTACCTATTTAATAGGTTGGCTTTTTCCTGGGTGTCAGTTGTCAGTTGCCCCATCTGGTTCAGCAGGTGTCCAACGTTGCCCCTGCTTTTCCGCTGGCTCCCCACATATCTGAAAAAGGACTTTTTATTCTTCTTGATGCTTGAAGCTAGTTGGAGTTCAGTTGTGTCATAACCAAATCAGTTGAGTGCCCCTGTCACAATACAATGACCCTTAGCAACTGCAGTTACTTTTAAATTTGGTACGTTATGCCTCATTAGCTATTTCCACCTGGCAGTCTGTCATTGGCTACTCTAAATGGATAAAGGCCTGTGCAGCTTCCGCCCAAATTGGAGAGCTCTGAGCATGTGGTAGAGTACAGAGAACTTTGCCATGTAGCAGAGAAAAGCTGGTGGACTGGCCATCCTCCAACATCTCCTTGTCACCGTTTGCTCCGGACATATCCTTCACCCTGCATGCCCATTTCTGTCTACAAGCTCACTGGCTCGTTCTGTTGCCAGTTATCTGTAACTACACAAGCAACTCATTACCTGTAACTACATAAGTAACCTTACTACCTGCGTCGTGACCATCAGCGGCATAAATAAAGTTAAAGTAAAAGTTATTTTTGCAACCAATATGCTGTGTCACGCCTCTCCATCACTGGCCCACCTGACGTCCAATTAAATTAGCGATCCTCCTCTGGATGACTCCGGCCACCTGAGATAAGTTGCAGCCTTGGCTTTCCTGGTATGCTCCCAGCAGGACCGTACCAGTGCAGAATAATACTCCTTGGAGGTGACTCCCATCCTCCATCCTTTGTAGGCCTTTCTTTTTAGCCTCAGGAGGTCTGCTAGGACTCTGGAGAGCCAGGGGGGCTGCTGTGCCCTCTTGCTGCCTTTCCTCCAAGATGGAATAGACTTAGTTTGTGCATTGAGGATTGCTCCCTTGAGGAGCAACCACTCTTCCTGAACTCCCCTCTCCCTGTGGTCATGGTCCCTTAGGGGCCTCACTGACAAGCCTCCTGAGGTTGTCAAAGTTGGCTTTCCTGAAGTCAAGGACTTCCATGTTGCTTATTGACTTGCCAGCTTTTCGGCAGATGGTGAAGGTTAGCGGCTTGTGGTCGCTGTCACCCAGCTTCCCATTGATCACTAGGTCACTGACTAGATCATCCCCAGTAGCCAGTACCAGGTCGAGCAGCGCTTTGCCTCTCATTAGCCCATAGACTTCTTGAGTCAGGTAGAGGTCATCCACACACAACAGGAAGCTTTGCGATCATTCAGATTTTGCTGAGCGATCCTCCCATGAGATGTCCAGGTAATTGAAGTCTCCCATGACAACCATGGTCCTGGAGCATGCTGCCTCAGCCAGTTCCTGGGCAAACTCCTGGTCAAGGTCAGGACTTTGGGTGGGAGGTCTGTAGTAGACGCCCACCATTGTGTCCCCTGTGCCGTGTTCCCCATGGATTTTAACCCAGATGGTCTCCAGTTGTCTACCCTGATCACCAATATCGGCTTGCAGGGACATGTAGCTTTCCTTAACATAAAGAGCTACACTCCCGCCCCTTTTATCTACATGATCCCTCCTGTACAGAGTATAGCCATCAATACCTGTGGTTCAGTCATGGGTGGAGTTCCACTGGGTCTCTGTTATCCCTATGACATCATAATTATTTGCACTGAGCAGGAGGATGAGCTCCTCCTGCTTGTTCCCCAGGCTCCTGGCATTTGTGTACAGGCAGGCAAGTGTCCCCTGGGGGGCTCCTTCCTTGCCCATAGATTTTACCAGGGCTGGGGCAGGGGTGGGCTCCCTTAAGTGCTTTGACTCTCTGACTTTGCAAGGATTGCTCAGAGGGCCAGAAGTGGTGATAGTCCCCATGTTCCCCAGTGGACTTAGTTAATGCCTGGTGGAGCAGGTCAGCCAGTCTGGCTAAGAAGAGCCTCCTCCCTAGGGGTGAGAGGTGGAGGCCATCTCTTCCCAGCAGCTCGCTGCCTCTCACCAAAGAGCAGGCTATGGTCATGGAAGCCAAAGCCTTCCTGATGACACCAGCACTGCAGTCTTTGGTTGACCACGTGGATCCTCCTCTCCCTCCTCAGCCCATAGCCTGAGACTGGGAGGATCGACGAGAAAACCAACTGTGCCCCCTGACCCTTTAGCTCCGCTCCCAAATCCCTGTAGCGCTTCATGACCTGGCTGGGAGCGCTCAGAATCACATATCACATCTCTCCTCTTTGATCTTGATTCCTCTTTCTCTCTCTTCACCTATTCTTTCAGTTACTCAACTGCATCCTTTGGACCTTTAACTTTTCTGATGATGAGACTGTTCTTGCTATGCTTTGATACCTCAGAGCAGAATGTACCAAACAGTAAATAAAGTTTTTAAATTTTAGTTTTAATTATATTTTCCCTTAAAGAAACTTAACTTGTCTTTTTGTTCAGTTTTCAAGCTATATAAAATTCTGTTGTTTTGTTTTCTTAAAAAAAACAACCAGTGAGGCTCTCTGCATTTCTGGCTCATTGTGTAATTTATATAGACTATCTTAACTCATAGCTTTCTGAAAGCAGAATTTTGGCCTTTTTCAGGGGGTGGTATTTTGCAACTATAATAAATGTAATATGGTTACAAAAGTAAAATGGGAGAAATTAAAAATCTGTATTTTAAATAGTTTGGGATTAAGAAAAACTGTTAAAGGCACTTGACCGCCTAGGTTTTAGTGTCACCAGTGGAAAAAAAGGTTTGATTCATTGATAATAGAAGATTGCTATTATGTGTAATATGAGCAGAGCTACTAAATTTAAAGATTGACTGTTTGCATCAGTAATTGGTATGTTTAATTTTGGGTAATCTTATGATTAGTTCTGTTCTTGCATCATATGCATGTGTTTGCTTAAAAGCCTTTTTCAGCTCTTTTTGTTTTTGCTGGCAGCATATATAGTTATAGTATAATATTTTTTAAAATAAAATAAACATTTGTAAAGAAAATAGAGGAATGCAGCTTATTTAAAAAAAAGCAGTTTTCTAGACATAAAAATGGTAATGTGGTCAAACATATCTGCCTAAATTGTACAATACTTTGCATTTTAAAAGGATGTAATCCTTTGGGAACTATTGTTGTTTCTTGTTTGAAAGTGCAACTTGGTGCACAATTAAATCATACAGAAAAATACATAAAAGCCCTAATGCTTCTTTGTATGGCTTGTGAAATAATGAACATGTTCTGTTTGCAGCCTTGGACATTATAATGTTATTACACAGTCATTAAAATGAAGCTGTTATTCCACTGCTAAAACAACTGATCAATATCCATTACCATTTGCTGATGGTTAAAGCCAAGATGAGATTATATTGTAAATGAGCCATGGACAAGGTAATGATCCCTCCATTCTGATATATTTAAAGACATTCCCTAAAGCAGATAATTTCTTTAAGAGGTAGTACAACTTTTCTATTAAATATCCTGGCTAGGTGAGTTAAAGTGTGCTCTAATTATCAAGTACCTTATATAACATGGTTTATTATGAAATAAAACCTAGCATGTAATTCCTTGGGTGAAATAAAAAATAAGATAGAGAACATCTACAGGATTTGTAATATTTTTTCTGAGACTACATAGTGTTACATAGTTATGAATGTTGTCCTTATAGACTAGGGACAGAAATTACATATAAACTGATATAAAGGATCAGAAACTGGTTCAAATCTGTAACACAATGGAAGTTCAGTGCATGTAAACCGCTTTCAAAATGGCCAAAACAGGTTTAAAATAAAATTGGATGGATCTATCTAATATCAGACTTAATGGATTTGGTCAAATCAATTTATTGATCTTCTGTTCCAGATCCCCTCCAGATTCCAGTGCATAGTTTGCTAGCATCCCAGGATGCTTTGCACCTCCTCTACAAATTCCCTGTTGCAAGATGAGTGAGCTAGCTTTGGCCCAGGCTGTCTGCTCTGGCTGAGCAGGGAGACATGCTGTAGTGCCCCCTGGTGTCTTGCCTGGGTCACTGGAGGCGTGCGGCTGCATTTCTGAAATCAAAAGTGAATGTCTGCTCACTTGTTTATCAGTTCAATCTATTCAGCTTATATTAACCCGCAAAGACTGAATCGATTCAACCTTGGGCTTTTTGACTGTCCGTACTTAGCCATAATGGTTTTGGCTACTACAATCTGGTAGAATCCAGTGTCTCTTTATGTGAGATAGCTTAGAGTTTGGCTTTAAAAAGAGATTTTATGAAAATCTCTTTTATCTAAATCCTTTTTATAGGTTCAGACTTTTAAACTGAAAGTATGTGCAGTAGCTGCTGTGGAACAAGTTGGAAATAAGTAGAGTGTTGTTTTACCTGAAGACAGGAAAATGTATGCTATTTTTTGAAAAGGAGAAGACAAGTTTGTAATGATTTGTGCAAGGAATAGAAGATTGTGTTAAACCACTTTCTACTGCATCATAAATTGCATCTTACCGAGTTGGATATAACTTAAGCATGCATATGCCAGCAGTGTACAAATAGAATCAATGGTTTTGGTTGAGGAAGGGAAGAAAGGGATAATACAGAGCCCTGTATAGAAAGGAGGCATTTATCAATATGAAAAGTATATAGAACCATTATGGGTGAAAGGATATCCTCATCAGTAACATAAAGTAAGATAACTCTTCCATCAGACAAGTAGGTGAAAAGCCATATTGCACCTAGTTACCTCAAGATCTGTGCACTCACTTTTGAGTATAGGTAAAGTATCTTGGATAGGCTATGGAAGATTATGCCAGTAAATGAGGATAATCATTAGCTTTAAATCAGAGGAGTAATTTCAAATACAGCAAGAGATACAACTTAACATGTAAAATGGGCCTTCTGAAGTGTGGAAGTTGGAGCTAGGAGTCTCTATTGTGGGGAAAGGGAAGGAAGTGGTCTGTAACATATGTAACTGTGGTGCAGAAAAACTTGGAAAAAATATTGAATGAAACTTTGTTGCATTAAGAATGACAGTTATTTTCAGCAGTTTCTTCTCATGCACCTGTAGTTAACCTAAGAAAACATTTCATTCTATAATGAACAATTATGAACCATTAGCAAATTGCCTGTCACAAATGATGCGGGGGGAAGGGGAATGGGCAGGTGGGCAGGGATGGAGCACCGCCACCCAGTGCTCTGTGGTGCCGTTGTTGCACCTCTGACCCTGTGAGCCTCCCCACTCTGTCTGCAAGCTCCACACCCCTCCAGATCCAGCCCTGTACAACACTTCACCCCCTGCATCTGGCTCTGTGGGACCCTTTCACTCCCGCCACTCCTGGTGCAGTCCCACATGCCCCCTACTACCCCTGCCACTCCACCCTGTGCCACCACTGGTTTCCAGGAACAGAGCAGGGAGGGGAGCTTGCACGCAGCGGTGGCCACTGACACCCAGTGCCCCACACTGCCACCAACCCACGTCCAACCTCACACAACATCCCCCCTCTCCTTGCAACCTCCCTTTCTCTGCCAGCTGTTGTCAGGGCTGGGCAGCAGCGGCTGCAATTGCAACAAGCGGGGGAGAAGCAGGGGAGTGCTGCCACTGGAAATCACCCATTCCCTGTCCAGCACCCCTCTCTCCCTCCCTTCCTCTCCTCTTCCCCACTGCCTGACCATCCCTGCTGGGGGGTGGGGGGAAGGCAGGGATGGAATGCCCCTACCCACCATCCTGTGCTGCTGCCACCTGCCATAAGTGGTGGGGAAGGGGGAAGCTTGCCTTCCATCTCAGCCGCCACTATCCCATGCCAACACTGCATCTAAGGCATGGCCTACCCCCCTGACCTTGCTCTTTGAAGGCAGTACAGTGCTGGGCCCACCCCACTGCTCCATCCCCTCCATCATGACTGTACTCTGCCATGCTGGTTGGTCCCTGTCACCCTCTGTGTTCACCTCTGCTGGTGACAGAGCACCAGTATGGCAGCAGGGACAAAGCTGGGCAGTGTTGCCACCACTGCTTCCAAGTTGCAGGGCCAGGGGAGGGGAGTGGGGCCACCCCTTGCATGTGAGGGCAAGGCTGGAGTAGGGGGTGAGGCCAGCACTACCTTCAGTCCCCACTGTCATGGCAGCACTCCATCATGTGTGTCTGTCTGTACAGAGCAGTCTGATTGGTTGTTTCCATCAGCATTGTGATTGGCTGTCAAGACAACCAATCAGAGTGTGAATAAAGCATTATGGACAGACACACAGACTAAGGCTTTTATTATATTAGAAAGATTTGCTCTGAATCTGTTTTCTCCTCATCTAGCAGTTTACCCAATAAAACAAAAAATCACGGAGATGTAGAATCATAGCAGGGACCTTAATGGTTACTTAGGCTAACCCCTGCAGAAATAATACAAATACCTATCTAAACTCTTCTTGAAAACCTGTAATATAGGAGATACCACAACTTCCTTTGACTGTTTTTTTCACTGTCCTACTACTCTGACAGTGAAGTTTTTTGCATCCCCCGCCTTCCTTCTCCCCTACCGATACTGCTTTGCTGCAGTTTAAAACCATTACTTCATCTCCTGATCCCCCTCTCCTTTATGGCAGCTATTCAAATATTTGAAAACTACTATCATGTCCAATCTCTTTTCTGCCAAATTAAACATATCTAACTCTGTCAACCTTTCTTCATACAGCTTTCTTGCCAACCCCTTTATCATCTTTGTCAGTTGATTTTGGATTTTCTCCAGTTTCTCCTCATCTTTCTCAAGTTGCAAAGCCCAGAGCTGCATATAATACTATAGCTGAACCCGAGCCAGTAATGAATATAGTGCATTTTTGGGGGGTGACTGCATTAAATTGCCAATCCAGGCTAAGTCTGATGCACCAAAACCTTTGGATCCTTTTCAGAAGTGGTATTACTTAGCCTATAACTTTTTTTTCAACTTATACTTCAAATATGTTTCTAAAATGTGAATATGACTATACTCAGCATTAAAAGACCAATGTGAAAAATACAGTCTCCTTCTGTAATCCTATGGTCACAAATTCGCTAGATCCTTTCCTTAGGAATGAGATTCCAAGTAACTGTAGTGATTTCATGTGAGCTTTATATATTAAGAATAAATTTTCAGATGCCAATAACTACCCTAGGGTGAATGAATATTTCATCCCTTTTTGAATGGGATACATGTTGCCTCATAGTAAGTCTTTCATATTGATTCTTATGTAGCTCATCTTGTTGCCAACACCCTTAGACTAAGCTGTGTGGAAGCAATTCTGAAAAAAAAATTGGCTGGTTCTAAATGTAGGATTTTTTTTCAATTACTGTGAAATCCCAGGCTCCCCCTTCACTGGCAGTAAGATAGGATGGGATATAATGTGTATGTCCACAATCATTCCTCCTGTCATGCATGTGTGGCATGCCATGAGGTGCGACTGCATGGATTGCACACTAGATCCCATTGCACCTTTACCTACACATGTAGAGGGGCGCTTGCAAATATTGCTTCATTGCTTCCAGGTATTCCCTCAGTTCCATTTTTTCTTACATGTTGGGTGTATCTATATTTGGCTCACAAGTTGTGACCTCAGCACTTGTGGACCTACCCAAGTTATTTTTAATTGTGCAGGTTCATGTATAAGCATCAGAACTGCCTTCAAATGTGTCTGCACAAGCCTGTCCAGGATCCTCAGCTATGTATTTGGGCAAATAACCTGTGAAGTCTGAATTATTGCCAATTCACTTGCTATTGTTATCCAAGCCATCTTGATTAAAGATAATATGGATTTGTCTGCTCCAGCTCTGCCTCTATGCCACTGATTGTGCTTTAGACATACACATAGATTGTGGGCTCTCTGGGGTATGGACTGTCATTTTGCTCTGTGTTTATATAACACAATTGAATTCCAGTTCATAACTAGGATCTTAGATGCTGCAAAAAATACAAATAATAAATAAACAACAATAATAATGTGCTGACAGCCCAAAGGCATATTTAATGTAAAAATAAATAAATCATAGTTATGAAGATACTGTTGGAGCTTCTTCAATATTACTATATTCTGCTTCATTTAGTATAAAGTACATATCCCAATATGACAGCCCTGACAGCAGCACTGTCAGAAGATTTAGTAGGATTGTATGATTTTCTCTGATCAGTCTGAAAGCCTAGATGTGCTGGCAAATCTGGAAAGAGATTTTTGAACATTGACAGAAGAAGGGCAGGTTGGGAAAGCACAGAGGTCATGAAGTGTATGTAATCCACTGAAAATTAAAATGTTCAATGAGTTTTAGTTTAGGTTCAGTAGTTTGAGTACAAATTGTTTGTAGGGAATCATTTTGTCTTAGTTTTGTGTATTATAATGCATGTAGAGATACAAATTACAAAATGGTTATGAGTAGGGACCTACCGAATTCATGACAGAAATGGGGCATGCTGTGGCTCCTTTAATGTTGCAGGTTCCCTCCACACCTTGCCTCCCACCCCCACTGACTGCAGGGGAGACTTCATAGACTTCATAGACATTAAGGCTGGAAGGGACTTCGGAAGATCATCAAGTCCAGCCCCCTGCCCAAAGGGAGGAAGTCAGCTGGGGTCATAGGATCCCAGCAAGATAAGCATCCAAATTTTTCTTGAAAGGGTTCAATGTAGGTGCTTGAATCACCTCCAATGACAGGATATTACAGACCTTGGGGGCTCAGACAATAAAGAAATTTTTCCTTATGTCCATTCTGAAACCGTCTTGTAGTAGTTTATGACCATGCAGCCTCATCATCCCTTGGGGCACTCTGGTGAACAAACGTTCCCCCAGGTACTGGTGGTCACCCCGATAAATCTATAGGTGGCCATCAGATCACCCTGAGCCTGCACTTTTCCAGGCTAAAGAGCCCCATAGATCTCAGCCTGTCATCCTAAGGCTTGTTTTCCTGACCTCTGATAATGTGCGTGGCTCTTCTCTGGACTCTCTCAAGCTTCTCCACATCCTTTTTGAATTGTGGAGCCTAAAACTGGATGCAGTACTCCAGCTGCAGCCTCACCAAGACCGAGTATAATGGGAAAATGACATCCTGGGATTTGCTTAAGAAGCATCTATGGATTCAAGCCAGTGTTTTGCTTGTTTTACTAGCTGGAGCATCGCATTGAAGGCTCATGTTCATCTTGTGGTCAATGATAACCCCCAAGTCTCTTTCTTCCATAGTGCTAGCCAGCATAGCACTGCCAAATCTATAAGGGTGCTGCAGATTCTTCCTCCCAAGGTGGAAAACCTTGTATTTTTCAGTGTTATACACCATCAGGTACTCATCTGCCCATTTGCTAAGCCTGTCCAGGTCAGCCTGGATCACCCTCCTGTCTTCTGGTGTGGGTGCTTTACCTCAAAGTTTAGTGTCATTGATGAACTTGGCTAGTCCACTTTTGACTCCAATGTCCACATCATTGATGGAGATGTTAAACAATATGGGTCCAAGGGCAGAGCTTTGGGAGACCCCACTGGTCACAGGGCACCATGGCGACTGACTTCTGTCAATTACCACCCTCTAGGTCTGACCACAGAGTCAATTTCCAAGCCAGTGGATCATGGTGGACCTAAGGCCACAACTGGCTATTTTTGCCAAGAGGTGATCATGGGATAGCAGATGGAAGGCTTTTTTGAAGTCAAGATATATTCCATCTATCTCTTCTCCCTTGTTCAGGTGCTAGGTCACTTGTAAAAGGAAATGAAATTGGTCAAGCAAGACCTACCTGCAACAAACCCGTGCTGGCTATTGGTGTTGGCCAGTCTATTAAGGATGGCCTCTTTAATAAAATTTACTAAGACCTTCCCCAGGATAGAGGTCAGGCTGATGGGGCTGTAGTTTCCTGGATCCACTTTCCTCCCTTTCTTAAAGATCGGTACCACAATTGCCTTCTTCCAGTCTTCGGGCACTACACCAGAGTGTCAAGAGTTCTCAAAAATTCATGCCAGGGGCTGGGCTGTGATGCTCCTTTAGTACCCTGGGGTATAGATTGTCAGGGCCAGCTGACTTGATGGTATCCAGCGTCTCAAGGTGTTCCTTCACAAAGTCAGAATTGATGGAGGGCAGGGGATCTCCCTCACCCGGAACTCCCTGTCCTGTAGTGGGCATAGGCATCCCATGGGGCTGATGAAAGACCGATGCAAAGTACCCATTTAATAGATTGGCTTTTTCCCGGGGATCAGTTGTCCCATCTAGTTTACCTGGGGTCCAGTGTTGCCCCTGCTTTTCCTCCAGCTCCCCACATATTTGATAAAAGACATTTATTGTCCTAGTTGGAGTTCACTTGCAGCCTTGGCTTTCCTGGTTTGCTCCCTGCAGGTCCAGACCAGTGCAGAATATTCTTCCTTAGAGGTGAATCCCATCCTCCATCCTTTGTAGGCCTTTCTTTTTAGCCTCAGGAGGTCTGCTAGATCTCTGGAGAGCCAAGGGGGCTGCTGTGCCCTCTTGCTGCCTTTCCTCCGAGATGGAATAGAATTAGCAAGTGCATTGAGAATAGCTTCTTTAAGAAGCAACCACTCTTCCTGAACTCCCCTCTCCTCTGGGGTTGTGGCCCCTTCGGGCCTCAGTGACAAGCCTCCTGAACTTATCAAAGTCGGCTTTTCTGAAGTCAAGGACTTCAGTGTTAGTGACTGACTTGCCAGCTTTACAGTGGATGGTGAAAGTGATCAACATGTGGTCACTATCACCCAGCTTCCCATTGATCACTATGTTGCCGATTAGGTCATCCCTAGTTTCCAGTACCAGGTCGAGCAGCGTTTTGCCTCTCATTAGCCCATAGACTTTTTGAGTCAGGTAGAGGTCATCCACGCACAACAGGAAGCTTTACAACAGCTCTGATTTTGCTGAGTGATCCTCCTGTGTGATATCTGGGTAGTTGAAGTCACCCATGACAACCATGGTCCTGGAGCATGCTGACTCAGCCAGTTCCTGGGCAATCTCCTGGTCAAGCTCAGGACTTTGGGTGGGAGGTCTGTAGCAGACTCCCACCATTGTGTCCCCTGTACCATGTTCCCCATGGATTTTAACCTAGAGAGTCTCCAGTCATCCACCCTGATCACCAATATCGGCTTGCAGGGAAATGTAGCTTTCCTTAACATAGAGAGCTACACTTCTACCCCTTTTAACTACTCGATCTCTCCTGTACAAGGTTCAGCCATCTATATTTGTGATCCAGTCATTGGTGGAGTCCCACTGGGTCTCTGTTATCCCTGTGACATCATAAATATTTGTGCTAAGCAGGAGGATGAGTTCCTCTTACTTATTTCCCAGGCTCCTGGCATTTGTGTACAGGCAGGTAAGTGTCCCCTGGGGGCTCTTGCCTTGCCCACTGATTGTACAAGGGCTGGGGCAGGAGTGGGCTCCCTTAAGTGCCTTGGCCTGCTGGCTTTGCAAGGGTTGCTCAGTGGGCCAGCAGTGGTGATAGTCCCCATGTTCCCCAGTGGGCTTAGTTTAAAGCCCGGTGGAGCAGGTCAGCCAATCTGGCTGAGAAGAGCCTCCTCCCTAGGGGAGAGAGGTGGAGGCTATCTCTTCCCAGAAGCGTACCACCTCTCTCACCAAAGAGCAGGCTGTGGTCATGGAAGTCAAAGCCTTCCCAATGACGCCAGCACTACAGTCTTTGGTTAACTACCTGGATCCTCCTATCCCTTGTCAGCCCATACCCTGAGACTGGGAGGATTGAAGAAAACATTACCTGCACCCTCAGACCATTTAGCCCTGCTCCCAAATCCCTGTAGCACCTCATGACCCAGCTGGGAGTGCTCCAAGCTGTGTCATTGGTTCCCACATGAATAAGGAGCATGGGATAGTGGTCTGTGGGCTGGAGAAGCTTAGGGATCTTCTTTGCAGTGTCTCAGAAGCGGGCTTCTGGGAAGCAGCAGACTTCCCGGGCTAAGGGGTCAGGGAGGCAGATTGCCCCCTCTGTCCCCTTCAGGATTGAGTCTCCCATGACACACACTTTGTGTTTTGTCCTGGGGAGAGTGGGGGTGATAGCTACAGTTGAGCCTGTTTTGCCTGTGGGAGCTGGCAATTTAGCAGGCTCTGCTGGGGCTGCAAGAGGTTTGTACCTGTTCCTGAGCTCCAGCAGGGCAGGGACCTTGGTGAGGCAGGTCTTAGGGCCCTTGATCACCTTGGTCCATCCCCTTGACTGGGCAGAATGAGAGGTCCCAGAGTCCTCCCTTGTCCTGGAGGAAGACCGTGGTCTACCCTCCAGCTCCCGGGGCAGAAGGGCCTTGCAGTAGGAGTCTATCTCCTGCTCACAGTCCCTGCTGGCATGCAGTCTCTGGACTGTAGCTTGCAGTTCCTCCAACTGGCACGCAGACCCCAAAAGGGAGCATACCTCACAAGGGGAGGTAGCCAAGCTCCTGGGCCCTAGAGCCTGAAAAAGGAACAGACAGCCCCACAGCCAAGAGCCAGGGGCTCCATCTGCATGGAGCTCAGAGCATGAGCTCCATTTGGGTGAAGGTCTCTGAGGTGCCGGGGGTGTGGGGGCACAGACCCTGAGGGGACCCTCAGGGTGTGGCGAGTGCCCATCTGCTGCATGCCACTGGTAAGTGGGATGGGCCTGAGTCTACCTACCCTAGAGGCTTGCAGGCAGTGCCTCGGGCCCTTTCACATACCCTCATGCACAGACTCCATGCTAACTCATACATCAGCAGACAAGCGTGCCTGTTTGCACAGCCTGTTTGCGCGGCTCCAGTCATGTGGCTCCCTGGGGGACTGGGTGAAGTAGGGGTCTGGGCAGGGCGAGACCCAGCCCAGCTCCCACTTGGCCACCTCCTCCCACTCTCTAGGGGTTAACCCCCTCCCACTATGGGTCCTGCTTACCTCTGGCTATGCTGGGGGTCAGCAGGGGGCTCCGCAGCTGCTGGGGGGTCCCTGGGGGGCTTCAGGGGAGTGGGGGCACAGCAGGCTTTCACTTGCATGTCTCTCACCACTCCCAAAGCCTAACTTGTGGCTCACTCCAAATTAGCAGAGTGACAAAAACTGTGTTTTGAAATATGGCGCTGTTTTTGCCTCTCACCACTTACTGGCTGAGTGGCCTCAGACAGCTCTTCTGTTTGCTGCTGGCTGTGAGGAAGGAAAAAATGGTGCAATGTTTAAAACTGTGGTTTTAGCTTCCCTGATGATCAAAAGGAGTGGCAGGGTCTTCCACTAATCAGTGGGGTGTGGAAGGAAGGCAGAGCAAGGTACATGTAGAGGAACATGCAAGATTAAAGGAGCCACTCCTCATTCTACTTCTGCTGTGAATTCAGGAGGTCACTAGTTATGAGATCTAAATCTTGGATTCAGTAGCAAAACTAGATGTTCTTATTTATAATGACTTATTTTAGATCAATAATGCATTACAGATGCATATCTTACAGCAAGTCACTACAAACATACAAATTGGGTGCCTTTTTACATTACAGACACTGTGGTTACTAACTGCCAAATTCCTAGAGCTATCATGTGGTAGAAGTTATCGAAAAGTATGACAATTAAATAAACTTTTTAACACTTATTTCTTGGCTTAACTTTTAGCAGCCACTGATTCTCAACTAGTGAATACATTTTAAGGAAAAGAAGAGAAATGAGACAATATTTTTATCCATGTGAAAAAGAATTATGTAGCCAAAACATTGAGGAAGTCTCTGCTCTTATTTAAACCTAGACACCACATTTCCTTTGATTAGAGGTATAGTCAGAACTAAGAACAGATTTTTCTTTTTAATTGGGGCTTTTCACCATAACCATCCTGTCACCTTGCCCTTCTTTCTAATATGTAAAATATATTAAAATAATTCCAGATATCAGGCGTTCCCTCAGAGCTAGTCAATACATATTAAACTCAAATTTCTGCTGTCATTTTTCTCTCTTCAAAGTGATTTTGTTTTAAATGTCTATGTATGAAACGTCCAAAAGCTATACAGTGTATTACGTGCAGTGCTACATAACTTCTAATACATTACTAAAATTTTCAGCAATTCCATTAGAGTTTTACCTTATCACTTTTACCAATTTAAGTAACCAAATACTGATGTAAATTGGAGGGGCCTATTATTTTGGTAATACTTCTGATTATATCTTTTCATTACATGCGGATTATTTGCTCTCCTCTATGAGACCCTAAGCAAAGAAAATATTCATTAAATGAAACTATCCATCTGTCTATAACAAAACCTATATACAAAGTGAAGTCCCATAAATAAGCATGTTTCTTTCAACATAAATTGCTAAAACTCTAATATAATTTATTCAAATTCAGGAGTGTGATAACTATAAATTCAGCACTGGGATACATAGATGTTCTTTTCTACAGTAATTTATCCATCATTAAAATTTTAAAGAAATCTGATTCTTATCTGATCTCCATATTAGGAAAAAAATATTAGTGTATATAGATTACAAATCCATCTGATTACATTAAACTTGAAATGGGATATAATCCTCTGCAAAATAAAAAATGTGTATCCTAGTAGTATTGGCCTTTTTTCTTCTAAAACTTGTCCACTATTTATAGTTTGATGTGGGAATTTATATTGTAGTTTGCAAGATGAAAAACCAGGCACTGGACCATATCTTGCCATCTAAACACATCGTAGATGTGTGTAGTGTTGTCTGAGGATATCTCCAAGTGATTGATGGTACTTTACGTAAGTGCTGGGTTGTAAGTGTTTAGTATGAAATTAACTTTTCGAATCGAGTTTACTGAAGTATGAAAATTAATGTAGAAGGTACTTGTACAGATTTGGGTTTCTAAAGATCCAAGCCTGCTTTTAATGAATTAAATGACAAAAATCCCATTTACTACAATATGAATGGGTTCAGACTGATGGAAAATATTGTATAGCAGTGTATATTGCATGAGAATACAGAGGGTCTGATTTTGATCTCATTTCCACCAAATTTATTCAGGGGTTAAACCTACTGACCTCAATAGACTAACACCCAATTTACACTGGTAATTAAGATCAAAAGTACCCCTGTCAGCCTTACCTGAAACTAAAGGGTTACAAGAAAACACTATGGCATATGAGATTTATCCTGCAACTGTTATTCAGCCAAATAGACTTAATTTCATTAAGATTACCTACATAAGTGACTGGGTTCAGGGACAGTTTCTTAGTAGCTTTGTACTATATTCTTTGCCATTGGGTTAATTATATTATAATGTTTTGTGAATATAGATGCAGATTTTTCATATGCTTAGGAAACTGAGCATTTATTTCTTTGGCCCTGACAAGAAAAGGAGAACACATATGTCCCCTCTTCAGAATATGGATCCTGCACAGAGATGTCAAGTTCTCTGAACTGCTATTGAAGTCAGAATCTTGAAGGGTTTAGTCCTCTAAAAATGTATTGTATATCAATTAATAACTGGAGAAATTAAGTTGCTAATATGCTATACATCTTGATTTAGAAGCCACATCTTCAGATTAATTACTGTCTTCTGCCACATCTTTAATTCAATTTAATCACTTTCATCTGCAGCTTGTACAATGAAGGTGCAACTTCTATACTAAGATTTATAATGCATTCAATTGTTTTGTTGTTTGTTTATGTAAAACTTGATAAGAGGAAAGATCAGCACTCAAGTGAGCTATTTTTACCTCATGGCAGACACTCACAAATCCTACTGATATGATAATATGAATCACAAAGAATATTCTTCAATGCCTTAGGGAAGCTGCTGAAATTATAAGTTTTTATTTACAAGCCTGGCTTTTTTCAAGGTGTCTCTTTATGCTTTCTACATTAATATTTGTAATAGTTTATCTCATTGAATGTCCCCAAAACAGTTATAAGTTTAATGCAGTGAAACAGAAAAGGAAAAGCTCCTTTTCCATTAATTTCTCAATAGCAAATGGGCTAAAATTTCTTCCAATTTAAAACTAAAAAAACCCAAGAAACTCCAGTTAGCTTACATAAATTAATATGGATATCCAACAACTTGTATAATGATTAGGGCTGTGTGAAATTTTGCCAGGTTTTTCATTTCAAAGCTGTTCTGACGCGTTTCAAGTTTGAAACAGCTAAATCAAAATGAAACAAAAAGCTTCAAAAAAACTTTGAAATGAAATGAGGGCACGCAAAACATTTTGAAAGTTTTGAAACTGTTTGAGTTTTGAAGCAGTCCAGCAGCAGGAGGCAGTACAGAGCCAGGGTTGCACTCTGAGTGGCTCCACAGCCCCATGGAGCTCAGCTTGGCAGTGGGAGAAGGCCGCCTAGCACCAGTCCCAGGCAGCAGCAGCAGTTTCCTGTCATCCAGCATAGATCCAGGGGCTTGCACCCCTAGGAGGAGTCCAGCACAGCCCCACAGTCCTCTCAGGGGTCCAGGCCCGGGATCTGTGCCCAAATGACAGGAGGCAACTGCTGCTGGCGAGTGTCACAAGTTTTACTTTTTAAGATTTTGACGTGCAGTTTCTGAGAAACCTCTGTACTTATCTCCTTGAAACTTGACAGGCTTCATGCCCTCAGAAGGGGCTACTACCCCTGCAATTTGCATCTAAATCAGGCAACAAATGACAATGTTTTAGGCATTTTCATGATTCCCCATTATAGACTATGTGCAAAACGTTGAAATGCGTTGAAACAGTGAAACAGTTTCAACAAATCAAAATGGGACAGTGCTTCAAAACTAAATGAAATGACGACATGAAACACTGCCCCTTCAAAATGGCAAAACAGACATTAAAATTAAATGATGGTGGTTTGCAGAGACCTAATAATTATGAGTATATGCATGCATCCAATACATTTCCTATGCAATAATTTTACACTCACTTTCTTCTAAGGCAGTGCTTCCCAAACTTTTCCTCATCATAACCCTATTTATGGCCTCATTTTCTGAGCACAGCCCCTCACTTCAAACCCATAGCTTCTCCCACCCCGTGATCCCATCTGCTGATGTTGTGACCCTGTTTGGGGTCAAAACTCACACTTTGGGAATTGCTGATCTAATATCTCCAGTCAGCTGCTACCTAAGCCTGGCAGTACTTGTTTTACATTACTGGATTCCAGGTGACTAAAGTTCCGCTTTTATATATGTCCTGAAGTACCTGTTTTCTTAGGGCTGAGAATTTCAGCATTTTTCTCATGCCTAAGCCCCTTGCAGATCCACTGACTAGGCATTCTTTTACATATCTCAGCTCAGGGGCTCAATCCACTAGGTGTGAACAGAGTATACAATACAGTGAGGGCTGTCATTTTCCTTTAAAATATGGTTGAAAGCCATAGCATAACCACTACAACATCCCCCGCTTCCTCATTCTTGGACCCCATACAAGCCCCCCCTTGCTTTCAGAACCCACATATGTACCCCCACCGACCCTTAGAACTGTCCCTGCCCCCCCCCAACACAGGTGTTGCCCTGGGTGCCAACTCTGCTTACTTGTTGGAGAAAGAGGCAATACATCAATAAATCAGTGTATAGAACTGTGTACAAGATTTGGAAGCAATAACCACCTCTGTCTAAGGAGATCTAAAACTCACATTTCTCCCTCCCTCTTGTTGCTCTTCCAATCTGTGTCATCTAGAAAGAGGGGGGCCATGATCTTCTAGCTTATTCATAGGCATTCACCTGGGAGTGCAACAACTTTGGTCTGAAAGCCTCAAATACATGCTTAAATATTTTACACTTGATTGGATAAAACATGTTATTCTGGAAGCAGGATTTGTAACCCAAGTCTCCACTTCCCAGGTGAATCCCTAACCACTAGGTCCCTGACCACATATTTCCTCTTGCTATTATGCTCTCTCTTTAGCAGAAAACATCTTTATTTCAAGCCAAGATAGAGAGCTTAGATGGAAGGGAATAGGAGTGCCCTTTTTGCCCAAATAGCATATATCCTGGGGGCTATTGCAATGGGATTGGAGATTTTGATTTGAATCCACCCAATTAAAGGGGAGGCTTGAACACAGACCTAAACAATTAACTTCTGCAGGTGAAGGAGATGGCATTTTTCCCTCAGCTGTATGTAAAAGGATTATCCCCTGGGCCTACCTTCAGAAGATGGTTCTGGGTTGCAAATTCTGACTGCAATGGACTACCTCCATGCACTCCTAGGCTCTGTAAAGGGGCAGGATTTAAAGCGCATGCCTAGCCAAAAGACAATGATCATCAAATAATCAAAAGAGAACCATGGTCAGTAATTAGACAATAATTTTGGAGAGCAGAATGTTTCATGAACCAACAAGTGTAAAGGTTCTTCATCACCAATACCTTCCACAGGACAATGAACATCTGTAGAAGCAGGTCTTTTTACAGTGCTAGTTTCTCTTATTAATTTACAAAACCTCTTCTATTTGTCTGGGAGCTACATTAAATGTATTGATTAGGACTATTAAGAATTTACGATAATGACAAAATGGAGAAGCGTCATTTAAAAAAAAAAATCCAGGTTCTTATCTGCAAAACTATTAAAATTGAATGTGTAAGTTTTTATTAGCAAAGGGGGGCAAAGGGACCTTTGAACAGCAGCTTCATAGGTCACATCAACACACTAAGAATTCACCACACCACTTTTGTACTTCAAATCTTCCTAGAGCCACTGGATTTTAATTGTCACCCATGATCCATTGTGCAGAAAACTGATAAAATAAATCTACTACTGCAGTCTAATTTAATGACATGGTAATGGCTTCAATTCACCATTGCTGTAATGTCAGAACTATTCCAAAAATCAGTGGTATTCCCAGTTGCAGTGTATCTTCCTGTTTGTGAATGCACTGCTGCTAGTCTTTAAAAAAATGTGTTGTAATAATGCTGATCAGGACATGTTCTTTTGATGATTTACCCTCTTGAGTCCCAGACGTTTTGATTTCTTCAGTCCATTAAAATAGGAAGAATAAAACTACCTAGAAGCACAAAAATATTGTTGTATTATTCACAAACCTGTTTATGAAAAAGTACTTACTAGGGAGATTTGTCAGTTACATAGAAAGAAGCAGATTTAAAGCCTCCAAATAACACTAGCAGATCAGATAGCCCACCTATTTAAATATAAAAGGTTGCACATAACTGATTATTGGATGCCTGGCTATTTGCAGCTCCTTCCCAGTTTATGCTATTTTCTTCCCCTCTACCCGTAGAACTGGAATAGCTACAGATAGGTCCTTCTCTCTGTCAGGTATAAATGTGTGCATATGCTCATGACACAGTCCCAGACACAGTTCTAAAAGACAGCTTGAGGTGTTGCATAACTATAACTAACAGGGCCTTAAGCAGTGCTCCAGCCACTAACGAAACTTATGACCACAAAATGAGGAAGTAAACCGCGGCTCCCAGATTAGAAGGAGAATGCCGCAGTGCTTAGCAACACAGGAGAAGTAGGCCGCGGTTCCTCAATTAAGCCAGATGAGGAATACTGCAGAGCTCAGCAAGGGGAATTTTCAGCACAATGCACTGGACAAAGATGTCCAGTGCTTGGATAATAATCATAGGCTAGGGCTTGTCGCTGGGTAACACAATATGCACTACCATAGGCTAAAATTTGCCGTAGTATGACATAGCGCAGTTACGCGAACCCAAGTATATGTAACCCACCGCAGAACAGGAAGGCGGAGAGACCCTCTGAGTGACAATCCAGTCACTTCCTCGTCTCATAAAAAGGCCTTTGTGCATCTGCAGTAGCTTGCCATAACATGATTTCTGTAACTCCGTGTTCCTGCATCCGCTCATCATAACCTCGTTGTGGTTCCTCATAATAAAACTTCACCCTGCTAAAATCAACAGCAGAGTAAGTACCGTTCTTCGCAACCGATACGCGTAGTTAACCAAGCCAGCTCATCCCATCTTGCACTCAGTAACAGGAAAGTGCAACACCCTCCACCTATTCAATGATAGGGAGGGATGCCTAAGGGAATCTCTTATATAGGCAAACAAGAGAGGAGGAGGAGGAGGGACAGGGTGGGAACGTGGAAGCCCTGATTTAAGATATGGAAAAATTCAGCCAAAAGAGATCATATGAATGACTGATCCATGCTGATCGGTGATACATATAGAGATATATATCATGTATAATTCTCCCCATTGCTTTCTATAGATCTTAATCTTCCTTAGATACTAGCATGCTACAAAGGACTGGCATAAACTTATATTGTGACACATGAGAAGCAAGGATTTTGGGGGGGTGATCTCTTACTGGATCAATTGCATGGTTGGGATAAAGATAGACCAATCAAACTATCATAAACAGATAGTAATTGTCACAGAACCTTACTCATTTTATCGACCTGGAAGGGTGTGGGCTGTGGGGTCCCACAGGGCTTGGTCCGTGGACCAATACTCTTTAATGTCTTCATCAGCAACTTGGATGAGGGAGTGAAGTATACTCAAGGGTATTCAAGGACCCTAAATAGTGATCCACAAGGAGATATGGTTGCCTCCAGTATTACTTGTGTCTCTATTACTTCATACATGAAACTTTTCCCATGGATACCGTGAAGCCTCTTCTTCTTACCTGATTGTCAGTATGTTCCCTATGAAAAGCATGTCATCCTGAGCTTGCAGCTTCTGGGCAGATGTGCCATATCACTTCCCAACAAAGGCCACAGAAGATTTTGAAGAGAACGGTGTCTCCTGCAGTCCCCTGTACCTTAGCATCAGTTTTGGTGCTGTACTTTCATGACACTAGATTCTCAATCATAAAGTGGAGGAATGAAAGGAGGAAATTGTATGCCTTCCCCATGCTGCGTATATCAATAAATAAACTTTTCTTTTAGGTTCAGTGTTACCAGGATAGGCTGGTACCACTACTTGTGACTCATCCTCTTGCTAGTAATGAGGATTAGGACCCTTCTACCTCTTCTTAGAAATAAGGATTTAGAGAGACCATGCTTTGCTTCTCACTTGGATGATGTAGCACTAGGGCCAGAATTTGACACGCCTACTATGCAGTTCAATTCCCTGGCAGTCAGTTATGCTAAATTCCTATTCCAGTACCATTTATACATAGAACTGTATGTCTAAAGCAGCCATTAGCTGAGGGTATTTCTGCTTCAAATACATATGCATATATGATCTGAGTAGTGCAGAGCCAACATTAGGCAATACAAATTAATACAAAATACCTGATGCAAAATTCCCTAATACAAAATACCTGACACAGGAGGTACACAGTTCCACTAGGGGGAATGTCTTACTGGATCTGGTATTCGCAACAGGGGTTGATATGGTAGGGGACCTGCAGATCGGTGGCCATCTGGAGGACAGTGATCACATAATAATAGAATTCTTCATAAGACATCGAGTGACTAAGGTAACTAGTAGGGTGAAAGTGCTAGACTTTAGGAAAGCTGATTTCAATGAACTCAGGCGATTAGTCAAGGATGCACTGCAGAGTAGGAGTTATGAAGTGATGGGAGCCCAAGAAGGATGGCTGTGCCTTAAGGAAATGATCCTTTGGGCACAAAGGGAGACAATCCTGATGTGAGGAAAAAGAGGGAAAGGAGCCAGGAGGCTTCCTTGGCTGACCAGAGAAATCCAGGGCAGCCTACAGGCCAAAAGGGGGGCACATAAAAAGTGGAAACAGGGAGAGATTACCAAAGAGGACTAGTAGAGCAGAGTCCTCTTTGAGAGAGGAAAGTCCTCTGCTCGCACTTGTAGGGAGGCAATTAGATGGGCCAAAGCTACCATGGAGCTGAAGATGGCATCCCAAGTTAAGAATAACAAGAAATTGATTTTTAGATACATAGGGAGTAAAAGGAAGGCCCAGGGAGGAATAGGACCACTACTAAATGGGCAGAAGCAATTGGTGATGTACAGGGGGGACAAGGCTGAACTCCTCAATGAGTTCTTTGCCTCAGCATTCCTAAGTGAGGGGAAAGACAAGTCTCTCACTGGGATTGTAGAGAGGCAGCAGCAAGGTGCCAGACTGCTATGCGTAGACCCTGAGATGGTGCAGAGTCACTTGGAGGAACTGGATGCCTTTAAGTTGGCAGGCCTGGATGAGCTCCATTCGAGGGTACTGAAGGGACTGGCTGACGTCATTACACAGCCACTGGCGGTAATATTTGAATGCTCATGGTGCACGGGCCAAGTCCTGGGGGACTGGAAAAGGGCCAGTGTAGTTCCCATTTTCAAGAAGGGGAGGAAGGAGGACCCGGGCAACTATAGGCCAGTCAGTCTCACCTCCATCTTTGGCAATGTCTTTGAAAAAATTATCAAGGCTCACATTTGCGAGAGCCCGGCACTGCAAGTTATGCTGAAGGAAAACCTGCTCAGGTTCATAGCAGGCAGATCATGCCTGACTAATCTAGTCTCTTTTTATGACCAGGTTACAAAATGCCTGGAAATAGGAGTAGGGGTGAATGTTGTATACTTAGACTTCAGGAAGGCCTTCAATACAGTATCCCACCCCATACTGGTGAACTAGTTAAGAGGTTGTGACTTGGATGACTGCATAGTCTGGTGGGTGGCAAATTGGCTAGAGGGCCGCACCCAGAGAGTCGTAGTGGATGGGTCAGTACCGACCTGGAAGGGTGTGGGCTGTGGGGTCCCAAAGGCTTGGTCCTTGGACCAACACTCTTTAATGTCTTCATCAGCAACTTGGACGAGGGAGTAAAGTGTACTCTGTCCAAGTTTGTGGATGACACAAAACTGTGGGGAGAATTGGACACACCGGAGGGGAGGGAACAACTAAAAGCAGACCTGGGTAGGTTGGACATATGGGCAGAAAACAACAGAATGCAATTCAACAAGGAGAAATGAAAGTGCTGCACCTAGGCAGGAAAAATGTCCAGAATACCTACTGCCTATGAAATTACCTACTTGATGGCACGAAAGTGGAAATGACATAAGTTGACAGTGTGACGAAGACATCAGAAAAGCTAATGGCTCTTTATTGTGCATCAGCAGATGCATGACGAATAGATCCAAGGAGGTTATACTTCCCCTCTATCGGGCGCTGGTCAGACTGCAATTGAAGTACTGCATGCAATTCTGGGCATTGCACATCAAGAGGGATATGGATAACATGGAGCGGGTCCTGAGAAGGGCCACTCGTATCGTTAAGGGCTTGTAGGCCAAGCCCTATGAGGAGAGACTAGAGAACCTGGACCTTTTCAGCCTCTGCAAGAGAAGGTTGAGAGGCGACCTTGTGGCTGCCTATAAGTTCATCA
>JAGPOW010001338.1:46820078-46830241 GCA_030014935.1 Caiman crocodilus
TCAGCCTCTGCAAGAGAAGGTTGAGAGGCGACCTTGTGGCTGCCTATAAGTTCATCACAGGGGTACAGAAGGGAATTGGTGAGGTTTTATTCACCAAGGTAATCCCCGGGGGCACAAGAAATAATGGCCACAAGCTACCAGAGAGCAGATTTAGACTGGACATTAGGAAGAACTTCTTCAGAGTTAGAGTGGCCAAGGTCTGGAATAGGCTGGCAAGGGAGGTGGTGCTCTCCCTTACCCTGGGTGTCTTCAAGAGGAGGTTGGATATGCATCTAGCTGGGGTCATCTAGACCCAGCAATCTTTCCTGCCTGTGCAGGGGGTCGGACTTGGTGATCTATTGAGGTCCCTTCCAACCCTAACATCTATGAATCTATCAAATTAATGGGGGCTACTCATTCACACTGGCTATGACAGTATCCAGCTATGGCAAATTACACACCACCAGGAGGCTAAAAGTTATGATGGGTATTGAGTGCAGATCTGGCTGGTTGCTCTCCTGCCCATCTCTGAATATACTTAGAACCTATTATTTCTTTAGTGTCTCCATGCCTTGGCAACAATTCCTTGGGTCAGCTGCTAACCTATTGTTTCCTTAAAACACATTGATTTTCCTTGCTATGTTGCTCTAGTTGCTCTCTCTTTTGTATGTTCTATGTCATAAGCTGCTTACTCAAAATGCTAGATGGTTAAAACATTTGCTTGAAAACATTTATTACCAGCATATTGAGCTGAGAAAACATAGGCTTTCTTGAGCTTCTAAGTATTGGTTCTTTTTTGTGAAGACACTGATGAAAATTAGGGTATGTAGCCAAGATACATTCGACATATAGTACAAGTGACCAAGAGCTATATGATAATTTAGAAGTGTGGAGTAGTTAGCTAGGTAGGTAGTGCGGCGGGCCAGTAGAGGCTGCTCCTGCATTGAGCCACCCACCTCACTGTGCACTACCACCTTCTACGCTCCAAAGTGCCTCCCTGGGGGTGCCTCACTTCTGGCCAACCCCCTTCCTGGAGCACATCCATTAGCCTGGGGGTAACACTGCCATCACCCAGAGATGGGCTCAATTCTGACTCTGTGCACCCTGAGAAACACAGGCCTAGTAGCTGTTGAGGGTATTTGAATCACTTCAAGCACTTGGGATGCTTCCCTCAGTCAGAAGCACAAGCAGTGGTCTTCCTTTGTCAGCTGAACCAAGGGGACCCCAAGGCATAATCTAGACCCTCTCCCAATATGTCTCCCATGCTAGGTACAAAGCTTTATTGGTTACAAGGGCTAGGGTTGGCATAGGGTACAGGGTAAAGCAATATCAGAGAAATCCCAGAGAGTAAACTGAGTGGCTGGGGTAGCCTTTGATCACGTATCTGAGTTACTGTAAGCTGTCTATCTCGTTAGATCTCAGGTTGCTTATTCACAGGTATAATCCAGAGGCAGGTAGAGATTCCCTCTGGAGGCAGGCAGTTCCTTGATCATGAGTTTTGAGAGAGAGAACAAGTTTCAGATGGTCCAGCTCTTCTCTCTCTGAGTCTTTCTTGTGGCTGCCACCCCCTTCTCCTGGGTAGTTCTTAACTTATATAGCCTTTATGACTTCATTTACCTGGTCCAATGAAGGCCAGCACCTGTTGGCTGTGAGCCAACCAATCTGAAATGCATCACTAGTTGCTGGGCAGACTGGCAGTTCCTAGTTCCCCAGGTAGCCCGAGCCCCTCACCCAGGCATGTGATACCAGTCATGTGGGCAGAGGGAGCAGGTTTTCCCCCTCCCTCAGGAATGTATCCAGCTCAGCTTACCTAAAGAGATAGGGTAAGGTTACGTACCCTCTGTAGGGCCCATATTTAACCAAATTGTCACAGAGCAGAGTTTTGGGGGAGAAACAGAGGTGGCCTTCTGCCACAGGTAGTATTATTTTAACATCTACCAACTTGAAATACTTTGGGCCCAGGTATGAGGTGTGGCAATTTTTTTTCCATTTTTATGTACAGTACATTTGTCCCAGATAAAACAGAGCAAAAAAAGACAATTTTACTTGGCATTTAAGCTGTGATTTTGTTGCAGAGTGGTTAAAGCATATTACTGTAACTCTAGAAATATGAATTTGAGCCTCTCTGCACTTGTGCCAAAGGCATTATTCAGTAGATTGAGCTGTAAATGACCACCTGATCATTCAGACTGGGAATCATAGGGAGACAGATGAGATACTTTCATCTATAGAAACTAGCGCACATTAACTACACTGGGCCATACAGTTACTTTGATTTAGAGTTTAAGCTTTTTTCTTTGCTGTAGTGTGCCAAAACTAAGTGAATGGAAAGAGTATCCTGCATTTTTAAGGGCCGAACTCAAACAAATTGATTTCCCTTCAGCAAAATAGCAAAGGACCCCCCAACACTTGTGGTGGAGCATGTTGCTTTTGGCAATCTCTGAATCAAATATCTAACACATGGTTATTCAACCAAGTTTCTGAGACAAACAAGAAAATCTCCCTCAATTCATCTCTTGAGACTTTTGTACACCACCTCCATGATGAGCCCAGAACTATGGCCAAGAAAGATGCTCTGCTCACTTGCTTCCATTCAGTTTATGCCAAAACCCAGAAATTAAGCAGGGTGCCAGCAAAGAGTACCTCTGTGAGTAGCCCAGCACTGCTCTCCAGCTCTCCCTCTCAGGGTACTTTTATCCAGGCACACTTGGGGCCACTCTAAGCTACACATTAGTCTACACCACCTAAATTCTGGCCTTTGACCAATTGGGTGGAACATGTTTCTAAGCAGCAGTCCTGGGCTGATCATAGACATTGTATAGGCGTAGCTGTACTAGCAGAATTTTTACTAGAAGTACGTATCAGTCATTTTCCCTGATTTTCACTTCCAATATAGCAGCACCCCTCCACCCACTGGTCTTCAACCTGCACTAGTGCTCTGAACAATGTGTACTGTATGCAGAAGTGTGTTAGGATTTTGGGGGGGATCCTAAATGGTGCTTTTCCAGTAAGTTTTTGTCTACTTTATTTCACTTGGAGGACTCATGGTGCAATTGCAATTTTTTCTTATAAGGCACACCTATTTATACAGCAGAAATGCATTTTTTGGGGGAAAAATCTAACTGTTAGCTCTTCTAAAGCCTTCTGAATGCTGATCTCCCATTTGCTTCTCCTGTCAAAGCCTAGTGGTAATCCTCTTAGATTTCGAACTCTCCTATTCTTCCCATATCTCCTTTGTTCGCAATTCTTCCTGTCACCAACTACATTCTATTGGCTTGACTGGATGTCTACTGAAATCCTTATAAAAGCCTTCATTTATTCTCTTCTTAACATTTCTACCTCCTCCTCTATAGCTTCTCCAAATCCCATCATTTCTGCATCTTGCATTAAAGAAGGCACACATCCATTTGCACAAAGAAGCGTGACTACCTCACCTCCTTCTTAATACCTTTCAGACAAGGTTCTTTGGGTAAACCCAATATCTTTTATTAGACCAACATTATACATACATATATATATGTATGTGTATGTAATACACACACACACACACACACACACACACACAGAGGTCATTCCTATGCCATTTTCATTTGTGTACATATCTCTACCTTCCAAATAGGTTATATACAGGTCAGTGAAATATACATATACATGCACACACACACACATGCACAGAATATATATATATTTCAGTAATTTAAAACAAAATTTTAAAAAGTCATATATATTCTGTGTGTGTGTGTGTGTGTGTGTGTGTGTATATTTCACTGACCTGTATATAACCTATTTGGAAGGTAGGGATACGTACACAAATGAAAATGGCATAGGAATGTCCTGTGTGTGTGTGTGTGTGTGTGTGTAGCAACATTACACACACACACACGCACACACACACATATTGGCTTTCAATAATTTAAAACAAATGTTTAAAAAGTCTTAGAATTTCATTGGCTTGCATATAACCTATTTGGAAGGTAGAGCTATGTGCACAAATGATAATGGTACATGAATCACCTGTGTTTTTCCCTAATCCAGAGGTTTCTGTGTAAAAAGCCTGCATACTCCATAATAATTTAGAGCGCATGCACACTTTTTAACGCCCTTGAAAAATCAAACAACAAACTGACGTAAAGAGAACACGCAGGTGAAATATGTAAAAGTTAAAAAACATCAGAACTAAGGATGCCTTGACAATGCTAATTTGACTCACTGGCATGCAAGTACTATAAGTAGAGCATGTCAGGAATTCGATGACAAAACAAGCTTTCATTTACTGGGAAATTCCAATTTGCTGAAACTGAAATGTGCTGCCTGGTCCCCTGCTAGGTTACCTGAAAAGTTACAGGGAAGCCCAAGCTTCCAGAGCATGTGTAGGTCAACTCTATAATATGAAGTATTACAAGGTGTGGGACCCCAAAGTTTCCTAAAGCTCCACATAATGGAGCCAGGATCCCAGAAGCCATGATGCTTCCTGAAATTAATCCACAGTAATAGGGATAAGTAATACTGTAATACACAGTAATACTGGGAGCGTCTACATGTTGCTGGGTATTACAGTATTACTGGGAGCATCTCATGTAGATGAGATGCTCCCAGTAATACTGGGAACACAGTAATACTTGGAGCATCTACATGTGTGTCTGACTGCACAGTTGTTACTGTAACTGCCGTTACTGCACAGTCTTGGCACTGCAGGAGTCATTTTCAACTCTACTACACAGTACAGGTGGCATCAAGGTTCATGCCTGCTGATGCTGTGTCACCAAAGCAATGAGCTATGTCTCCAACTCATTGCTATGGCAATGCAGCATCTCGTGTAGACGCACCCACTGAAAGGGACTTCCAGGCTCACTGTGTTAGTGATCGGGATGTGGCCAGTCATGCCTAGTGGTTGGGGCCCAGACTGGGAACCAGAGTTGAGCCTCAGCAGAAAAAATTAGAAGCTAAACTAGAGTCCAGAACTGAATTCAGAAACAGTCCAGGTGGCAGCAGCTAAGACTTGTAATCAGGAACAAACCAAAAGCAGCCAGAAACTGACACGGATGCTAGGAGCAGAGAATAGGAAATAAGAACAAGGACCAGAACAAAGCTAAAGTTCAAGGATCGAGCCAAAGTAAAAGGATAAAATTCATTAAAAGACTTATGTAGGCTACTGTCTTCCCTGCTGCTTTTAGAAGTGTACTTCAGATAGATTTGGCCTCCTGCCAGCACAGCAGCCAATGGTTAGCTGTCAGAGGGATGACTCATCTGCAGCTGGTGCAATGACTCATCATATAATCCCTCTTCCAAATAGTATATTTTAGATGCCTTAGGCCAGGGTTCTCAGAGTGAGTACAGAGGAAAGCTCACACAAACTGGTGGGTGAGGGGATGAATATTCTTACCTGGTTTCCAGCATTGTTTGGCTGACTTGTAGTCTTCTCAGTTGATCAAACAGTGAAGTTTGTCTCTCAGTATTCTAGAGGCCAGGATCTGCTTTACTATGAGCTATAGATGTTGGATCATGATGACAGGGTTGGATGACATGGGAAACAGCTCTCTATATAGGGGTTGAATAAGGAAACAGAAAACCATGTGAACCTTTCAGGATAGTTTATATGTTACCAGTGTTGATATGAAACTCAGTTTCATCACAGAATTTACCTAGGTACCAGTGAATAAGTTTATCTTGAGGGGCAAATAGTTATAAAATGCTGTGAAGAAAGCCATACCAAAGAAAATGCTTTTGAAAGATGATGCTCCACAAAGTGATGCATCCACAAAGTGCTTATTTCTTTGACTTGGTGCACAAAATGTTTAGGGCCTTATCTTGCATGTGGTTGTCCAAGTCCAGCACTGGGAGGATTTGGGAGGAGCTACATACAGATGAATGGAAACAGAGGTGGAACCCCTACTTTACACAGAAGAAGCAGATCTATATAGTTTTATGTGGGTTTTGATAAAGATGGGAGGGAAAGCCAGTTGTTCGGGTTGAAATAGAAGAAATATTAGAGGACCATACAATCTGCTCATACAATCTGAGAGTCCAAGTGGGGGTCAATAAGCTGAGAAAGTGCATAAATTTATTTTCATGAGTCTAAATAATTTTTGCTAGAAATGGGAGACGACTTTTGACCATCAGTTTGACACAATGCTAGATGGCATCCTACCAAGCAAGAAAATATTCTTTAGGAAGAGTCAGGTTGCTCCCAGCCTTCAGGGGCTCCACAACAAGTCTATGATCACCAGGATTAACTTTAAACTCTAGAAGTCTGTAGATTGGTGAGCAAGTCACCAGCCAAGATATGGTTGCCCAAAACTAAGAAGGAAACCCTGAAAGACCCTAAAGAGCCTTTTTCAGCAGTACTTAGATTCATAGATTCATAGTTGGTTTTGGAGAAAATATTACATACATTAATATAAACATAGGCAGAAAAATTTCAAAAAGGTGGGTGCCTTGGTTTATCAAGGGAGTAGCAATTTTGGTAAGCCAGCAGCCTTGGATAGTGAGAAGCAGAAATTCTTCAGCAACTCTTTCTATACTGTACTCTGAGCAAAATGAATAGGTCTTAGGATTGCAAAGGGTCTCCATGACACTGAGTCCATCCTTCCATTAACCAGCCATATCGGCTGATACTGATTGCCGATTTGCAGCACAGCAGCTTGAAGAACAGTGTCTGGATGGTAAGTCTGTGGAGGGGAAGTGGCATGGGAGAGGGAAGGGGCATCAGGGGGCAGATTGAGGCCCCCATGGCGAGGAAGTGGGGCTGGGGTAGGGGCAGGGGCTGCCTAGCCGTGGTGGGGCAGGGCATGGGATAGAGCCACAGGAGGCTCTTCAAGGGCCAGACACAGATGGCTCCTGCCACGGCCCCACCACAGGGGAAGGCATGGGGGCATAATCCCCCAGGATTTGTGTACAGAGCAAGGACTGGCTGCCCGCTGTGGGCTAGGGATCAGGAGCTGTGTTGGCCTCTTCCCAGAGGGGGGCTGGGCCAGGACTGTGCTTAGGGTAGGCAGGAGTGGGTAGGGCAGTGGCGGTGCTTGGAGGGGTACTACAGGGTGTGCTACAGCCACTCCAAAATTTGCCAGAGCCTCCCATGGCCCCCTCTTCCAGTGCTGCCACTACCTGCCCCATGCCCACTCACTCCGAGCATAGCCCCAGCCAAACCCCCTTGCTTGGCAGAGGCCAGCACAGCCCTTGGCCCCAAGTGGGCAGCCCATTCTCACCCTGCACAGAAATCTGGGGGCACATGCCCTCCATGCCTCCCCTGAGGATCAACATAGCAGTGGGAGCCACCCCCATACCCTACATAAGCTGCCTACAGCTCCATCCTATGCCAACCTGGTGGGGCAGCACCTGCTCCTACTCCCTCCCTCACTGTGGGGGCCCCAATGTGTGCCCCCATGCCCCTTCACTCCCCCACACCCCTTGTCCCCCAAAGATTTACTGGCCAGAACTTGCTGTTCATGTTGCTGGGGTGCACTCCTGCCACATGAATGCTGCACCTGTACGTGTGCACAGGGCATTTATCAGTGACATTGTGAGCCACATCAGCCAAACCCCCTCCCCCCAACTTATTCCTAACAGTGTCAATTTTCCTTTTATCAGTGTGTTGGCTACAAAGGACCAACTCAGGATCATCATAAAATTCTAGTTTATTAGACAAATGCAAAAGTCAGATCATAAACCTTGGGGCTGATCCCCTCAAACACATACATTCATACACACACACACACACACACACACACACACACACACACACACACACACACTCACTCACAGTAGATAGCTATGAACACTAAGCACCAATGTCAAAATATACTTATCTCCAACCTCTGGAGTCCATAGTCGATGGCCAGCTGAGGCTTCTTTCAGTGTGATGTTGCTTCAGAAGGGGGTCGCTGACTGGTCCTTCTGGCTGGGCAGGCAGGGTGCTGGTCAGGTCAGAGAGGGTGCCATTGGGGGTCATTTTAACTGCCTTTTATCCCTCTCTAGCAGACTTTGGTGACTCCCCAATTTTTGGGTTTACCCAATCCAGGAGTCATTGACCTTGTGAGATGTTCGCCTTGGTGGTTGCTGGATGGCAGCTGTCAGCCCCAGGGGTCGCATCTGCAAGTATGTGCAGTCTTGGGAGTCCATTGATAAAATCTGATTGGGAGTCCATTGGCAAAGTTTGATTAATTCACTGATGTAAATAGTTCAAACTGGGGCTTCTGTTCCTTTAACACTGAAGTTTCAGGGAGTTCCTGGTTCTGTATTGATCCTTTCCTCTCCTTAGTCTGTGGTTTTGTTGTTGTTAATTGTCATTCATTAGCTTGTTCCTGTCTAGCTACTGCATTACGCAATCAATCACGATAAATTCAGGGACCCACTCCATACACAAAACCTGTGGTTTGATTCTTGCCCTTGTTATCATTGTTACATGGTACAACTTACATTTAAACTTAAAGTAAATTTGTTACAAAGTTTAAAAGCACAGAATATAAAACAAAAGGGTGAAATAGGTAGGATAGAGAAGGAAGGAAGGGAGGGGGTGTGGCACTCTATGTCAAAGAGCAATACACATCCTCTGCCAGCAAAATGGGGTCAGAGGAAGGGCAAGCTGAAGTGCTCTGGGTCAAGATACAAGAGAGTCAGAGGGAGAGGTATTTAATAGTGGGGGTCTACTACAGATCCCCCAACCAAGGGGAGAAGCTGGACTTGGAATTTTGGGGACAGCTTGCAGAGGCCCTTAAGGCAAGGGTTGTAGTTGTCATGGGTGATCAAAATTACCTGAACATCTGGGATGAGCAGTCAGCCAGGTTGGACCATTCCAGGAGGTTCCGGTCCAAGATATAGGGCCTCCACTTGACTCAGAAGGTGCACAGTCCCACCAGAGAGAATGCCCTGTTGGACCTGGTCCTGACCACAGGCAATGATTTAGTAAGGGGGCTCCAGGTCCTTGACCACCTGGGTGATAACAATCATTGCTTGCTGGAATTCACCATCCAGGACAGGGTGTCAAGGGCCTGCAGCAAGGCAGTAACTCTAGACTTCAAGAGGGCCAATGTCAATGAGTTGAGGAGATTAGTGGGAGAGCCACTGGGGTTCTTGACTGCAGGGGAACTCAGTGCCCAAGATGAGTGGTCATTCCTTAAGGAGACAATACTCAGGGCACAAGGGATGACATTCCCAACAAGAAGCAAGGGGGGCAAGAGTGCCCCAAAGTCCTCCTGGCTCACCAAGGACATTCAGGAATGCTTGGTTGCCAAAAAGGCAGCATGCACCCAATGGAAGGGAGTGGGGGCTATCTCCAAAGAGGAGTATACCTCCACTGCTCGGACCTGTAGGAGGGCTGTTAGGAAAGCTAAGGCAGACATAGAGCTAGGACTAATGTCCAAGATCAAAGATAATAAAAAAATCGTTTTTCAAATATATAGGGAGGATAAAGAAGGCACTGGGAAATATGAGGCCCCTGCAAGATACACTGGGCAATCTGGTGGTAGCGCCAAAGGAGAAAGCAGACTTCTTTAACAAATTCTTCACCACCGTTTTCTTGTGCAGGGACCGGGACTCCCCCACCATGATTCAAAATGGATTCAAGGGGAACACCTCCAGACCTAAAGTTGAGGAGGACCAGGTTAAAGTGCTTCTGAAGGGGCTGGACGTATTCAAATCAGTAGGTCCAGATGCTGTCCACCTCAGGGTGTTGAGGGAGCTAGCAGGGGTTATTGCAGGGCCTGTGGCACAGCTTTACAAGCGCTCGTGGTGCTTGGGCCAGGTGTCAGATGATTGGAAGATAGCCAATGTAGTTCCCATCTTTAAAAAAAAGGGAGGAGGGCGGACCCGGGCAACTATAGACTCATCAATCTTACCTCAATCCTGGGGAAACTCTTTGAGAAGATCTTCAAGGAGCACATCTGTGATGGGCTGGCATCGGGGATGATACTCAAGGGCAACCAGCACTGTTTCATCGGGGCAGGTCATGTCAGACCAACCTGATTGCCTTTTATGATCAGGTCACAAAAGCACTGGATGCAGGTGTTGCCGTGGATGTAGTATTTCTGAACTTCAGCAAGGCCTTTGACACTGTTGACCGCCCCATCCTCATTAAAAAAAACTAGGCCACTGTGGCATTGATGCCTACACAGTCAGATGGATTGCAAATTGGCTGAAGGGTCATACTCAGAGGGTGGTGGTGGACGGGTCATATTTGACCTGGGGGG
>JAGPOW010001338.1:46830341-46843667 GCA_030014935.1 Caiman crocodilus
TGTTGGAGAGTAGGTTTAGATTAGACATCCATAAGAACTACTTCACAGTCAGGGCGGCTAGGATCTGGAACCAACTTCCAAGGGAAGTGGTGCTGGCTCATAACCTGGGGGTCTTTAAGAAGCAGCTTGATGCCTACCTGGCTGGGGTCATTTGAGCCCAGTTTTCCTCCTCCCCAGGCAGGGGGTCAGACTTGAAGATCTACAAGGTCCCTTCTGACTACTTCTATGATTCTATGAAATGCCACAGTACATATAACAAATAGACCAAATACAATGGAGAGGGGACATACTGATGCAGAATACTATTTTATACCCATAAAAGCATCTACAAACTATATTTTTATTATAACTAAACCTTATATTCTTTAAAAATAATAATGATATAATAAAAGAAGAATAGGGAGGAAAAAAGAAAAGGTAGAAAAGAGAAAGCATCCCCAAAAGGGGGCAAATGCTGCAAAAGGGACTTTTTGATATATGGAGGGGCTTCACATTGGAGAGGGGGGCAAGCAAAAAAAAAAAGGTTTCTTGCTACAAGTGCTAATATGATATGGACCGATATATTGGTGCACCTCTAATGGCTATACTCTCCCTCTCTCCGCCTCCTTCCTGGCACCGGGACTGTAGACATCACCATGGAGGCAGCAGCCTCAGACTTTTTTTAAGGCCCTGGGTCAGATAAGGCTCTTCCTCCCTGTTCTTGTCACCCCTCCCTTTCCTTCCATGCTTAAATGCATTTCCCCTTCAAATTCCCTCTCTATTTATGCCTCTTGGTGCAGTAAGGGGAGACCCACCCACCTCCAGCACTGTCCTAACCTCTCTTGCCCTGCCCTGCTCCAGCTGCAGCTGCAGTGAGTGAATAAGCAGGGAGCCAAGCTCCACCAGGGACAGTGGCAATCTCTAAAATATTCATAAATAGTCATTAATAAGGTACAGTGGATATGAATTCTATCAGGGCCTAATTATCTACACAGAACATAAACTATTCCTCTTTTTATCAAGGATTGGGATGTCTGCCTACTATTTAGGTCCTCGTCCAAGAATCAGAATTAGGAGTCAAGAGAGATGCCAAGTTCAGGAACCAGAATAAGAAACTAGAAGCCAAAGTTGGTGATATCCCTAATAGATGGAACTTATGGTTGGTGACCATAGCAATGTGTCTGGGCAGCCAAGGTAGTCACCACATACAGGATTAGTGGCGACTTCTGGTTCCTGCTACTGCCACAATCATGATTGTATGGCTTTGGCAAACCTCCCCCCCTTTTTTTTTTTTTTTTGAAGGGGCAGCGTTCATCCCATCCCTATTAGGGCCTGAGGCAGTTGCCTTTGTTGCCCTACACTAATTATGCCACTGGTTCGTTAATTGACAGAGCCTTAAGAGATATCTATCAATTTCCAATTTTAAATGTACAACTTTAGCAAACAAGACATGCTTTATCCCAGTCCTATACTCATACCTGCATAGTTTCACCTGGCTTATCTGACTGTTCCAGCAGAATCTGGTGGGGCAATGAAATCAGTACCAGAAGCTGAAGTAATTTCTTATTCTTGTCTTTCTCTCCTCTCCTTTTTCAGCTCTCCCTCCTTGTCCCCTCCCTTAAGTGTGCTCTCTTTCAAATGCAACATGTTCATTTTGACTGGAAGATCACTCTGACACTAACTGTTTTAAACAGAATATCTGGTATTACTGTAGGAACATCACTTGAGTACATGGCCACTTATGTTAGGAAATCTGAGACATGGCAGACTTCTCTTTCAGAGCAACCATCACAACAATAATATGGTAAATCATTAAAACAACAGAGCTGGGACAGTAGAACATGCAGCTTGTTGAGGAAGCCTCTTGACTGAATCTCAGGTCAACCAAACACATGTAACCTCCAAGGTAGAGTTAAGCCTGGTTGTTTCTACTAGGTGCACAGGGTTAGGAGCAGAGTCAGGAGCAGTCCCAGGATGAGGTGCTAAGAAAGGAACAAGCCAGAAACATTGTCAGGATGAACACATACGTCAAAAGTCAGAAAAAGATACCAAGAGTTCAGCAGCAGGGAGCATGAACCAGGTACTGGTACAGTGCACCACATACTAGGTTTGCCATCATAACATTGTGGCAACGTGTCTTAGGATGGTTGTTCTTAAAGAAGTACCACCTACCTTCTCCTGCTTGTACACTGCAAATTTGGAAATATGTTGATGAGGCAATGCCATATGGCCCAGTGATCACTCTCAAGTATACTGGAAACTGAGATCTTTAGAGTTTAGGAGAGTTGCATAGAGAACTCTCTATTGTCTACCCTTTTGCTTTTAGGGCTGTACTTGTGATGGGGTCAGCTTCTTTTGAGCCAGACAGGCTACCAGGATAATGACTCATCCTCTGCTCAAACAGTGATTGCCCCATAAGAGACAACCCAGGGGATAACCTCCCAAGATCCATGCTTTTGCCGAAGCCCTTGTAAATGGACAGTAGTGGGACTAGAGACCCAGGTCCTCCTTGGACATGATTCTTGTCAGTTTACTATTCTCTGCTATTACCACTTCTCATTTTACCTGGGTGTTGCTAAAAGAATTTAATTAGTATTTAGGTAGCACCCAGATACTCTAGTGATTAGTCTTTAGTCCAAAGGAAATTAATTGTTCTGTCTTCACAGCAGGATTTGAGTAGCGTGCAGTAAATGAGGCATGGGGGTACTACATTGAAAGATAAAGAGAAAACCAAATATTAAACAGCTGCTCATTAATTCAGTACCTCCATTTTATATACTGAAAGAGGCAGGGGTCTTTGTGAAAAAGTAGTATGCAGTCGTATGATTAAAGACTATCATAAGGCATATATAGATTTTAAGATGTCAACATTAACCTGAGCATTTTCTAACTATGATGCTTGACTTTACAATTTCAATAAAGTGCTTTTAATATAGTTTGTGTTATTATTTAGGCTAAGTTTTTCTGATGTGTTCCCTTTAATAAGTGTGTTTCAAAAGTTGAGGTGTAAAACTTTAAACTTATTTTTTATTATAAAGTATTTATTTGCAATATGTATGTGCTTTACTAGAGGTTATATCCTTAGGTGTCATATGAACTACTTGCAGTAGGAAGACTATATTTAATAGAAACCACTAGCTTTTAAGTTTTTAGTGTCCTCTTCCAATATTACTCTGTATTTTTATTTACCTTCCTTTTGCAGGGAAGGGCTTAGTTTACTGTATTATAGTATGGAAATTACTATATACCAACACAGTATGTGCTTGTAAATTTGTGCAGGAGACTACTACACAGGATAAATATGCACAGTGAACTCTCCTATGATTAAGAAAAGAAAATAATCTACACCTCAGTAAGGTGGGAAGAAAAAGGGAAAAAAAACATAATCAAGACTACCACAATTTACTCACTCCCCTGTAGAAACTGGAGAGCTCTCAGCAGTGCATATTGCAATCATCTCAGTAGTTGGGTACAGTAGTCTTCATCTTACTGTACAAAGCTTAAAATTAATTTCTTTACATTATTTTAGCTTAATATTAATAGGAATGCTTAAAAATAATGGCCACAAATTAAGATGAGATTTGGGGGGATCCAAATTTTAATAGATGGAGTTTTGTTTTTGGCTGAAACTTTTTGTTAATACTTCAGGTATGTCTGCATTGCTACTTATGGTAGCACTCAGGAGTGCCCTCATGCCCATTCATATCAACCTTCTGGAATGCAAACCCATAAGCCTGACTCCCATGGGGTCTGCTGACCTTCCAGGCTTTCCCAGCTAGTCTGTCCTCAGTGTATCCAGAGCTTGCCCAAGTGTTGCAGAGATTTCATGATTTCCTGTCTGACATCTTGCCCTTCTGCACTGGTATTTTTACTGCCCATAATTAGAGCCAGACATAAGAGGACAAACAGTGGACAACTTTATTCCTAGCTTTCTACGTTCTACTTTAGGAACAGGAAGCAAAGGAGCCATAAATCTGCAATTGTAGGAGCACTGAGCTAAGAAAGGAACACTGAACCAAAAAGAGCCAGCTGGTTAAGGCCACCACAAAAAACACTGGACTTCAGAGTTGCTGGTAGCACACTAAGACTTTGTTGCTAGTAGCTGCAGGAACCATAGATACATTCTGAGAAGAGAGCTACTGGAAATGTCAGGGGTAGTTGCATCTACTCTCTGTGATATTTTGGAATACCCTTTACTACTTCCTCATGTGGCACTTTCGTAGGAATGCATCTGACCTTCACATGTATGAACCTAGTAATAAAAGCAAAAGATGCATGTCTATAGGCCAGTTGGGACGGTGTACTGGTGTTTTTGCACCCCTCCCAAGTCCTCCTGCTTAGATTCTTGGTCCACCCAAAGTTTAAAACCAACTGCCTGACAGCAGCACTCCTAGTCAAGCAGTGCCGAGGGAGTCAATTGACTTATGGCTCATTATAATCTACTGATTCCCTAGGTGCCAACAATCTTCTTTCCTTTCCACCTTTAATGGTCATGATGTTCCACTAATCCTTTATTTTGAAATTCTGCTGTCTGTTAGCTGCTCCTGGTAATGAAGCTCCTATTTCACAGCCATGCAGACCATTTTTAAGTTATTCCAATGAAGTTATATTTATTTTTGCTTTAATCTTAAACTGAATAATGCAGCCCTAGAGCTCTGGCATATTAGCAAAGTTTCTAGTTTATTTTTGGAGGAAAATAAGTTTTTCCTATGTGATAACAAACTTCAACATTTGCATTCCTGCTTTCAGTAGAGCATAGATTAAGGACACAGAGCAGTCCAATCAAAACCAACAGTGAACCAACAGATATAAGTATGAAGAAACAATGCTGATTGGTGATTTCAGATACAAGACAGGTAGAGACTATATAAAGAAAGAAAGGCATGCTGCCACCTAATAGTTATAGTTCATATTTAATTTAGAAGGGGCTAAGAAAATGCAAACAAGGTAATCATTATATTTTTTGTACAGCAGTAAATTTAAAAAAACATCAACATGTTTCAGTGAAGAGAATGCAGGGTGGACTATTGATCTGAGCTTTAAGGAAGAGAAAAAATGGTTTGTGAAAAAGGTGGCCTGTAGTTAGGAAAGCTAGAGCAGGCTTCAAAAGACTGGTGTTCAGTTTAAAAATGACATTCTTGATTTTTTTTTTGTACGTAAAGGTGCAAAATGATGCCAGTTAGGAGAAAACTCTTACTTTTCTATGCAGGGTTTAAGAAATCTGCCATTCACCTTTGATTACCAGTAATTAGAGGCTGACATCTAGATCTCATTACTATAATACACATTTCCACCATTTTACTGTGTAAAATTCAGTTTATTTGAGGTGACCATGGAGCTTCTAAATGATGAAATCAGGAAAAATCTTATTTTAACTGAAAAACATCTAAAACTGTCTAAAAGACTACTTCAGATGAAGAAATTTTCTTCCCCCCAAAGCTTCTTAAGTGATGTCTTACTCATGTATCTTTAGATTGTCATTAATTTGACTCTATTTTTACTCTCGTTGACAATTAAAGAAACAACAATTATTATATGTATAAATAGATTTAAGTATGCTAGCACATTGAGAATAATTGCCTGCATATCAAAGGCTCACCAGCTACAGTTTATGCTAGGAAATTCAAAGTTTAGATTGTCCTACGTAAAAACAGATGAGGAGGGGGGTTTTATATAATTTGATATATGCAATAAAATATTTTCCATCCATCAATACTGATCGATTAGTTACACCTTAATAAGTAAGCTGTGTTTTAAAATAGGGTGGGAAGCAGAATTTGGAAGGACAGTCAGAAATTCAGAAGTACTGAAAAAGTCATGTAGGCCAAAGTGCTCAAAGGTACCCAATTATTATTCAGGAATTAGGTATCAAAGTTCCTTTAAGAATATAGGTATGTCTGATTGGGTAGGAAAACTTTTTTTTGAGCTATAGGTGCTATATTGATATGGTCAGTACAGTCAATGGTCAGAATTTAAGTACAGGTAATTTTAATGACATACAATTCAGAGAGATTTGAATGATTCCCTCCAAAATGTTCCCGAAAAGAGCCATTTTATTCTTCAGAGAAAATTTAGCATGTTTCAATCCAGTTCTGTTTTTGAGAGGCAAGGTTATTTTGTGATGCCTTTTTAAGTAAAGGATCAACTGTGGAGTTGGGAGAGCAATTGCAGAAACTTTCAGCTATCAAAAGTCATTCCTTATGTCTTACAACAACAGTCCAACCTTACTATTGCAGTTTTACTAAGTAACAGTGATAAAATGGAGAACAGGAGTGCTAATGCAACTCTGAAAATATATAGCTCCAGAAGTCATCAACTAACAAATCAGTGCCCTTGTACCAGGCATGGATTTCTTAGGATGACATCTTTTATTAGACAAAATGTGTGGTTGGGATAGTGTTAGACAAGCTCTGAAATGCAAGATATGTTTTGTCAGGTCTGATAAGAATGAGCCAAGCACTGCATAGTAAAGAACAGTAGTGGGAGAGGGTGAGAAAAATTCCCAAGGCTAGCAGACACAATTAAAGGGGGAAAAGCTGATTACTAGGAGATCAAAATCTATTAAAAAGGAGGAGAATCATTCTTACTTTTCATGTTTAAGAAAATGTATAAAAATAAACCAATATCAATATTTAGTCCATGGTTCTTAAAGTCCAGCCAGCTTATAATTTTTTGTTTCCAAGTTCACCTTTTAAAGGTGTTGTGTAGATATGCCTTGAGCACAAGTATAGTGAAGTTAGAGAGGGAGTGTACCAATAAGCTCAATTACAAACTCTATAACAAGAAAGGGAACACAAATATTGCCATACCAAATCAGGCCACCAGTCCACCTCAGTCAGTATCCTATAAGAAAAAAAAGTAACATATGAAAACTCTTAGGGTACATACAACTGTTACATTCATATTGATCCAACCATGCTTAAGTCAATCGAAGTGCCCAATCATGCAGGGGTTCAGAAGATCGAAGTTAGTTCATCTCAGGAGGTGCACTACCTTAGATCAATATACAGTTAACTTGATCTAAGTAAGGCTTAACCTGACCTTTGAGCCCTTACATTTGTTCACAGTACAGTCTGAGCACTAGGAAAGCACAGCCGCTTGCCCCAGCCCTGGTACTGTGCTAATCCAGTCTCCATTCCTGACTGGTTCATTTTTAACCCTCCTCCCTCACAGACCCAACCTCCCGCACAGACCTGCCAGCCCCTCCCACCTCCAATCCAACCAACACCCCCTCTGGAATGATCAAACTCCCTCATGGACATGCCAACCTCTCTATTCCTCCCCCAACACAACTTAATTACATCAGTTTCCCTAGTGTGGGTCCCACGAGTGGCAAACAGCTTTATACCCCACTCCGAGTCTATGTTTAGGCAGACTTAAAGTAAGTCACATGAACATAGACTATCGGTAGCAAATGGCTGTACTCTTAGTTAGCTTTACCATACTATTACTGGTTATTGCTTGAGTTAGAATGTAAGACTTCTCAACTGGACATGGTTATCATAGTGTCTTTGCTAAGCGTAAGGAATTCCCATTCCCATCAAGAGCCAAAGTTTTGATCTAAAGTTCTTTGAAGTCGATGGAAATTTTTATCTCATCAAGCTTTAGATCAGTCCTCAGCTGACAACATTTCATAGGGTGTTGGGATGATTGTGATTTTGACAGAATAAGGATTTTTTTTTTTTAAACTTAGACTTCCTGTTTCAGGTTAGATGGTAGAGAGCCAACTTTCTTTGTTTCTACTGAAACTTACAGTGGGAGTCTCCAGTGAGTTTATGCATGCCTTCGCCTTCTTTCTGGCAAAGAAGCTTGGCAGTGTGTGACAGATCTAGAAAGAAAACTTTTGTTTTAGTTTGATCACTGGTAATCTCTCCTGTCAGACTGTACTTTAAGTCTATTTAGTACAAGCATTATAACTGCTGCTGCCCTAATTTCCCTGCTCATTTTTCTGCTACTATATAGAGAACAAATTTGCAAAGGGAATGCCCCATTAATCAGATTGATTTCAAGTCATTAATGAGTGTTAATTACAAAACAAAAATTACTTCACGATAACCAATCACCAGTTACAAACAAAACAATATAAAGCAAAACAAAAACATTTTGTGTTCCTTTGGCATGCTCTTTGGAGATTTTTCAAACTTGGGGTATTTCTAAAATAAATATATTCCATATCTCATTTGAAATATAATTCATATTCTAGATCACAGCTCCTATGAAACAATAACTTGGTCTTTATTAAGATAAATGACTGGTGTTTCTCCTATATTCGTTTTCATTTTATGTTCTGCTGATTTTAATATGGCACAAGCTAGACAATTGTTCACTAAAAACAAGTTGTTATTCCAATCAGAGGGCTTTTTTCCTCCACAAGAAGATAGTTAATTACTTGATCAAAATAGGCAGTTTCCCTTTCTAAAATGGTTTCTCACTATATGAAATGACAGGAAATGCTAACTCTGCAGTAGTTTTCCATGCTACTTTACTAGAAGACAAAGGTCAAAGGTCCAGCCAAGCCTAGTTGTCCATAAGGCTAGCATGGTGAAGGTGTACCAGCTTCTATATCCAACAACACACATGGGAGTGAAGTGGTTGGCATTGTTCTCTGCTGCCTTTGACATCCCAGCCCAAATAACCAGAACAGCATTCTGTCTGAATTTTCAGCAGATCTATCTGCATGACACTGGGTGATAGCAATTAGGCTTTCTGCTATTGTGCCCCATTTACTAGGATCCTTTCCAAGAAATAATAACAAATGCTGCAATTGAGTGAAAAAAAAAATGATGGAATGAACATCTTCAGATTCATATGTTGTTAAGAAATAAAAATGCAAAACAGTATAGAATGACCTCATTGTAAACAACCTTGTTTATAACACATTCAGCTTTTAACAGTGTGCACAGCAGGAACTGATTTTTTTTAAATTATTATCATACAATAAATTGAGTGATCCTATTACCCCCATCCTTCAATGAACTCTTCTTCCTGTCCCAATGGGAGATGAGATTGAATTATATTCCACAGAAAAAAATTCTGGCCCTGTGTACATAGAAGGGCTGCCCCTCTTTACAAGTACAGTATAAGTGGACATCTATAGCTAAAGTGGTACAACCATATAGTGCAGGTATACTTACTCCACTACAGGTTATATCTCACAGGAGCTCCTATGCAGTATTGTTTTTAGGAGACCTGTTTAAAAAAATCACAATCTTAACTATAGTAGTTATTCTGGTACCAGACCATAGAGAGAGAGAGAGAGAGAGAGAGAGAGAGAGAGAGATTTGAAATGAATGTAAATGGAGTCCAGGTTGGGCATCTCCCATGGAATCCTAACTTGTGAGGACCCAGACTGAGTATGACCTCATTTCTCAGCCCTCCAATTGTTATAAAAAGCCTATAGGTCTATGAATGGGGAAGCAAAGCTCACGGTACTGTAGCAGTTTTGTCAAATGAACAGCCTGCATGCTGAAAGATGGACATTTGAAAGCATGAGAAAATTGCCATGACTCAAGTGCTAACTCATTGCTATTGTTGGGGCAGCGATTATGATGTGTTTGTGACTTTCTTTACAATTGGATACCTTGACTTGTCAAATGTTCAGGTGTTTGTATCTCTATGGCATTAAAGGACCATATTCTATAAATCTTGCTCACCTGAACTGTCACATTGGAGAATTTCACTGTGTAAGGACTTACACAAATGGGTGCCAAAGTTCTTTGCACAGTTCTTTGAGTCTGCTCCCAAGAGAGATGACTCTCCACTGCTTTGAGCCTTGTTGCAGTCACTTAACACCTCTGCAAAAGTGTGTAAAGCAGGTATATGCTGCCACAGTGTTTTGGACGCACTGTACACAGCATCAGGTGCAAAGCAGAGAAGTCTCAAGGACACCACATTCAGGGATAAAATGCCCATCCAATTCAGTGGTGCAGGGTGGAAGCAGAAGGGACTGAATCTGGCTCCATTGATACATACATTACCTGAGCAGAAGCAGTGACTTCAAGTTCAGGACTGTAGACTTAGTGGCAGAAAAGTAAGCAGGAATTGCATCTGGTCTTTACTATAAAGCTCCAATACCCTCCTTTTCTTACCATGTTTTATAGAAATAAAAAGTAACAGCTGCAAATCTTGCCTAGCTGCAAGCCAAGTGGGTGAGCAGTGCTTAAGAGCTCTGCAAGAAAAGGACAAAACTTCCCAGAAGGTTACATAAACTTTACCATACTGGACTGTTATGTAGTGCACAGTGCATGCTTCTTATTAGTGCATTTAAATTGTGACCAGAGCCCACATTGCAAACCAGGGGTTGTGATTGACTAATACTGAGCCATAAAAGCTGAGGGAATGAAAAGAAAAAAAAAATGGAAAAGAAGAAGAGAAGCTGAGAGGAGCAGACTCCAGCCCTGGATGGAACAGATGCAGATTCAGGCCAAGCCAGGGGAGACTGAGCTGAAACTTGCCTACGGAGCAGGCATCAGGATGGAAAAGAGCCTGTGTCATCCCTTGAGAAGCTGATTCACCACTGGGTTTGAAGCTGTGCAAGCAAGGACACAGGTGCCAGGGAAAGAGTAGGGAGGAGTTGGTAAGCAAGGCTGGTAGGCTTGCTGGGGCTGGGAGAAGCAGCTGAGCCTTTAAAGGGTCAATGACAAGGCTATGAGTTGTGTCTGACTCAGATGCTGGGGTGAAATCTGAGCAAGGAAAGTTTGAGCCACAGCATCAGAGACCTGCAGAGGGAAACCTCTGTCTGTGGGTGGATGTGCTGGAAGGGGGAGAAAGCCCTGACACAGATTGAGCTGAGAGAAAACAAACCAGCATGGGTGTGTGAGGGGACACTTAACCATTAGTGTTTGTAGTAAGTGTATTTTCAGAAGGAAATTGCTTAAGAGAACAATCTGCTAATAAAGGAAACAACAGGGAGCCTGTTGCCTGCAGCAGCTGTTCAGAGACTGTTTCTCTGTGTTAGCAGGAATGATTAAAGGAGACCAATTTCTCTGAAGCAGCATAAACCCTGCCTCCACCATCTAGTGGTGGATCATAGTTATAGCTGTGCCACTGCTTATTGTTATGGGACAGGGATTGTAACCAGAAGGAAATCAATTGGGTTATGGGAGGGGGGGCTGATTTACAGGGTTATACCAAGGTGAATTTAGTTATTTAGGTTGTGTAACACAAATGGGACAGCTCAGTGTGCAGGAATTACCCACTTGATGTTCTAGTTATATATTTATTCCAAAGTATTAGTTTTGTAATTAACTATTGTTATTATATTTTTTGTTTATTTTTTTCTGTATATGAATTAATTGTGTATAATAAAAAATAATGTGTTTAGCAGGTTCAGAGCCAATTCCTGGGTGGTGAGGGTGTGGGCCACACCCTGCAGGAGATGGAAGGAGAGGAGGAAACCTCTGGGCAGGAACCAACACCACATTCTCCACACTCCCAACAGGTCAAGAGATCCAAGCAGACCCAGAGGAGGAGGCGTCAAGTGATCATTATAGGCGATTCCATCCTGAGAGGTACGGAAGGACCCATCTGTTGCCAGGACCCCTCAACATGAGAGGTCTACTGCCTGCCCAGAGCAAAGATTCGGGATGTTACGGGAATAATCCAGGCCAGGATTAAGCCCGCCGATTACTACCCCTAGTCCATGTGGGTACTAATGATGTGGCCAGGAGAATCCCCGATCACCTGATGACGGACTACCATGCTCTGGGTGGCATGCTGAGGGAGATTGGTGCACAGGTGGTATTCTCTTCTGTCCTACCAGTGAGCTGACGCAGAAGACAGCACAAGAACTGCTTTAGAGAGACCAATTGGCAGCTTTGGCAATGGTGTCTCAAGGCAGGCTTCAGCTTCCTGGACAACGACCCACACATCACAATAAGGGACATGTTCAGTTGGGATGGGCTTCACCTTTCCCCTAAAGGTAAGCATGTGTTCTCTTCTAGGTTGGTGGATCTCCTCCGGCAGGCTTTAAACTAGGCTCATTGGGAGGAGGAGAAGATGAAGGCAGGGGAAGCCATGGACCACCAAACCATGTGGCACCCACAAGGACAGCCCACCCTGAAGAAGGAGAACATCAGGAACCTGCAATCACGGGGCGGCCAGCAATACAGCACAAGTAAGAAAAAAGCAGGGAATCAATAAGGGGCCCTTTGGGAATCAGAGCTGGGGAGCAAAAAAGGCACCAGTCATAGGGCTCAAGTGCCTATATACTAATGCTAGGAGCATGGGGAACAAGCAGGATGAACTAACATTCCTGCTTGCAGAAAACACCTATGATTTAGTAGCGCTATCTGAAACCTGGGTGGATTCTTCCCACGACTGGGCGGTACCTATTGAGGATTATAAGCTGTACAGAAAGGACAGGGTGGGGAAGAAAGGGGGAGGGGTTGCGCTCTATGTCAATGAGAAATATACATCGACCCTTATCAAGATGGAATTGAAGGAAGAGAAAGTAGAAGGATCCTGGGTTAAGTTACATGGGGGGCAAGGAGAAAGGGATTTAGTGGTAGGGGTCTGCTACAGATCCCCACACCAAGGGGAAGAACTAGTCTCGGGGGTCCTGGGGCAGCTCTCAGAGACCATAAAAACTAAGGAGGGCGGTAGTCATGAGGGACCTAAACTACCCAGACATCTGCTGGGAGACACAGACAGCAAAGTCCCATTGTTCATGCAGGTTCCTATCCTGTGTATAGGACCTCCACTCGATGCAGGAGGTACATGGTCCCACTAGGGAGAATGCCTTACTGGGCCTCGTATTGGCAACAGGGGATGATATGGTCGGGGACCTACAGATTGGTAGTCACCTGGGGGACAGTGATCACAAAATAATAGAATTCACCATAAATCATTGAGTGAGTAAGGAAACTAGTAGGGTGAAAGTGCTAGTCTTTAGGAAAGCTGATTTCAATGAACTCAGGCGATTAGTCAAGGACGCACTGCAAAGTAGGAGTTTTGAAGAGATGGGAGCCCAGGAAGGGTGGAAATCATCCTTCGGGCACAAAGGGAGATGATCCCAATGCAAGGAAAAAGATGGAAAGGGGCCAGGAGGCTTCCTTGGCTGACCAGAGAAATCCAGGGCAGGCTGCAGACTAAAAGGGGAGCATATAAAAAGTGGAAATGGGGAGAGATTACCACAGAGGAGTATACCTCCTCTGCTCACACTTGTAGGGAGACAGATGGGCCAAAGCTGCCATGGAGCTGAGGATGGCATCCCAAGTTAAGGATAACAAGAAATTGATTTTTAGATACATAGGGAGTAAAAGGAAGGCCCAGGGAGGAATAGGACCCCTGCTAAATGGACAGAAGCAATTGGTGACAGACAGGGGGGACAAGGCTGAACTCCTCAAT
>JAGPOW010001338.1:46857891-46882355 GCA_030014935.1 Caiman crocodilus
AGATAAGCATCCAGTTTGCTCTTGAAGGTGTTCAATGTAGGCGCTTGAACCACCTCTGGTGGCAGGCTGTTCCAGACCTTGGGGGCTTGGACAGTAAAGGAATTCTTCCTTATGTCCAGCCTGAAACAGCCTTGTAGTAGTTTATGACTGTTCGACCTAGTCGTCATCCCTTGGGGTGCTCTGGTGAACAAACGTTCCCCCAGATACTGGTGGTCACGCCTGATAAACTTACAGGTGGCCATCAGATCACCCTGAGCCTGCGCTTTTCCAGGCTAAAGAGCCCCAGGGCTCTCAGCCTGTCATCGTAGGGTCTGCTTCCCTGACCTCTGATCATTCATGTGGCTGTTCTCTGGACTCTCTCAGGCTTCTTCACATCCTTTTTGAATTGTGGAGCCCAAAACTGGATGCAGTACTCCAGCTGTGGCCTCACTAAGGCCGAGTACAAGGGGAAAATGACGTCCAGTGTTTTGGTCGCTTTACTAGCTGCAGCATCGCATTGCAGGCTCATGTTCATCTTTTGGTCAATGATGACCCCCAAGTCTCTTTCTTCCATAGTGCTAGCCAGCATAGCACTGCCGAGCCTATGAGGATGCTGTGGGTTTTTCTTCCGAAGGTGGAGAACCTTGCATTTATCAGCATAGAACACCATGAGATTCTCATCTGCCCACTTGCTGAGCCTGTCCAGGTCAGCCTGGATCATCCGCCTGTCTTCTGGTGTGGATGCTTTGCCCCAAAGTTTGGTGTCATCGGCGAACTTAGCCAGTCTGCTTCTGACTCCAGTGTCCACATCATTAATGAAGATGTTGAACAATATGGGTCCAATATGGGGGCCTTGGGGGACCCCACTGGTCACAGGACACCATGATGAGTGATTTCCCCCTCTGGGTCCGAACAAGGAGCTAATTTTCCAGCCAGTGGATCATGGTGGAACCAAGGTGGCAATTAGCCAGTTTCACCAAGAGGTGATCATGGAATACCAGGTCGAAGGCTTTTCGATCAAGGCACCACTGGCATTGAACCAGTGGTTTGTGCTGTCTACCTCCACCGGGCAGCAAGCCGCTAGGCACTGAGCTTGGCAGAGGGAGGTGGCATGCAGCACCAGCATTGCACACCACCTCCCTCCACTGAGCAGTTCTACTAGGGCCCTAGCACCTTGCTGCCCAGTAGAGGGAGGCGGCATGCACCACCGGCACTGTGTGTCACCTACCTCCATTGGGCTCAGCACCTAGCAGCTTTCTGCACAATGGAGAGAGGTGGTATGCAGCACCAGTCCTGCGCTCCACCTCCCTCCCCTGGGCTCAGTGCCCAGCAACTCCCAGCCCCATGGAACTGAGTCCCATGTGGGGAAGTGGAGCACAGTGCTGGGGCTGAACTCTGCCTCCCTCCACTGGGCTCAGCTCCAAGCACTGGTCCCAGGTGGCAGTGGCAGCCTCCCACTCACACCCCTGGGAGGGGTCTGCCGGACTCCTCCAGGGGAGTTGGCAAAACTCAAAAAGCTTTAAAACAGCAAAATTGTTTCACCAAAATCAAATGGAACAGTGCTTTTGAAATTAAACTAAACACAAAATGAAACACTGGTCTGTCAAAACATCAAAACAGAAGTAGAAGCAAAATGGTACTGTTTTGCATAGCCCTACTATTTAGCCACCAAACAGACCTGTGTTAGGAAACAGTTTTCTGTTAGACCAAAACAGATACCTCATCAGAAACAGGAGTTTGGTTAGTATAGCAAGAAGTTCATTATGTGCTTCAAGGGGAGGAGAAAAATATATAGGAACTATTTTTAGGGACTTACCCTTCACATGCACACAGATGAGCTGCCACTTCTTTCTTATGTCCTCAAGCCATTCAAGGTACTCAACTTATTCCTAAGTATTTCCTATTGACTATCCCAACCAACTACAGATGTGTCTGTCATTCAGATACTCTATCTCCTCCAAAGCCAGGGGACACACCTGCCACTTTCTGACCCTGATATTGTTGTTTCTCTGGGACAGCAGGGGTGCATCTGGTATGATAGGCTACTAAAGGCATGAGTTTTGAACTTTGATGCTATATGCCAAGGAAACAATAAAGTCTTTTGCATAGCCCCCCAATCCCTGCCAGATTATGAGCTATATATCTGAAGACATCTGTGTATCTAGACACTGTTTTGAAAATATCATTGTGGGGGCTGCTCATAAATTACTCGACCTACAGCATGTATGACCATTGCCTAGAAGATACAATTAGACACCTAATCTTTCCTTTGTTTCCTCCTTGCCCTTTCATTTCACACCAACCATGTTTTATAAGTTCCATTCAAAGATAAACAAACTTGGCATCATGCCCAGATTTGCAGCTGGTTTCTTTAAAAAAAAAAAACTTACAGGGAAGAATAAAACCTGCATTTGGAGACTGCTTTGTTGCCATAGCTAGATTACTGTACAAAGGTGGGGGTGGGGAAAATACTGTTACTTGGCAGACAGTGGTGGGAGAACCCATTGCAACCAGTGACCTGGGAGGCCAGTACAAGGGTGATACTCTTAGATGTACAGCTCTAACACACACTGTTATAACTGAAGATTGGGGTAGGGGTGTACTGCCTATGCCTTACCAATGCGGAAGTCAGTGACAAGCGGAGGGCAAGAATCCAGTGGTAAGAAAAGACAAGGAGATGGTGGGGGGAGGTGTTTTGGTATTCCTACAGGGCAGAATAGAATCACACTTAGTTGCCTATGTTCACTTACATGTCTAATAGGTAGACTATTAGGTCTGACCTTGTCTCTACTTTCTCCAGTAAGGCTAGGGCTAGCTAGAAAGGGAACACTCTAGTTTCTCCCATTCTTGTAAGGAACTGACCCCTTCTACTTATCTACCAGCTTTGGTTCCAGTAAGCGTTACAGTGTCTCCAGAACATAAAGTCAGGATGCTGCCCTAGCTAGATGTTGAAGGTTGTTCTGATGGGTTCAGTGATGTTGTTTAGATCTTCCCTGAGGATTCTAGTATACTGGAATATGACAAGCCATTAAGCCTAGGAATGGAGGAGCTAGCATTGGTATGCGTTTTCTTTGCCCAGATACTCTTCTTCTCTCTTTTTACTCCTCCCAAAAACCCAGTGTGGCACTGAGTTTAAAAATCTGGCCCTGTACTCTCAAGTAGAGCTGAAAAAATACCAGTGATCTTACATTTCCTTTATCTCTCTGAGCCACATGATACTAGTTTAGAAATCAGCATTCAGGAATGCAAAACAACGTGTATCCTGGCAGTCAGTAACATCAGAATGTGTATCTAGCATTTAGGCTGGAAGATCCAAGAGGTTCACTGATTCATTTTTAAAGTCCAGTGCACCAGGAGGGCAGAGTCCTATTCAAGTCCACAAGGCACTTCCCAGATATGAAGATCCACATGAAATGCCAGGGCAGGGTCCTAAGCTGACAATCCTTCTCTTTTCCTCCTCACTCTCATGATAAACATCCCAAGTTACAGAGACATAAACAGTTGCCAAGACAAGACAGGAAAAAGAAAAGAATAACATGATTAAATGAGGTTTAAAAGTTTTGAAGAAGAGTTCCACTAAGCAAGAATATACAATGTGAAAGGAATGAGTGTAACATACAGATAGGTCTGGCTTTACACACATGAGTATGCCCATTGACAAAGATTATAAAAAGTTTTTTAATCTTATTTTTTAATAATATTTAAAGCTAACCATTCTAGGGAACAGCAATAACCATGCTAGAGAGCCACCGAACACTACATTTATGCTGCACCCTTTCCAACTGCACAGAACCACTTTTTGTCAGTTTCAACTGTCTTGGGGCAGGAAACATCCCTTTAAGCATAGCTTTGCATACCAAACATACAAATAACAATGATGGGCAGGCAGGGTCATTTAGTAGTCCCGTACAAAGTGGCTAGTATTCACTTTGGATTTGGATTTGGCTGATTTGGGGGACAGTGATTCAATTCAGTGATTTGAATAGCTGTCCTGAATCAATTTGTCTGAATCTGTGAATCATGTAGCCCCATCCCCCACCCACTCTCCCAGCCACAGCAATGGCTGCCTCGCCCGCCCCAGCTCCTGGCACTTGGAAAAAAATAACCCGACTCACTGGGTGCTGCTGGGTGCGGGAGTGATCCCTGCTGCCCCCAACTGCCCCATTCTGTGTGGGGGACTCTGCATGAGCTCCCCAAATTCCCCCCACTGTCCCAGCCAAAAGCCCACAGACCCACCAGTTTCTGTCCAGTGGGGGGATGAATCTCCTCTAAATTGAATCAGCACCTGAAGCTTCGCACAGACCTATCATTTAGTAAATAAACCAGTGCTTACCAAATCATTAATAATTCCCTGTGAAAATTCTTGGATGACTGGGCTCTGCATTCCAGCCGGGCTTGGTAACTACTCTCAGTAAAAGGAAGAAAGGAACTCTAGTGAAGGAAGGAACACCTCCAGCAGCAGCCATTCCTGAAACTATCTTAGAAGGATGGCCAAAGAAACCACTGTGATGACAAGGTACTGGGGAGATACTGCTGACATACCCATAAGTTAGATAGGCTCTCACTTGCAGAGCTAAGGGATATGTAACATGCTGGGAGTCACAGCCTGCAGAGAAGGCTAAAGAGAAAAACAGGATTAGAACTGAAGGAGGTCTATCTATCTATCTATCTATCTATCTATCTATCTATCTATCATCTATCTATCTATCTATCTATCTATCTATCTATGTGAGTGTGTGTGCGTGTGCATAATTAGCAACTCATTTACATAAAACCCCCAAAACTCATTTCAACACCACCTTACATTAGGACCACTGGCCTTCTCATACCTGCATGCCTGATTTCAGGTTTAATCAGGTCAACATAATGTCCCCATCAACAATATTTGTTCCACCATAAGACAAGTTCAAAATGTGATTCCCTCAGCTAACAGAACCACGAACAATAAGCAGGGTGATATATGCAGTACAGAGTTTGTCAGATAAAGTTGACTTGGTAGAATTACAGAATTATTGGATGAAAGGAACAGGGCAAGGTAGCTTTGACTTGTTTGGATTTTGACAAAATACTTAGTTACATTCTGTATTTGTAAAACTAATCAAATTTGGATTGTGTAATAGTGACTGGAAACTGAAACACAGTTAACAGTAGCTAATGATAAATGATGATATATTGAATTGAGGGGACTAGCCAAGTAAGGTACTGCAGAGACAGATTTTCAAAGGCAGGAAGACAGATAGGTGCTCAGCTCTCACTGAAGTCAGTGGGAGTTGAGTTAGGCACCTATATTTCCTACCTTTGAAAATTCCCATCATTGGTGTCATTTGCCACCTTCACAATTATATGGAAGTTGAAATAAATACCAGGTTAAAGAACATCAATTAAAATAACAGAAAGAAATCAAGAGGTTTGAGAAACATAGACAAAATGTACTAAAAGCTGATTGACTTTAGAGTGAATAATAATACAATCTGCTGAGAAATAGTCCAAAAACTATGCTGCATGTTCTCAATGGGTGGGAGAAATTAGGAAACAGTGATGCTGAAAAAGCCCAACAAGTTGACTGACTGCATGCAACAAATTAGACAGGATTTTGCAGTAGGAACAGTCTTTAACTCCCTACTGTGTGATGTAATGCTTCTGCATATGGGATCTAGTATTGTGGGTGAGGCATCAGGAGCAGCAACGCTGTGGGGATGGCTGTGACTTGGAAGTGAGGAGCAGGGATATGGCACAGACATATCACTGCCCCTCCAACACTCATATAGCCCCTTCCACCCTGCCTTCTCCCCCCAACAGGTGTTTTTTTTTAAACTGGAAATATGGTAACATCTGCAAGGCATGGCTGTGGCTACAGAGGAGGTCAGAGGCCATGGATACAGATATTAAGGCACCTGGACCCTAGGCATCACAAGAAAGAGCTCACCCTATGGGAAATATCCCTAAGTCTTTTATTAACCATTTATTAAATAGCACCAAAGAGTAGCAAGGAAGCAAGGAGGGAGCACTCAAGTAAGAGCCAAAGGCAGGCTACAGGGTAGGTGTTTTCATGTCACTTGATTCCAAACCTGCCACAAATTGAAAATATGCAATCAAATCAAAGATAACCATGGGAAAAGGTATAATAGGGGTGTTTTTCTAGATACAGTCAAGCACAGTTATACCAGCAATGAGTAAGGAAAAATTAATACACAAATGAGAACATAGTTAACTGTTTCACAAATATAAATAAGGCATATTTATAATAGAACATGAAGCCTCCCATTAAATAATAGCTTATTTATTTTTTTTAATTTCAAATAAATGGCTTTAAACTATTTTTCATTTTATTGCTACAGGAAGTCTAGCATTTTTCTCTTCATTTTGAGGTACTTTTGAGGTATATTTGGCTTCATTTGGGTCTCAGAATTTAAAAAACTTATATATTCACTGTCCAGACAATTATTATGTAAATTTGGCATGATTATCAATCACAGAAGTGTCATCAGTAGGTAGAAGAAAAGCTGTGAGACATTTTAAGGACTTTTCAAGAGAACGTGGCCTTGATGTTGCATGTTGATATGCTTTATTAGTGTTTAAAAGCCTGTGTAAGAGGAATTTCTTTTCTCAAATATTGGCCTCTGTTTTGTAAGGTGCATAGTCTTGATGCAGGAACAAAACTGTCAACTGGGTAAGATGGATCTACAGAGGTTAAAATGCCCCCTACAGTTTAGGGCTTTCTGCCACCATGTCATATATCAGTGGTGACCAACCCATAGGCCACACATGGCACACAAATATGCTCTGTGTGGTATGTAGCAGATCCTGCAAGGAGAGCACAAAACAGAGCGATAGATCAGGCAAAGGAAAGAGATTAGAGTGGCACTTGGGGAAGGAGCAGAGCTTTCCAAAAAGGTTGTCCCCCCTGGAATAGACAAAACCTCAGATGGGAAAGGGAATAGACTTAAGCCCCATTAAATTCCTGCAAATCCTCAGTACCACAGACAGTAATATTTAACTCTACTGTCTTTCTGTTCTTGTATCACCTCCTTAGGGAATATTATAACCTAAGGGCTATAGGGCCTTATCAATATACTAGTGTCAAATACTAATAGCAGTGAGCCTACTGGTATGTGAGAGTTAAAGATATGTTTAAATGTTATGCTGTGTCAGGGCCAGAATATTCAGCACTTACTGGAATTGAGCCCACAAGAATAAAATATCAGTTGCTGTCTGTGGGAAATTTACCCTATTATTATGTTTATCATGAAAATGATATCAACAGAGAAATTAGTTTTAATGTCAAAATGAGTTCACATACAGCAGGGGAAAATGGGCTTTTTTTGGATCATCAATGTATAGTTTCCATATCCCATCCCATGCAAATCTAGCCAGGTAGAGTAACGATGAGATGAGAAAGGTGGCGTGTTCCAGTCTATGTTGCTCTTAGATAACATTTACATGAAAGGCGTGTGGCATACAATTTCTGTAGAGACACTCTGCTATGCAGCACTGAAATATTTATGTGAGACAAACCCATTTAAAGAACCCATTTGCACAGTATTTCTCCTGACTCCAGTTAGAACTGAGAAAAATGTAGCCTTAGAAGGTTGAATGTTGGGTTCTTTAAGAATCAATCAATACTTAGTATAGTAATGAGTTACGTGAAGTTAAACAACAATAGATAATGCAATTGTTCCCCTGCTTTCACAATTAGTGTTGTTTCAGAAGGCAAACAAGCCATTCATTTCCTGTCAATGTTCCCACTTTGTTTATATTAGTTTAATTTACTGCTTGTTCCTCATACTAATCTATTCGTGTATAAATTCCCACAAAGAATTATATTACACTGTTTTGAATTATTTCCATTTAGATCATTCAGAACTTCATCACGTATTGTCAAGAGTGTAGTGTATATATAATTTCTGGAGTTTAATCTGTTTAAACCATTTCTTCAGCAGTCTTTTCTCTAAATATGCCCCATCTGATAGTGTTCACTTGGTCTTTAGGTAAAATTCCTAGTTAAATGAAATGTGAAATTTTCATAAGCAGTCATCAGCAGGGATCCAGGTTTTCCGTTTCCTGCAGAAAAACACAGTAAAACATGGATTTACCTCTTTACCAGAGGAAAACATGGATTTTTCATTTGAGCAGAGAAACCTGTGGATTTTGCAGGTTTGCAACAAACCCTCTACAGACTGGCAGAGTTCCAGCCTGCAGGGGGCTGGGAGGGAGTGGGAGGAAGGTGGTCAGGCAGTGGGCACCGTGTGTATATATATGCACATGGCTGCCTGGCAGCTTGGAGAGCAGCTTCCACAGGTAAGTGGCAGGGGGGATTGAAGCCCTTGTAAGGAGGGAGTTGGTTGGCGGGGGGAGGGAGCATGCAGGAAAGAACTACCGTGGTGATGCATTCCCTGTGCACACAGCACCAGTGGGGTCAGTGGCACAGGGTTGTCACCTCACTGTTGCCATGCATGCAGGGGATGCATGGCCAGGGCAGTGTGGAGCTTGCAGCAGTAAGCAGCTTTCCTGTGTGGGCTCATTCTGTCCTGCAGTGCTGGGTTGCACCTGCTGGGCCGCAGAGGCCCTGGGGGAGGGCAGTAGGATGAGAGCCCAAGTCTGCAGTGGGCAGCCCACATTCACCCCTGCCCCTACCCTGTGCACAGATCTGGGGGGAACAGGTCCCCCCTGGCTCCCAAGAGTGCACAGAGTGGGGGGGGACCTGCCCCCCCCAACCTGAACCCACAGCATGTAGCAGTGGGGGAGCTGGGCTCTGCTCTGCTGTGGCAGCCACTGCTTCCTGCCAGGGGCAGGGTGCTGTGGACCTGGGTCTCTGTCCCCAGAGTCCTGGTAGCTGGTGGCCCCTCTGGTAGGGCTGGGGGACAAGGGGCACTAGTAGGGCTGTGGGAGGGCTTTAATTTTAATCATGGATTTGCCAGGTTTTGTCAGAGAATTTGTGATTTTTTTAGATCAAGGAAAACCAAGATCCTTGGTCATCAGATAAGGAATGAAGAATCAGATATCCTACAAGTAGCTTGAAGTCCATAAGTGATCTCATGAATGTATCAAATAACTTTCCTATGAAAATGTTCCGTATCTAGTTCATATACTGGTATTAATTATGAAGTATATTTATGCATTTACCTTCCCCTATTTTTCATTATATAACTTATTTCTATGAATAAACCAAATAATTCTCTCGTTGCTCCTTCTCACTCATTTTGATTTATTGGTCCCAATTTGGGACCAATGCTTCCCTTTGTGGCATGCAATGTAGAAGAGACAAACCACAGTAGGATGTTGGTGGCTGAAGGGCATGTGAGTGGCTATATGGTAAAATTCCTCTCACCACTTTCCCTTGTTTGTGTTCTGTCATATGGCTCATCTGAGGAAGATAAATTCCAGAGGACAAGGAGAAGTCAGGGAAATATCTGGTCAGCAAAATACTTCCCTTAACTTGATTGCAAACTCCAAGGTGTATACTTCTCTTCACTTTTTCTCACTGGTGAATGCAAAGTGGAAACTAGACCCAACAGACCAATAGGAATAGGTTTTGGGAGAATCACAGAGCAAGGATCTAGCCAAGCTGGAAACTGTCTTCTACAAACCAATTGTGCTAGCCTATACTGGTAGCTCCCCTTTCAGAATATGCACCACAGCTGCATCCCAGACTCAGCTTCTCTAAAGGAATATTCTGACAAAGCAGCTGAGAGATGCAGTTAGCTGCGTTAATCTAAAGTCAGGCAAAAGGCAGGGTAGATCTGATCTATCCTCTCCTTCCATCCATCTGAATGCCTGAAAGGTGGAACTTGATTCTATGTGGCAAATGATTTCTGTAAAAATACTTATGATACAATAAATTATAAAGTATGGACCTAGTTTAGGTAGAAAGAGAATGTCCCTAGAACGGGAGGTAGTAAATCTAATGAAGTGTGTGTAGGTTATACCACTGAGGTAGGTAAACATTTCAGGCAGTGTATTATGGGGTGACTATGCTTATGTAGGGAGGGCGAGTTGCAACCAGATCTCTGGACAGTTCACACAACATTTTGTCGATTGCTGATTTCTGTCTGTGTGTACATGACCCAATGATACAAACCAAAAAAAACCAACAATATGAAGGCAGGTGCTGATAGTAAATCTGAAACTCCTAGTGTCAATTGCCCATTTGTCTTTGAAATACATCTTTATGGTTCACTACACTGGCTGATTGGACAATGCTGAATGTACCTGCTGCCTGTTATTATGAATGGGCACTCCTTGCACTCTGTATGCTAATGCGTTTGACTTTGGACTGTGTCCTACATTGTAGGCTCTTTTTTTGGTAACTCTTGATTGCATTCAAGCTGATAATACCCATAACAGCACCATTTTCCTTGTACCTAATTAGTTCCTCAGCATTTCTCGCACTTCCGTAATTCAGGTGGTCTCTAATTCTGTGGTTCCTTCTATGTTTTGAATTTAGCACTGTGATTTCGGTGACAGAAGAGATAAACTCTTAAGTAAAAGAATGATCATAAGAATGTCCTTAATAACAATGAAAAAGAGAGGAGTTTTACAGAAAATATGATATAGGATGAAAATTGCATTCAGATTGCAGAAAAAAGGAATGAAATACTTGATGGCCTCCAGTAAATAGGGTGACATAATGCATCAACACTGTTCATTACCGTGAGCCAAACTGGTGGTATGAGCCCATGAAATACTGGCTGCCTCTTGAGAATTTCTGAGCATTTCTTAAAAAACATTTGAAGGCACTCAGTGGGTGTATCTATACATGCAATTCATACACACAAATAAACTTCAGAGCTTATTGCTTTCAACCAAAGAGAATGGGGGAGGCAGGGAGGGCAGGCAGGCATCTGCCTGGCAGCCTAGGGCTGCTCCAACAGAGTTCCCCATTGATGCAGAGGGACTAGCTGAGGCACAAGGGTGCTTCAGCATGGGGCTAGCCAGCAGAGTTTATTAGTTGCATACAGGGTTTATTAGTTTTGTGCATCGTAATAGAGGTGCACGTGTAGACACTGAGATGTTTTCAGCTGTGCAATAAATCTCTCATGTAGACAAGGCCAGTGTGTCTTAGAATAGACTCAGATTGGCCCTGGGTTATCAAATACATCCAGACTGTGTTGTCTGGCTCCTACTGAAGATATATTTTAACAGCTTTACAAGCAGCAAGACAGTGTTACAAGGTCAAATGAATTTGTATAAATAGCTCTTTTCTGATGAAAATACAAATGGCTGTTATTAGCTATTTGGCAATTTTTAAATCATTCTTTGTTTTGGTTAATTAGCATGACACAAAACAAAAGTGCTGTAGCAGAGCATGGCCAGGTTTTGATACTCTAAAGATTTTATGGTTACAGCCAGAGAAATAAATGCCTATATTCAAAACAAACTATTTGATAAATGAAGCTTAGCTTTGCCCAACTGCATCTTTTGATAAAGAAAGGATATTTAAGTTTGTAAAAATTATTCTGTCAATTTTCAACAATGTACCTACAGGTCAGCATTTTGTATATTGTTGTTTTTTGTCCAACATGATTTCTTACTAATAATTTTAGTAGACAGATGTTTTCAGTAAGAATGAAAATTGAGAGCATCTAAGATTAATAGAATTGTGTTGGTAATAAGATAGATGGAAAAAATTCTCTTGAGAATAACATGAATTAATAATTTGTGTATGCTTTATGTGTGTTTATAGATGTAAGCATTATTCTATAACAAAATCATATCCTGAATTTATTCTTTATTCACTTACTCACTTTCCTAGTTAGATTAACAAACTGTATTCAAATAGAAACACATCACATCCCCTGGGTGCCTTTAAAACTAATTTTCATAGTAACATGAAAAAAGACTTCAAAGATAATTATGAAAATAAAATAAAGATAATAATAAAAAATGACATAAATATAAAGACTCTTCACAGCAGACATTAAGCTAAATTCCAAAACCCTCACTCTGGTGCATTGCATCTAGAGAAATACACTAAATATGGTCCACAGTAATCAATCAATCACATCACCTTTTTGCCCTATTGCTAGAAAACAGAACAGCCTTTGCAATGTACGAAGATGTTTTTAAAAAGGTTTACTAAAGACTAGGATTGACTGAAAAAAATCTTTATGGATGGTTTTTCCATGGTAATTTGTCAATATTATAACATTCCATAGGAACATACACATTTTGATGAAAGAAAACCGAAAGCTTAATACTATGATAAAAAAGACATGAAGCATTTCACAATTTCATTTTAACATTATATTTTCTTTTGAAATGTGTTTTACATGTTCCTTTTACATTATTATTTTATATATATTATCTTATATGATGCTAATTGTTATGAAATGTGATAAAATTATAGTCCATTGTGTGTGTGTGTGTGCGCGCGCGCACACGTGCGCACGTTTGTGTGTATGTGTGTGATAGCTTGTCTTTAGCAAGTCTTTTGACACTGTCTCCCATGACATGTGTGGGACCATGGCACGCACTTCAGGGAATGCAACCTATTGGAAAGAGATGGCATCCACCTCATGACAAAGGGGAAGAAGGTTTTCTCTCCTAGAATGGTGGACCTCCTGGATAGGGCTTTAAACTGAGATTGCTGGGGGGGTGGACCATCAACTACTTGTACAAACCTGAGAAATGGCAACCTTGAAACCAGCATACCCTGGTACAATAAGAAACATTCTCTGACGCATTCACAGAGAGCAGAAGGCCGGGGCTAAGGTAGCTCGGCTCCCACAAATGCAGGGCAGGAGGTAGGGTTGGGCTGCAAGGCAGCCCAGCCATGGGCTCCAAGTGGTTGCAGCAGGGATGGGGAGAGGCATGCACACAGCCAGTATTGAAGCTTGGGTGTGTATCACTAGCGGCACAGCAGGCAAATACCAGTCTACTCTGAAAAGTAAGGAGTTTACAGGGGCAGATTGAGGCCTTAGCAGTGATGGAGAGAGTAAAGTACAATCAGGGACTGGGGTAAGTTGGGCCCCGGCCAGGCCCAGATGGTAGAAAAATCTGGGCCTGAGCAGCTCATCAAGTGGTACAGAGTGGGGGGAGGGGCTCCTGACACTGTGCGCACCATCTGTGTGCGGGGCAGAAGCAGCTGCTGCTGCACACTGTGCTTTGCACCCCACTGCAGCTGCCCTGGGAGCAGCATGACACCACATATCTGCCACCACTGGACTGTGCCTGCCCCTGCCCAACCGGCAGTGGGATGCACATGGCATTGCACAGAACTGGAGGCAGCTACAGCTGCAGTGGGGCGCAAAGTGCAATGGCAACCACCTCTGTCCCACACACAAATGGGCACATACATGCTCAGCCTACCCAAATAATTTTATCTCCCTCTGCCTCTGCCAACACCAGCCAATGGACAGGTTATTCCACAAGTCACCTGGAAACAAAAAGCCTCCAATGACAGGCTTAGTTGCCTGTACATAAACACCAGAAATATGAGAAACAAGCAGGAGGAACTGGCTCTCCTGCTAACCAACAAGCGATATGATCTTATAAGGATTATGGAGACCTGGTGGGACTCCACCTATGATTGGACCACAGCTATAGGAGGGTACACACTGTATAGGAGAGATTGTGTTGGGAAGAAGGGCAGAGGAGTTGCTGTCTATGTGAAAGAACATTATATTTCCCTAGAAGTGAAGGAACCCAAGAAGGGTGACTTGAGACCCTCTAGGTCAAGATACAGGGAAAGCATGGGGAAGGGGATTTGTTTGTAGGAGTTTACTACAGACATCCAGACCAAGGGGAAGAGCTCGACCAGGAATTCCCTGGAGAACTGGCAGAGGCTGCATGCTCTTGGAGCATGGTTGTCATGAGTGACTTCAACTACCAAGGCATCTCATGGGATGAGCGCTCAGCAAGATCTTATCGCTTACCAAGCTTCCTCACTTGCATTGAGGAACTCTATCTAATTGAAAAAGTCTATGGGCTGACCAGGGGCAAGGCACTCCTAGACTTGGTTCTGGCCAAAAGGGACAGAGCAACCTGAGGATTATAGGGAAACTGTGCTACAGATGATCACATTCTCCATCCACCAGAAGTCAGGGAAATTGGCCAGTAGAGTAGATATCCATGATTTTAGGAAAGCTGACTTCCACAAGCTTAGATGATTATTTTTCAAAGCCTTGTAGGACTGTTCTAATGAGAAAAGAAGTACAAAAAGAGTGGTTATTCCTCAAAGAATAGATCCTAGGAGCACAAGGGAAGTCCATTTCCGTTCACAAGAAAGGCAGCAAAAGGTCTGGGAGACTCCCTTGGCTCATCAGGGAAGTCATAGACCTCCTAAAATTAAAATGAGAAGCCTACAAGGGATGAAAGTCAGAAATAACTACCAAAGTGGAAAACGCAGCAATAGCCCACACCTGTAGGGAGTGGATTAGGACAGCAAAGGCACAAACTGAATACAAATTGGCAACTAGAATCAAGGACAATAAAAATACCTTCTGTAGATATGTAGGAAGTTGGAGAAAAAAACAAGGGAAGCATGGCCATGCTCAGGGACAGGCTGGCAATACAGGCCAATCTAGACCGGCTTGGAAGGTGAGCAGACCTCAACCTGATGATGTTTAATATGGTGAAATGGAAACTGCCTCCATCTGGGGAGAAATAATCTGCACCACACTTACAGGCTTATCAGTGCTACACTTGCAAACACCACAACTGAATGAGACCTGGGTGTTGTGATAAACCACAAAATAAACATGAGCCACCAATGCAATGCCATAACTGGCAGAGCTCATAAAACACTGGCATGCATCTACCAAGGCATCTCGAGCAATACTAAGGATGTCATTCTCCCACTGTACTCAGCCTTGATGAGACTGCAGTGGTAGTGCTATGTCCAGTTCTGGGCACCACACTTCAGGAAGGAAGGAAGTGGAGAATCTCCAAAAAGTCCAAAGAAGGACCACATGCATGAATAGAGGCCAAGAGACCAGGTCATATGAGGAGAGGCTGAATGATTCTCCACTATTCAGACTGCAGAAGAGGAGACTCAGAGGGGACTTGATAGTAGCCTATAATCCTATATCAGGAGTGTACATCAGGGTTGGGGGAGCATCTATTCACCAAGGCCCACCAGGGGAGGACAAGAAACAACAGGCACAAATTGACTGAAGATTGCTTCAGACTGGGTATAAGGAAAAACTTCTTTGCCTGGCCATCTTTCAAAAGCTTCTTGACGCCCACCTTGCTGGGGTCATCTGATCCCAGTAGTCTTTCCTGCTCTGATGGTCCCTTCCAGCCCCTAACATCTATGAAACTACGAAACTATGACATTCTTAATAACAAGCTATGGAAATAGACTAGTGAAAGTATGGTAATGTAGATATATAACTGATTAGACCACAATGCTCAGTGGGTAGTCATCAATAGTTTCATGTTTTGAGTGAATGGGTATCAAGTGGGGTTCCCCAGGGGTTCCCCAGGGCCAGGATTTTTTAATATCTTCATTAATGATGTAGATGAATGGATTGACTTCACACTTAACAAATTTTTAGATGATACTAACTTGGGTGAGTTGCAGACACTGGAGGGCAGGGATAGGATTCAGAATGACCTGGATAGACTAGAAAAATGGTCTGCAATCAACCAGATGAAATTCAACATGGGAATATGCAAACGTCCTGCAACTGGGATGGAAGAATAGCATATACAAATACAAACTGTGTAATGACTGGTTAGGCTGCAGTACTGCAAAGGAGGACCTAGGGTTACAGGAGACCACAAGCTGAATATGAGCCAACAATGTGCTCTTACTGCAAAAAAAGGCCAACAGCATACTGGGTTGTATTAACAGAGAAGTGATTATTCCACTCTCTTCAACACTGATCTGGCCTCACCTGAAATATTTTGTCCAGTTTTGGGCCCCACAACTCAAGAAGGATGTGGACAGATTGAAAAGGCAACAACAGAGTGATGAAAATAATTATGATGGGGTCTGGAAATCAAGACTTATAGGGAAAGGAGATTGCGAGCCGCTCTATTTAAAAGTGCCACAGCATCTCATGTATCAGCATCCCTGCACTTCAAAATGGTAGTGGAGGCACCTGAACTAAAGCTTATTGGACTAGCTTTAGTTCAAGCACTCCCCACCACTATTTTGATGTGTGGGGACACAGATACATGAGACGCAGGAGGCTTCTAGAATGCGGTAATTACAGTGTGTTGGATTAATCAAGTCTGCTCCAACACACGGTAATTACAGTGTGTTGGACCAGTCTCTGTGCTCATGTGCAGGCACCCATTAAGTACTTCAGAAAAATCTGTCCACCTTGATGCTGAAATAGGAGCTGAGATCTTCTGAAAGTGTAGACCTGTCCAGTGAGTTCAATTGAACACCTGGCCGCTCGTTTCACAATGGAATCACTAGAAGCTGAATATTTTGAAAATATAGCTGATATTTTAAAATGAATGGCATGTTTATGCTGCAAAATGAAGTTGTGATTGTTGCACATTCTAGCATGCCTGTGCAAGCTTAATCTAAGTAGCCGACTAGGGTGTGGTGACCTGGGCTTCAGGATGTTTTAATTTAGAGTGTAATACCTGTGCTCCCTGGCAAATTCTGACTCTTGTTACTAACAGATGTCAAAGAGCCTATTCCTGGCACTTCCCTAGTGCTGTTACCCACGCTAGCTAGAGACTCTGAATTACACCTCAGAACGTATCCGCAGTAAGTACTGATTTTGATAGATTGCTGGAATGTGTTTTCAATGTGAAACACTATGTATTAAACCAGCAGTTGGATTTTGTGTTACTTGGCAATCTTTGTTTCTGTAAAGCCTGTGTTTAGCTGCATGTAGAACTACCAAGAAGAAGCCAGTAGCAATAGCATAAGTGAGGTGTCTGGCAGTGGCCCCAGGTGCCACATTTATTTGGGGGGAGGGGTGGGGCACAAAAGAATCTGCTACCTCAGCAGCAGCTAACCACCCAACCACAATCAGCATGACAAGAGCTGGGGCTGCCCTGGGCATCGCACCTACCCTGCGTGAGGAGCTTCACTGCTATACCTCTAGGCAGAAGTTATGCTTAGATTACCTCTTGCTACACTAATGACAAATTCTGAAAACATGAGATATTCATTAAGAATAAAACTATATACCACAGATGTGTCAAATGGATATTACCTATTACGCATGATGCAGGCTGTTTAATTTCACTTAATTTTCTTCCAAATATGAAATTAAGTCTCTCACACTCTTGAGATTAAATTTCTAAGGAATTAGAAATGGGATAGAGTGTTTGTAGAGAGACCAGTGAATTTTCTCTCTTCAAGTGCGTAAAGCAGCAAATCTGCAATTATGGACTATGGGCAGAATATCAAATTCGGATCTCAGGCAAATCAATGGAAAAATTCTGCTGATCTTCTGTGACAGTAGGGTCCAAGCTTTTTGGTAGGTATGCTTCAAATTAGACCCACACCCTCCCTGAGTACCACACTGATTCTTTTCCCTTAACCAATCTGTTCTTCAGCCTTCTGCCCCTGCTCCATGCTCCCTGACCACACTGCTGGTCCAGTCTGTGGATAATTTCTTGTTCAAGTTGGTTTTACAGTTTTGTTGTTTAAGAACAGCTACTTAAACAAGTCAGTGATGGCATTTGCAGGGAGGTCAAAGTATTCTGGCACGAGTAAAAGCTCATGGTTCTGGAATTGATGTAAAAAATCATGAAGAACAGGAAAAAAGGCAGAGGAAACTAGAACTAGAAGGGACTTTATGGGTGCATCCAGAGGAGTGTGCACATGCCTCTTGCCCCTCCTGAAACCCCTTTGAGGCAGGGCCACAGGCACATGCGGGAACGAAAAAACATTCCCCATGCTGCAAACTTGCAGCACAGGGAGAAAATTAGACCCTTGGATATCCAGGGATCTAAAAAAAATGATGTTTAAAAAAAGCAAGGCAGGGCATGGTGCAGGACCATGCCTTGAGGCAACCGGAGGCTGGGTCCTCCATGGAGACACCCTGACTGACAAAGCATCTCTGCAGTTGGCTCCTCACCCTGGCCAGGCCACGTTTTAGCACCAGGGCTCTGGTGCTAGTGAGTAAGGGGTCAGGAGGCTGGAGGAGGAGGTAGGGGACCATAGGGGAACCCCTGATGGTCCTGCCCACTCCCTATCAGGGCTGGTCCCTCCCCCTGCCAGCCCTCCCCAAAGCCCCCAACCCCTGCCACAGCTGGCCCCTCCCCCCCACCTGTCCCTCCAAGCCTCCTGAACCCTGCCATAGCCAGCCCCACCCCCCACTAGCTCCCGCAAGCCCCCTGACTCCTGCTACAGCCCCCCCATCCCTGCCTTCCTGCCCTCCTGCCCCATAGTTTAAAGTAACAAAAAAAACCCTCCCACACTTAGCAACTGCAGTGTGGCTGACTGGGGCCCTGCCCACACAGTGGAGGGAAAGCTGACAGCGCCAGCAGCCTCCGCCCAGGCCCTGCTGCCCCCCTCAGTGTTCTGTGCTGACCAAGGGGCTCTGCCAGGAGGCCCTGGAGCACCCCCACTCCTTCTAAGAAGCAGAGGCATTTTTTTCTGTTCTTCTGGGTTTTTTTTTTTAAGTGACAGTGCCTGGTGTTGTGGGGGCAGCCTTGGGGACTGGAGGTGCAAGTTGGGGGGTGAGGCTGGGTGGGGCAGCCATTTGGGGGGGCTGGGGGAGCGGGGGTGGGGGGCAGCTATTTGGGGGTTTGGAGGAGTGGGGGGTGAGGCAGCCATTGGGGGTGCTGCAGTGGCTGGTGGGGGATGAGGCCAGGTGGGGCAGCAATCGGGGGGCTAGGGTCAGGAATGTGGGCCTTGTAGCGGGGAGTGGTAGCCCCTGAAGAGGCCACATACCCTTTGTGTGGGGGCTGAACTCCCTGTTGTGGGGCCAAAAACCTTGTGTGGGGGCCATCACCCTGTGGAAGGGCAGCAAAATATGTAATCATGAAACATGTATTCACAGTTCACCTTATTATGATAAAAGACTTGCTTTAACACTGTAAGATATATCAGTAAAACTTTGTCCAACTGATTGCTGTCTCTGTCTCACTCTCTCTCTCTCTTTATAGTGGTCTTTTGTTTTACTTGTGGAGAAACATGGGTCTGGAGGTGTTTTACAGAGTGACTTTGGGATTTTTTTTATCAGGGATTGTTCAGTTGTCCAATAGGGAACACCAGAATTCCTGCTAGGGAGGCCAGTGGCAAGACCCTGCCTGCTCAGAGCTAGCACCTTGGACCCATCTGGCCATGGCTGACCTCCTGGCCAAATGGGGCCAGAAGGACATGCTTTGACAGTTCAAACAGGGCACCACACCCAGAAGATCTTCTCGGTGATAACTGCCCAGATGGCTGGGCAGGGGGCACACATGGCAGTAGTGCCTCACAGAAGCCAACCCTGCAACCACAGTCCACTGGCAGCTGGTCCAGAGGGGCAGATGCCTCTTCTGGCTGTGCAGTCCCCATCCAGGTCTGGCAGATGCACAGAAGGTCACAGCCAGGCAGCAGCTCCCACTGCCAGACTGCTGCAGTGGGTAGAGGGTGCAGGGAACTGTCATGACTGCTTCAGCAGTCCATCTGGCACAAGGGATAGTGTCTCCAGGTACCAATTGGCTGGGACCCAGAAGTTCCTGAGACCTAGTAGCCCTAAGCTACTTGCCAGGGTGGATTTTTATACTGCTGATGCCAGGACAGGGCAGGTTTTTATACTGCTGGGGACAGTACAGGTGCTGGCCCCGGGCTCTAGCTCCCCCTAGGTGAAGATCTGGGAGGAATCAGGCAGGGTTATTTTGCCCCAAGTAGCACAATTTGCTTCAAAACAAAGTGCATGTCTGAGCACGTGTGCTGAAGCAAAAAGCCCCTGACCAAATTTGCACCTCTTCTATTTGAGCTGTTGCAAGCACATGTGCTTGCATGTATGGACACGCACTATGAGGTCATCTAGTCCAGCTCCCTACTCAAGGCACTATCATACCTATCTACACAAGCAGCAGATTGTGCAGTCCTTACTGCGCAGTCACTTAGTACATGGATAAGCAGTATGCTTATGCATTACTGCACCATACCATTGCTGCATGTTCTCTTTTCTGATGCTACTGCTCAGTAATATTTTGTGTGGATGTGCCCGGTATTAGCCAAACTCAGACTAACAAGTGGGAGCAAAAGGGAAACTAATCTTGGGCTCTGTTGAAAATTCCACTCTTGAATAACAAAGACCTCAGAAAGAATGGCAAAAATAAAGCCAATGTTTTCAGTACACCAGAAATGGTAGATTTGCAAGACAAGGGTTGGGTCAGGAAGTAAGGAATATGTAAAGAAGTAAAGGATTTTCAGAGAATCAAAAAATATTTTTTGCATTTGTCTACCAGAGAACATCTTTGGTTATCTCATACTAGTGTCCAAATAGGAACTGCTGGAACAAATCAATTAAAGTGGAACAGGTTAATATATCATTTTTATGCAGTAGTTCTATAGGAATGAGGTGGCTGCACTGCTAACAGGAATATGTAGTCATAAAAATGACCCACTATGTCAGAAGACTGAAAGGCAATAAGATGCTAAAAAAGATCCTGGAAATTGCAGCCCAATAAGCCTTTTTTCATTTAGCTAATCAAGCTAAAATGATACATTAAAACAGCATTATAAATTGCCATACCTTTCTGTATTGTGCTCGCTATGCCCATGAAGCTTTGAAACAAAATCTGTGCATATAAAGATGATGATAATTTTCAGAATTCATGTACCACTTAGCAAACATCAAAAAAGCTCTTTTCCAACTATCAGCAATATTTATTCATTCAACGCGTCTGCTTTAATCAGAGTTGTTGTGTTTTAATGAAAAGGATATTGATTTTCATCTATCTGGTTTAGGAAATCAGTTTTTGTCTATAGTTAAGTTGACTATTCATATAAACCTCATAATTTGTAAGTATAGTGCATCTTGTTATTGACATGTTAACTCTCATAGTTTAAAAGGAGTTTTCCAATAGTGGTCTGAAACAAAGCTCTTTTTTGCTTTGTCAGCTAAAATAAGTTTTAGTGCACTCCCCATTGAGATCTTTATCATTGCTGGGATATGTCCTTTTTTAATCAATAACAGCTCTGTTGATCTTACAGCCTGTGTTGTAAGCTCAAGTTACATTTTAGCAACCCAGACATTATTCATCCCCTTCAGAAACAAGTTTTTTTGTTTCCCACCAGAGTCAAAACATTATTGAAACAACACATAAGATATTATAATGAGTCTTAAACCTATTAAAAAATGGAAGACAATAATAACCAAGAAAAATCTACCAGATGGTCATTTTAATAAATACATTGAAGTCTTTTTTTTTATTTTTTCCAATTTTGTTGAATAACATAACAGAAACTTTCAGACCATCAAACCAGTTTTCACAATCTGTCATTAAGTTTGCATTTCACAGAAATAGTCCTGACGAGCACTAATAGATGAATGTTTGTGCAATAATAAAACAGTCTAAGGCATATTTACACCATCCTTACATACAGAACACTGTACACACAAAAAAATCACAGATCCAGAACAAAGCAAATTGAATCCTCTAGACATGTCACGTTTATAAGCTTGGCATTAAACAAATATTTATCCAAGCAACAGACAAATCTTTTGTTCTTGTGTGATTTATTTGTAACATTGTGCTCATGCAAAATGGATATTTGCTTTATTGCATTAACATTGAAAGAATACCGGGACTTGATTCTGAAACCAGTTCACTCAAATATAAAACTCTGCTCTCTCTTTATTTGTAGTTGGAGTCATTGTTACTGCTAACATAAAATGAAGTTATCTGATGACGGGGTTTGTATGTGATAAATTCCAAAATGACAATGAAGGTGATTATATTTTGAACTCTTTCTTGATCATGCACATTTTATTTTACTATTAGAAAATGGTTTAGACCCAATACCTTTTGCTTTTTATTTCTATGTTTTTTTTAAAGAAATCACATACTTTCCAACATCCACTGTTCACAGAAAGAAATGAGCAGCAGAAATCACTCTGACTGCAGAACATACCATAAGGACATCAGTAGGATAGTGGCAACTTAATAAACATCAAATGCACCAGAGATACATCATGAAAGAGGTGATTACTATAACCCATATTTTTGTAAGAGTTCAGACTGCCACGGACGTTTGCGCTCTGGAAAGTAATCTGGAATGTGGATTTTTTTAAAATCTTGAATACATTTTCTCATTTCTTCTTCAACACTCAGCTTCTCACACACCTTCTTTTTAGAAAGATTTGTTTCTCTGGATTTGCTAATGAGAGTTTGAAAGAGCTCACTGTTCCTGCGTTTGTCTGGTGGTGGCATCCACTGCACAGGGGCCTTCTTTGATGGGCGATCCAAAGTTAGAGTATTTGGCTGGTGTCCTGTAGCCTGTTGGTTGCTGGCAGCATTTTCTTGAGGAGTGCTAGCCTCTGAATGGCTGTCACAACTAGAAGTGGACAACTCATTACATGAAGTCCCGCTTTCACTTCCTTTGTCTGTGACTTTGTCATGGTTCCTTTCCTCATGCTCTTGTTTAGGAGAGACAGTTCTCTGTGGTGGTCCTAACAAAAAGGAAAAAAAAATCCATTAAGCAAGCAAGGGCCTAAAGAGAAAAACTAAACTCTGTTTTTATAATTTTTAATTACAGTGAATTCTGCTTGATAGAATCACTGGTTAATAGAATCAGCCAAATTTTGTAATCAATATGAGAATACCAAAACCATCTGTATATTATTACATGTAAAAATTGCTCATATTACAATCACAATTTTCAATTTTTGGAATCATTTTACCTGAGAACCCTGAAGATTTTGCAGTTTTGTGAGGAGCCCTCTGAAGACTGCCAGGGCTCCAGCCTGCAGGGGGAAGGGAGGGAATGGAAGGAGGGCCGTCAGGCAGCGGGCAGTATGTGCATGTACTGTACATGCACATGGCCCTAGGCAACCTGGAGATCAGCTCCTGCAGGTAAGTGGGAGGGAGAATTGAGCACCTGTAAGGAGGATAGGAGGGAGCTGGGCAGGGCTGGCACCTCAGCTGTGAGTGGGACGGTTCCACAAGTGGTTCATCCAGGGGTTGGGGTGGGGGCTGAGCTCCCTGGTGACTTGTCCCCTGCGAGCACAGCAACTTTGAGGGGCACAACCCTGTGCCACTGCCCTCACTACCTGTACCCGCCCCCAGCCCCGCCCCATGCATAGATCTGGGGGGCACAGGTCCCCCTTGTCGTCCCTAGGAGTGCGCACCATGCTAGGGAGCTGGCCTCACTGGGCTTCACGCTGCTGCAGCAGCTGTTACCTCCAGGGGGCTTTGAACCTGGGTCCCTGGCCCCATAGTCCTAGCAGCTGGGGCCCTCTCTGGCAGGGCTGGAAGGCTAGGGGCTGTGGGGCGAGAGGCACCAGCAGGGCTGTGGGGGCTGTGAGTGGGGAGTGAGTATTTGTTTTCTTAAAAGAACAGGTCTCCTTTTAATGGAATCAGCTGGTTACTAGAATCAAATCGCCATTTCCCAACGTGATTCCAACAAGAGGAACCCACTGTAACATGCTGCACTGTCACAAGTTGGGACCAGATTCTCAGCTAGTGGAAGTTGTTACAAAATCATCTTATTCAGTCGACAGCAACCTGAGGGCGTGATACTACATGTGTGTTCAAAACAATATTCTCCCCACTAAAATATATTCCTATGTCAAAAATTAATTCATTGCCTGCAGAAGACTCTAGGTAATGACATGTGCAAAAGAGCCAATTTCAGAGAGCTCAGGAGGCTAGTTGAGGAGGCGCTGCGGGACTGTAGGGTTGAGGACATGGGCGTTCATGAAGGGTGGGTGTTCCTTAAGGAGATGATCCTCCGAGCCCAAGGGGCGACCGTTCCTGCCCGATGCAAGATGGGCAAAAGAGCCCAGAAGCCCCCATGGCTTAATAGGGATATTCGGGGGACCCTGAGGGCTAAGAGGGAGGCTTACTATCTTTGGAAGAGAGGAGCAGTCTCCAAAGAGGAGTACTCCTCTTGTGCTAGGGAGTGCAGGAGGGATATTAGGAAGGCCAAGGCAGTAGAGCTCCGCCTGGCGACTAGGATAAAGGACAACAGGAAGTCCTTTTTCAAGTATTTGGGGAGCAAAAAGAGAGCCCCGGGCAACATCGGGCCCCTGAGGGACTCGTCGGGCAACCTGGTGCTCGCAGCCGATGGGAAGGCAGAGATCCTCAATGGGTTCTTTGCCTCAGTCTTCCTGAGGGGGGACTAGGACTTCCCTCCCATTGGAAGCCTATATTCCCTCTCGGGAATCACTGCTAGGCTGTGGGTGAGGGTTGACCTGGTGGAGGGGCTTCTGGAAGGGCTGAATGTCTTTAAGTCGGCGTGCCTGGATGACCTACACCCAAGGGTGTTGAGGGAGCTGGCGGGGGTAATTGCTGAGCCCTTGGCTCAGTTATATGAGCTCTCTTGGAGCTCTGGACAAGTGCTGGAGGACTGGAAGGTGGCCAATGTGGTCCCTATCTTTAAGAAGGGGAGGAAGGAGGACCCGGAG
>JAGPOW010001338.1:46882455-46939493 GCA_030014935.1 Caiman crocodilus
TTGGACATTAGGAAACACTACTTCACAGTTAGGGTGGCTAGGATGTGGAACCGGCTTCCTAGGGAAGTTGTTCTTGCTCCTACCTTGGGCATCTTCAAGTGTAGATTAGATAGGTACTTGGCTGGAGTCCTGTGACCCCGGCACTCGTTCCTGCCACTGGCAGGGGGTCAGACTAGATGGCCTGCTTTAGGCCCCTTCTGACCCTAGATACTATGATACTATGATAATGCTGGCAGGTTATCTGAACCAGAAATCTCTTCAGGCATGTTTAAATAAGCTATTTTGCTATTACTTTCCCATCAGTTTATGGGAAAATTTATTTTTGAGGATTAGGAAAATAATACCATACAATTTGCAAAACTTTTCCTTTGCTTAAGTGAAAATGTTATGTTACTGTTATGGTTGCATTTTGGGAAACTCCAGGCTGTTTTTTTCTCAGAGGTTGGTTCAGATGTCTCTAGATATCCCCATTGTACTGAAACTTAAAATTCAAAAGTAGAAGTATTCTACTAGTATCAGGGAGTGTCTACATGAGATGCTTACTGCACATTAGCCTAATAACACTGCATAGTGGCATAGCAATTAAAAACTGTGCTAATAGCCTACTGCGCAGTGTTATTAGGCTAATGTGCAGTGAGCATCACAAAAAAACAGTGTGCCAGTGCTACTGCATAGTAACTCTAGTTACTGGGCATTTAGTTAGTACTTTATTAAACAAGTACTAAACTAAATGTGCAATACCTAAAATGCATTAATGAACGTGTAGAAGCACCCACAATGTATGTACTGTTAACTGAGATTCTTGGGGCCCAGTTCCAGTTACACATCTGTTTTGTGCCACTGACTTTTGTGAAATTACAGTAAATTCAGTTAATCTTGGTATGAATTCAGTTGCTGATCTCATGTCATACAAGCCAGCATGTAAAAGGCTGGTATGCAGTTCTTAATAAGATGATATAGGAACTTCTGTACCATCTGTGAGTCCAAAGACATTTGATGGCTTATTACTGACTTTGTGGTGCTGAATATCAAATGGCTTTTATTGTCTCTGGATATTATTTTTGCTCTGATATTCCTCAGTAAAATATAAACATGAAGCATTAGATGAGCATTACTTAATGCCAAGTGTTTTCACCTCTGCAGGCCTTATTTCAAATCTATAGCTGTAAAACAACAATTTCACAGGTGAAACAAATGTAATGACGCTATTTAGAAAGATGTCCACTCACATCATCAAGTTTTGGATCAGACTCTTGGGGCTAGATATATAAGCATCTAAAGATGTAAATAGAGGCCAACAGTATTTGAATAGGATTTGGCACCAAAATCTGATTAGGGCCTGCTTAAATTCCCTTTGGCAACAATTTGCAATACTAGAAATCCAAATACCTTGGAAAATTGAGCCTTTGCTTTCTTAGTTCAATATAACTGATGACAAGCTTTGCATAATACTAGAAGTTTAAGCATATTACAGATCATCTATGAGAAAGACTAGGAGCAGTCTGAGAGCATATTTTCAGCCACCTACTGAACATTTTTAAAAATTGAGAATCACCCACACATATATAAAATGTATAAAAAAGAACAAATATTCTTAATATCTTATAATGTAATACAGCAAAGCCTGTGTTAACTGGCACTTTACAAGCCAGCATGCTCTGTTAACTGGCAAAGATGCCTGTTTGGGCTGCTCAGTTATCCAGCATATTTTGTTATCTGGCACTCCCCATTCCCCGTGGGTGCCGGATAACAAAGCTTTCACTGTATTATGATTCGGATTAACCTGAAAATGTTGAAATGTTCTCTGGCTGTATGAAATATGGTATAAAACCACAAAACTTATACATAATATCCTACCAGCATTTTTCTTTTATTTTAGTCATCAGTTTAAGACTTCCTTAGGTACCTGCAACATTACCATGAATCATTTACTGAAAGATGAATAATCAAGAAAGGACACAAATGTCCATCATGGCTTGTCCTGACCTTATTAGCTGTAGAAAATACAAATCAATTTCTATTTCCCTGGTTAATACCAAACTTATAATTCATGGCTGGAGCAATTTGCCTTTACATACTCTTCCAAAGATGAGCACCTTCCAATTTCTTAAGATGTTATATCTGCCTTGCTTTTATTGTCACTGTTGGCATTTTATTTTATGATTTAAAAGCTTCTGTATACAAATGCTTTCCATATGCAAGAATTAAACATGTATATGACTTGTATATTGATTTCAGGCACAGCTTAAAAATCTTGAAGCTCTATAAATAAGTCAATGGAATTTTTCTGGGTTTACAACACATAATTGAGGCAGGAATTGGAGAGTCATCCCAGTTCACAATGATATACTCCACTGAATAACCTAAATTCAGGATTACTTTAGGCATTGCTCAGGTTTCATCCATATCTCTCACTTCAAAAATGAACAAATCCTTGATCATAAATAATACTCTTTTTTCTCCATTTTTTTCTAGGCCACCTGTTATTGATACTACATTAAAAAAAAATCAGAGAAGATTGTTCTGACAGTATTTTCAACCTAGGTAAAACCAGAAAGCACGGAAAATCTCAGGAAAGCCTAATCTCAAAAGGCTTCTATTTTCAATGTCTAAACCAGAGAGGTTTGGATAAATTTTAATTGGTCTCTAATCCAAAAGAGTCCTTGGAACTTTTGAGATTTACTTGCCACTTCAAAAGAAGAAGTATTCTACCAGTAACGGGGAGTGTCTTCATGAGATACTTACTGCACTTTAGCCTAATAATACTGTGTAGCAGCACAGTGGTTAAGAACCATACTAATAGCCTGCTGACATGCAGGTGTCAATGGGCTGGATATCTTACCAGCCATGCTCACATATAGGTTCCACCTTAATTTTTCATCCCTATCCCCACAATGACCTCACTCTAGAAATACACAGAGTTAGATTTCCCTACCTGGTGCCACTCCCCATGCTAGCTCGGGGGCTGGCAAGGGGCACAGATAAGCCTATGAACTGCATTTCATCAATCTCCTAAGTTCAGAAACTCATGGATTCAATATAGACATTGGAATTCTGACACACTACAACCCGCTGGACAGCTGAATTCCTAAGTACCTCTCCACTTTTACCTGCTACATCCTGCTTCTCCCCTACCCCAGCCTGTATCTTACCCCCTGACACCTCCATTTCCATTTTCACTAACTGGCTTTCTTGCCTTCATTGCATACCAGCCTCTGCCTTCTATACTATTCCTTCCATCCAGGAAGAGCACACACAACAACTGCAGGTGCTTCCTCAGCCTGACAACAGGTTTTCAACCTGAAAGCTTGCTAAGATATATTTCTCCAACTATTTAGTCAGTCTACTAAAAGATATCAGATTGACCCAGAGAAACATGTCTGCCTTAGACCAACATGGCTCCAACCTACACCCCTACCACCTGTCTCTGGTCAGCTGCCTGGAGGGAGACAAGTCCCTGAGCACATCTAAGCCCCAGAGCTGAGGCTGGCAGGGACAGTTCTTTGGCAGCTGCTGGAAAAGAAGCTTCTGCAGGAAAGAAAAGAACGGCTGTGTCAGTTTGGCTTCCTGAGATACTGCTAGTGTTATTTGTGCTGTTTACCTGTTGTTATTTAAAGTGATGGCTTGGAAAGAAGTTGTGGGGGAGGAGGAGGCCTCATTGGGGCATGCTACCATGCCATGTAGAGGCCCCAGTGCCAGTGAGGGTCCAGCAACAGGGGCAAAAAGAGCCTAGAGACAATAGAAGGTAGAGTGAGACTGAAACCTCATTACAGGGATGATATTAATATACTATCTGTGATGCATTAGGCATGGTAAGGCGTATTTGTGAGCCACCTGTCTAGCCCATAAGGTGTCCCTTTGAGGCACCTACTTAGATCAGGTCCCAACAAGGGGTCCGAGAACCTACAGGATTTAGTGGGGTCCATTAGGACCGTGACTGAGCTGAAGCTCGAGGGCAGCCTCCCTATATATTATCTTTTCCAACAAGACATAGCAGCAGGCAAGAAGAGAAGGTGCCTGCAGGGTGGACCTGGCACAGTCACAGGGCCCTAGGATTATCACAGGTACCTCTAGGGATCCTACTCCATGACACAGTTCAGCTTCCTGGAAATCCCTGTACCTTTCTCCTTGAAGCTCAGCAGTCTTTGTGGCCTCAGCAAGAGATACCATGCCTGCTATTTTCACCCCACTCCACCTTAACACATATACATGACATAAGTTTTGCTTGCCAGCACCTTAAGGTATGGTTTCCCAGAAACTCCTGCATCTTTGAAACTTGGCAGGATTCATGGTCTCACCAAGGGCTACCGTGCCTGATATTTTCATCCCATTCTGCCTTAAAACACACACATGACATGAGTTTTGTTCTCAGCACCTTGAGGTACAGTTTCCCAAAAATGGCTGTACCAATCTCCTTGAAACTTGGCAGACTTCACGCACTCAGAGGGGGCTACCATCTCTACAGGTTTCATCTAAATCAGGCAAGAAATGACAATTTTAGAAGCATTGTAGTCATTCCCCATTATAGCCTATGGCCAAGACACCGAAATGGCATTGAAACAGCATTGAAACTTGAAATAGTTTTGGTCAAAATTAAATAAGACAGCAATTTGAAATGCCAAAATGGATCACTGTCTAGATACAATACAGAATCCAAAATGAAAACGAAACACAGGCATTTCGCACAGCCTTAGTAAATACCTCAAACATTTTTGCATATAATATATATATATATATATGAGCAGGTAAAATATTGAATTCAATAGTTGTAGGGTTGGCAGGGCCCTGAGGAGATCATCTAGTCCGACTCTCTGCCATGGCAGGAAAGAGTACTGGGGTCAAACGACCCCAGTCAGGCGTTTGTCCAGCCTCCTTTTAAAGACCCCCAGGGTAGGAGCCAGCACGACTTCTTTTGGAAATTGGTTCCAGGTCCTAGGCACTCTGACAGTGAAATAACACTTCCTAATGTCTATCTTGAAGCTACCCTCTGCTAGCTTGTGTCCATTGTTTCTTGTAACTCTTGTAAAGTAATTTACTTTACCTGTTCCTGTCTTTTTTTCTATGTGCACTTTCATGTGAATTTTAGCAAAAAAAAGTCTTAGCAGAAACAATTAATAAAGCCACCAAAATTAATTTCAGGCAATTATAGCAAAATATTAACAGAAAGTGAGTCATACACTATTTGCACTAAAAATGTGACTGAACATTATATGAATATGAAAAGCAAACAAACTATGCCTTGCCTTGCCTTGCCTTGCCTTGCTATCTGTTTAATGCTAACAACCCAAATGCCTCAAATACAGAATTTTAAATAAGGAAAATTTCAAGGAATTATTCTTAAACAATTTTCAGATCAAGAATTGTTGGTTGAAGTTATTCAAGAAATAATTCTGAAAAGCATATGACATTGAAAAAAATTGTGAGCTGCTCCTGGACATTAATTAATGAAGAACTGAAACTATCTGACTAAATCATGCAAGAAGCAAGTTGGTATATATCTTTTATTGGATTAATTGTATAATTACATAGTGCTGGCTTTGTGTCTAAAAGCTTGTCTATCATCTCTCCAACTATACAGTTGGCCAAATAAAAAATATAATCAAAATAAAACCCCTTATTTTTCAGATATTTGTGAGACCATCAAGCCAACAAAAATGCTCCAACCCTAATATTTCATGGAAGTTTTTTTTAATTCAATTTCCTATAAAAGAGAAAAATGTCTAGTCAGAAACACTAGCATACTGTAATATCAATATTATTACTTGTTATATTTTAGCACTTAAAATATTTACTTTCTTACAATTTCATAATTTGGACTTAAAATTAGGGTGATCATATTCCAATCCAAATAACTGCTTCTGTTACAGGTGCACTGACAGAAAACAAAGATGCTGGTTTCCTGCTTCAGCTACCGTACATGTGTTCTGAGCTTTTATAATTTAGTCTGGTTTGGCCAACCAGTGGCATGGGTGCCACAAGTGATGGAGCAGCCTCTGTATGTAGCACATGGTAGATTGGGGAGGGGCAGGCAACATAGTGGCAGATAAGGCAGGGAGCAGAAAGCAGGGAGTTAGATTAAACAGGGAGCACAGGATAGAGAGCAAAAAGCAGAGCAGCAGCTTGGTCAGGGGGCACAGGGTATGAAGCAGAAAAATGAGAAGCACCTGAGGTAAGAGAAAGAATCCAAGTAGCACTTGGAGACAGTACAGGGCTAATTTGTGGCATAGCTGCTAAAAAACCTGGGCCTCAGTGATTTAGCCTATGTGTATAACACCAGATTCATTAATGCTTCTTTCTCCTCCGCATTTTATTCATAGGGCATGTCTCATAGTGTTTTTTCTGTTTGTTTTTGTGCTCCAAAACATTCTGAGCATAATCAGTTAGCTATTTCATGTACTATACATTTTATATGTGAAAAATGCTGATAAAAATCATAGTTTGAAAATAAAATATCCAACACACCAAGTGTGCCCTATATATAGCAACAAAGAATTGGTCAGAAAATAAATATTTCTATTACGTAAAACATTAGGTACCAAGGAAATGATCATCCATGCAACAAAAAATAAAATGTTTTGGATTTTAATCAGACAAAATCTAACTTTTTCATTTTTAAAGAAAAGCTGTTTTAGATTTAAACTGGATAATCTTGGGGTCTGTTTATTTAAATGCTATTTATACCATCTGCATGGTAAGAACAAGATGGTATGGAGCAACTTCATGGTTAAGAAAGAAATAGAGAAGCTTTCCGTAATCACAGTACCCTTCTTCAGGGCTCTCACCCAAAACCCATTTTTTAAAAATGTACTGATTTTAGACTCTTCCTTTGTCAAAGGTGGGGCAGAATTCTTGCTATATGCAACTTTACATAACTTTCTGCTACTCTGGGCTGGACACAGGTATGGGCAAACCAGGGAACCACCCAGGGCCTGGACAGAAAGGGGGCCTGAAAATGTTTTTAGGTTTTTTTTCCCATTGTCTGATTATTATTAGCATTATCTCTGGTGAAGGGGGGCTCAATACTAAAAGTCCTCCTGGGGCCACCAGGAGTCTAGGTATGGTGCTGCTGCTACGTATAGGTATCACAATTTGCATAGAATTTGATCTTGTACTATACATTAACTCAAGACCTATGTACCATTTTAATTCTTGCTTTAAACCTCTATGACCTTTTAATTAGGAATTAAGCAGTGCAACAACCTTATCTGACCCTTCTGAGAAAGGATAACTTTTATCCATTCTGCACACTACACGTGGACTCTATTTTTTATCTTCCAGAAGGGGATTATTTAGTGTATGGAATTTCTAAATTTTACAAGGGCATAGCTCTCAAATCCTGAACTTAAGAGTTTCAACTTAAAGATTTCAGTGTAGCAAAATTTTCTGTTCATGATTTTTTTATGTTCTGCAGTTTTCATTCAACATTTTCAAAGCAGTAAGACTTTCTTAAGCTTTCTTAAAATCCAAAATCCACTGAATTGAGTTTAAGTCTCTGCACCTATCTATATTTAATATACAATATTAAAATATTCCTGGGAAGGATGATTGGAACCCAAGTTTTTCCCCTCTTTGTTCTCTAGACCGATGAATATTTAGTCATTCCATGACAAGTAGAACAGCTTCAAGATGAAAGATTATGAGTGCTCTTTTCATCTGAGACTACCTGGCAGTTCCATTGAAGAGGAAGGCTCCAACTCTCTTAAACTAAAGAGACATGTATTACCTGCATCTTGAGTAAATACAGTAAACCCACATCTTGAGTAAATACTTTAAACTATGAGCTATTAGATACAAGGGCTACTTATTGCATTTGATATACAACACGATCTGTTAGGCCTGCCCTGAGAATCCCTGTTGAATTGGGTTCTCCAGGTGAGATATGCAAAGTAAATCCTAAATAGCCTTAGATCTGATACAGGCTCAGCAATGACTAGACTGAAATGCTTTCAGTCATGCAGTGAAGTAGGCCTTTAGGTACCTGGGGAATTTTAATATATGAAATTTGGGTGTACACCAAAGGCTAGGTATGGCAGCTGAGCAAGGGCTTGAAGGATATGGACACTTAAATAATCCCTAAACCTTAAAATCCCTTTAATGGATCAACATTAATATCCAAAAAAATTGCAGCTTCAGAGCCATAGTTTATATAAATCAACGTGTCCTCCACAAAAATTGGACAAATCAATACCCTGATGAATTATATATACTGATGATGGTGTCCCAAAGTTCAGCAATGTTTCTACCTATGTATGTGAAAGAGCATGACCATGTTAAAGCCAATGACCCCAATGGTGTTAGAATTTACTTTTAATTGGTAGAAGAGTCTTATGTCCCTAATTTCATTTGCATATGTCTCCTTTTCACTACTGAGAATTCACAAAGGTCCTTGGCTGGGTGTAATTTACTGTAAAACTGTTCCAAAGTGGGTGCAAAGGCAGGACTAGTACATTTTACTCTCCTTCTGTGTAATAACTTCAAAGGGACTTTTCTGAAATTTTCTCCCAAACTGGCCTTTGGATGAAAAAAATATCATTATTTCAGGCCAGAAGAAAATATGAGTATGCTGACTATATGAAAAACAGACTTTTGTAGCAAAATGTACAGAACCCTTAAATGGAGTTTTTAGCTCAAGACACCTGACATCATAATAAAACGTTTATTATAAAAAAAATTGTCAAAAGAACCTAAATAAACTATGGGAATCATAAAAATAGGAAGATTACAAAATGGTAAAACAGATTCCCTGATTTGTTTGGACTGAAACAAATTTGTTTGTTCTGTTAGTTTTTATTTCATTTGCAATATAAAAGAACAAAATGATTTCTTCTAATAATGATTACAATTCTCCATAACCATCTACACTGGGGGTGTGTTCCTTTCTGATATCAACGCTACATTTGGACATGGCATGTGTTATTTAGCTTTTATTAGGCTCAGAAGTATTAAGATTTTTTTGGAAATATTTATTTGTTGTTTGAACTCACAGACATTTCAAAATGAAGACTATGTGTATGATTGCACACTCGATGGAGCCTTTTATTTTAATCTCCTTACCTGCCATGAGTTGATAAAAAGACTCACTGTGTAAAATGTTACTGCAGTGGGCACAATTCCCACAGGGGAAATTACCCTTTAATAGTGTTAAGCTCAATGGCGTGTGAATGGTTATGTGGTACTTGAAATGAATGAACCAATTTATCTTTAAGATTAGGACCACATGCCTGTTAGTGATCAGTGCTTTGTCTCAAAAGAAAGAAAAAACATAAAAACATTTTTGGTCATATTTACTACCATCTGGTGTTAAAACTGAAAATAAGATAGCCTTTGAAATGGCATCCTAAACACATTTTAGAAAAGGTATGATGGAATGAGTTATAAACATTCTCTGAGAAAAGTCATCTGTGTGGTAACTATAATTCATTCATTTATTGTTGCCATAGTTATAATACACATAATATTAGAATCCATTTTAGTGTGCATCGAGAGGAAAAAGACTGAGCCACCATCAAGATAACTAAAGAGCTTTGAGCCCTTCAGAAAAAAGAAATTTTATACAAACATATGCTATCTACATCAGTTTACATTACTTCTTCCTGAAACCAATACACCAGTGGACAGGGGTTTCCTTTCTTGCCACTAAATTGTAGATAGAAGAAAAGACAAATCTCAGAGCACTGACCTTTAGGTTACAGGCAGAAGTTACACATAAACCAGCATAAGTGATAGGAAACTGATTCAAACTTGTGACATAACAGAAGTTCAGCACACATAAACTGCTTTCAAAATGGCTGAACCCAGTTTAAGATAAGCCTGGTAGGATGTAATATCAAATTTAACTGGTTTAGGTTAAATCAGTCTATCAAGCCTGTGTCCCAGATCCCTTCTTGACTGAAGTTACCTAAGGCCCCAGCACCCCAGGATGCTCTGAAGCCCTGGGCCATGCTGTCTGCTCCAATGGAGCAAGGTCCCCACCCCCAGCTGTCACAGAGATAAGACTGTAAAGCCTCTGCTCCCTAGCCTGAGCCATGCCTGTTCCTGTCAGATCTGGTTCTGATGAATAGCTCCCTGGCTTCCCAGTCCAGGCCTGGACAGCATGGAGGGATGGAAAAGCCCCCCCCGGCAGGTGTTCCCCCTCAGCCCACCAAACCCTTGAGCTACAAAAGCTCATACCCTTGCCAGCCATTGGCCTCTATGAGAGACAGGGGGAGGAAACACAACCCGTAGCCTGGCACCAGCCCCACACTCCCAGCAGGAATCTACATAGCATGGGGGAGGAAAGCCCCCTCTCCCTCCATGGAGGTTTTTACCTATACCATGCAGACCTCTCCTGGGCAGGGAGTGGTGCCAGGCCAGAGGGCATTTGTTCCCCCACCCACCACTTCTCAGAGAGGCTGGAGCTTCTCCAGCCTAGCTCCCTGGCCTGCAGGCAAGGGGAAAGACCCCTGTGGGGGCTCCTCCCCATGCCATGCAGACCTTTGCTGGGGACAGTCAGTGCTGGCAGCTGGCAGGGCTAGCATTTTCCCTGCTTGGCTTCCTGGGCTTCAGGCAAGGGATACCTCACCAGGGGGGCTTCCCCTCTCCACCTTGCAGACCCCTGCTAGTGAGGGCTGGTGCTGGGCTGGGGGGTGCTTTCACTCCCCCTGCTCCCCACCTCTCAGAGAAATAGGTGGCTGGCAAAGTGGTAGAGCTGGGGAGAGATTGTCTGCTATGCAGCTTAGAAAAAACAGCAAAAATGTAATCGATTTTACTTCAGGCTTTTTGAACCGCTGTACTTAGCCTTAAAGGGAATTATAATGACTCACATCCTGACTTTTATGACAAACTTTTGAGGAACATGGATATTCTCAAAAACAAACAAAGAAACTCCATGTCCCTTGTCTTTTAAGACAATAGCCCTCCCATATAACTTTAACTACTAGAACTGAGCAACCAAAACCATCTAGATTTCAGTAATATCTGGAAGATAATTTTTTCCCTCAGTTTGAATCTGTAAATATGTTTGCTCACAGCTCCTTCTCTTTATATAGCATGTTCTGGTTTACAGCAATTCTAAACCATTTTGAAACTACAGTCCACTTCTGGCCCCCATAGCCACCTTCCTTGTGGTCCCTTTGTGAAACATGGTGCAGACACCTGAGCTAGCGCTGCATGCACTATCTCTAGAACAGAACCAGTACAGTTGTATTTGTGTGGTTCTGTACCACAATTTATTGGCACTCACTCTCAGCAGACCTAATATATTTGTCCTCATTTCTGCACTGTGGCAGCTCCAAGATGTAGTAAACATGTAGCAGCCTGGCATCTTAACACAAAGGTGCTAGGCACATGGCAGATGGTGAGTAAAGGGGCAGCTAGTTGAAAACTACTGTTTAAGAACTGGATTTTTTTGTGCTGTTCAAAAATGTTCACAATCTTGCCACAACCCCAACAATATTTTTCCTTCTTCTTCCAAATGATGATACATCCTGGATTTAGGCTTGAAAAGTTGGTAGTTTTACCTATAGTATGTTTTTCTACCAATGAGATCACAAAGGGCAACTGGGCTGAAGTGTCACGAGACAATGAAAACATTATTAAAATATTTAGCAAAAAAAACCTAGTTGCATCATTCCCACATCTACATTCCCAAGCCCAGCACACCCTTATTTTCAAGGACATATTTTCTAAGTCAGCTTCTCATAACATACACACAAAATACATAAACTCATTACTGTCCTCATTGGTAACTATTTTATTCCTATTTTATAGTAAACATACAGATATTGAAAAAAATGATTTCAAATAAAGGATTTTAAACATGAAAAGGCAAAGAAACGTTGCCCTGAAGGAAGGAATCACCTCTCTCTGAAACCTGAGAAAAAAATCTTTTCTCAGTCTCAAATTTGGCAGTACGTTTAGTCATGTACAGGCAAACAAGAATCATCACAGTTAAGAATCGAATATCATTTGTCCCATAAGTTGTCATTGACTTCAGCGGGAGTTTCCAGGCAAAAAGGTCTTCTGCGAGTTACATTACCTACTGAGGTACTTAAATATAAATGTGAATATAACTATAAATAAGGAATCTAAATTAAGATAACCACTTCTGAGAAATCTTACCCCTAATATATTCTTTTGTGAGGAGGAAAACTTTATTTAGCATTTTTTGGTTAAGTTTTTCCATTTTCACTCAACAGGATCCTGCTATTGTTTGTTTAGTGAATGGCACTGTAAAATATGCAAAAAGCAAGACAACTCTTATTTTCACTTTTTAAATTTGATGCTTCACATAATTTAAAGTATTTATTCTTTGCTAATCTCTTCAGTTTCCAGGTTGTGTTCTGCCATTTTTTCTATACAAAGGTGTTTTAGAAAGTAATGGAAATTTTGAAATAAAGCCATTTTGTGTACAATAATCTATTATTGGATGGACTACACCACTTTTCTACATAGTCATAAACAACCGTCAGAATTCCCATTCATTGCATACTAAATAGTTTTATTTCAAAACTGCAGTTACTTTCTGAAACATCATTGCAGTTTTCTTTCCTACTAACATGTATAACAACATAACCTATACAAAACGTATATGATATAAAACATTCTAGCAGGGATATGTGAAAAATTATGTGCATAGTCCCAGGTATTAAAGGATACCTCAAATCAGGAAAATAATGCACAGTCAGGCCTCGATTTACATGGTGGTTACGTTCTTGAAAAGACATTGTGCAAATAGAAATCACATAAAAAGATACCAAGGGTCTATGGGAAATAAGGGTTTAGGTTCCAGATGTGGTTGATAATTTGGCTGATAAATGCCCGTGTGTGTGAGCAGCCACAGCACAGCATGCAGCCAGAATGGAGAAGAGCCCAACAGCTTGGAGAGCTGCATGCAGCTGGTAAGTCTGGTGGCAGAAGGGGACAGGGAAGGGAAGGGGTGCTGGGAGGAAGATAGATGCCCTCTGTGCTAAGGGAGGAGTGGGGCAGATGCTGGGGCAGAAGCTACCCAGCTGGGGTGGGGCAGGCATGGGACAAAGCCATGTCTTGTCCAGCATGCATAGAGGAGGGATGGCTCCTACTACTGTGCACACTCTGGGAGGGCACTGGGATGGGTCATGTGACCCTGGCTCTGCACAGGGTGGGGTGTGGTGGGCTGCTGCTGTGGGCTGGAGCCAGGTGTGCACCAGGCTTTGCTCAGAGGGGGCTGGGTTTGGGGCAGGCAGCGGCAGCACAGGGAGGAGGCTATGGTGGGGGGGGGGGCTGCAGCCACTCCAAATTTTATTGTAGCCCCCCTGGAGTCCCCTTCCAGTGATGCTGCTGCCCACCCCAAGCTCAGCCCAGCTCAGCGCCCACCAAGAGCCCTGTGCAGCCTCAGCTCCAGCTCCAGCTCCAGCTCCAGCTCCAGCCTGCAGCTGCAGCCCGCCTGACCCCTTGCATATCTGAGAGGCACACACTTCCCCCTGTGCCCTCCTGGAATGTGCACAGCTGTGGGAGCCACCCCTCCTAGCCCCTCAGAAGAGCCATGGTGCTGTCCAATACCAGCCCTGTCCCAGCTAGGCAGCGCCTACCCCAGTTCCTGCTCCACTCCCTCCCTCACCACTGGGGACATTGATCTACCCCACCACACACACCCCTTCCCTCCCCACTCTGCTTCTACCACAACACAACACACTTACCGGCTACACTGAGTGCAGTGTGGTGGAGAGGGGGCGGGAAGTGACCAGCTGATTCTAGCTGCATCTATGCATCTGGGCAAGCACACTGCACCATGTAAAACTAACTAATTAAACTAAACTAAACTGTTCACAGTGAGTTATTCTCAAATTTGAAGAACAAATTTATAAAATATATACAATGTATACAATTTCCATGTGGATTTGTATAGTACTGCACCTTTAACATTGGCCCCTGTGACAGTTCAAATTCTTTGGTCAACCAGGAGTCAGTCACATGGCCAGAAATTTCTGCTGAGCGCTTTACCTAACTAAATAATGAACAGAAATGGTCAGCATTATGATTCCTTGAAACATATATATTACCAAGTTAAAATGTAATTCAGATCAAATATTTCAACAATGGCAGCACTATCCATCTTTTGTTTCATCATTAATGTCTTATGCATGAGAAATAAACAGAATATGAAACCAATGGGGTATTACATTTCAAATTATATAAACATGCCAATAATAAAATATCAACTCTATATCCAAATTCCAAGACCTGCTTTATGGATTATTCAAAACATCCATTTTGAGTAAACTGATTGTCTTTGGAAAAATGTGTAGAAAACCAAATTAATTTATATGATGAAGATCTTAAATAATAAAAATATGTTATATATATAAACTTACTGCCTTTAATGACAAAGAACAAAGCAGGAAAATGGATTTTAAATCACTTTGCGTATAATATCCAACTTCCACATGGAAAAATAGAACAGCATCCCAAATCAAGTCACTCTAATATATGTACAAAAGGCACTATTCAGTACTACACAAGTTCATTTGTTTACCTTTGTGTCTTATTTCAAATCAACAGGACTACATAAACATATAACTGCAGACCCTAAAAACTTAACCAAAATACAATATATTTTCGGTGGGATACTAGAAATTTAAGATTTCTATCAACATAGAATTAGCTTAGAACTACAGAAGGCTAACACAGAATTAAGGAAAAAGAATATATTGATATTTGAAATAAGACAGTATTTCCTTACACTTACATGCTAACTAGACAGCACCTGAAGGTGAAATTCATCCCATGTACATGGCACAAAGAGAAGGCCACTATGGGCACGCACCCAGACAAACATAGCCATGTGGTTTATGTCACTGCAAACACGTCTGCAGTGCTGCATGCCTCACACTCAGGTATTCTCTGCACTGCAAGAGCATGCTGCCCATGAGTGTACTGTTCTGGTTTTTTTTAGCCTGGGTTAAAAACCCATAAGAAAAAAATGGAGCAGCACATGCACGGACAGTGCGTGCCACTGAAAAGCAGAGTGGGGCTGCCCAGAGTCATGCTGTGGCTGCCAGCCAGGCTCCACCCAGCAGGATCACCATTGCTGCAGCCCCAGGAAGTCCCCAGAACCCCAGGTAAGGCTGCTGGGACCAGCACAGTGCTGACCCCAGCCTTCCCTACTGCCCCCAGGGTAACTTGCCATGTACCAAAGCATGTATGGCATGGGTATTCCCTGGAGACAAGTAGCTGCAGTGTGAAGTGCGCTGCTACTACTTGTCTCCAGGGAACCAAATGTCCAAACTTGTCTAGATGTGGCCTACAGGTGCATTCACATATGCAAGCATGTGCACTTGCAGCAGCCCAAATAGCATTGGCACAAATTTGCATCAGAGATTTGTCATGCACTTTAGTATGGGGCAAGTTTCATTCATAGAGTGCTTCTTGTAGTGTCTCAAACTGCTTTGAGGACCATGCTCTCCCATCTGGATGCAGCCTATGGGCGCTTCTGCATGTTGCCGTATAGCAATATTGCCACAGCACCATGCTGTAGTACTTCATTTTGGAAGTACAAAGTATGGGTGGTTACTGTGCTGTGTGCATGGCGCATGGTTAGATTTCACCCTGGGGGAGCACGCCACTAATGTGATATAGCTGCTGATCACGTGTAGACATACATGATCACTACGTTGCTGTAACACACTGTACAGAGAAATAGTGCATTGCTACGGTGATGTAGGATGATGTGTAGAAGTGCCCTATACCACATCAATCCTACATAGGTAATACAAAAATCTAGTTAAGACTTAATCATTATTGGCATGTAGAAAAGGACCCACTTCACTGGGCAATGTATAAATAGAACAAAAGGATAGACCTTTGACTTGCATGACCTCAGGTGTGGCTTGGGTGTGCCTTTGAGAAACACACCTAGAGTGCTGCTCACTTTGGGATACTCTTCGACCCCAAAACTCTCTCTGGTGTCTACTGCTTGGCCACTGAGAAACAGCTGAGATGTGCCAGAGGCCAACTCTGTGGCCTGTCTCTGAGGTCCAATCTCTCTCTCTCTCAGGCCTTGCCAGGCCTTAACAGAGGGGATTCTGTCAGCTAGAAGAATCACACCCTTGTCTAGTCATGTACTCAAAAAGAATGATCAATCATAGAGATTTGCTATTCTAATTATATTGTCCCCCTCAGGAGTGACTGGTGCCTCCTGAACCTGGGGGGGCACCCGCAGAAGCCACTGACCCTGTTGGGAGGGCACTAGTCCTACCAACAGCATCAGTGTTAGCTATCAGGAGGGCACGTGCACCTTTGTGCACCCCCTATCAGTCACCTATGGTCTCTCTTCCCCAAAAAGTTTGAGAAGCCTGTTATTATTTTTATGGGTTCCCTTCCTTTAAAATGAAATGTGAGATACCAGGCAGGTTGAGCAACAACTGAGCAGCTGGAGGAAGAAACGCTGGGTCATTGTGGTGGGCAACTCCTTCCTGAGAGGCATGGAGGGGTCTATCTGTTGACCAAATCCTATGACATGGGAGGTTTGCTGCCTACCCAGAGCCAAGATCTGAGACATCACTTTGAGGATTCCCAACCTCACCTGGCCCTCTGATTACTATGCCATGATTCTCATGCATGTGGGCATGGATGATGCAGTCAGGAGTAGTCCAGACTATGTCATGAGTGATTACAGGGTTCTGGGGGCCAGGGTTAGGAAGTAGGGGGCACAGGTGGTCTTGTCCATCCATCCAGTCAGCAGTCACCATCAGCATCAGGAAGCCTGCATCAGGGAAGTCAACCTGCAGCTCTGGAGTTGGTGCCATCATGCAACAGCAAATAGGTAGAGCCCTTGTGCTATCATTTCAACAGCAAATAGGTAGAGCCCTTTTCTCCCCAGTACCACCTGGGGAAAAGAGGAACAATGGTAATAAACTGATAGAGAATAGGTTTAGGTTAGAGATCAGAAGTCAATATTTTACAGTGAAGGTGGTCAAAATCTGGAACCAACTTCCCAGGGAAGTGGTCCTCACCCCTACCTTGGGCAAATTTAAGAGGAGGTTGGATGATCACCTGTCTGGGGTCTTGTGAACCCATCATTCATTCCTGCCTATGGCAGGGGGTCAGGCTAGATGATCTGTTCAGGTCCCTCCTGACCCTAGCTACTATGAAACTATGAAACTACTATGCGGGTTTTGGCTTCTACAACCGTGATCCACACTTTCATGGGAGAGGAATTGTGGGACAAGATGGTCTTCATCTCTCTTCTAAAGGTAAGACTCTGTTCTCTTATAGGTTGGCTGGTCTCCTCTGAAGGACTTTAAACTAGGTTAATCGGAGGTGGGGAAGCAGAGGAAGCACCACACTTCAAGAAGGATGAGGAGAATCTTGAGAGGGTTCAGAGAGGGGTCACTCATATGGTCAGAGACCTGCAGGCAAGGCCCTACAAGGAGAGACTAAGGGACCTAGATCTCTTCAGCCTTCTCAAGAGAAGGATGAGAGGTGATCTTGTGACTTCCTATAAATTAATTAGGGGAGGGTAGCAGGGAATAGGAGATGTTCTATTTACTAGGGTACTCCTGCAGTAAATAGGAACAATGTCCACAAATTGACACAGACCAGATTTAGGCTGGACATTAGGAAGAACTTTTTCACAATAAAGGTTGCTAGAATCTGGAATGGGCTTCCAAAGGAGGTGGTGCTGTCCCCTTCCCTGGGGGTCTTCAAGAGGAGACTGGACAAGCACCTAGCTAGGGTCGTCTGACCCCAGCGCTCCTTCCTGCCCAGGGCAGGGGGTTGGACTCAATGACCCCCTGAAGTCCCTTCCAACCTTAACATCTATGAATCTATGAAAAACAAATGCTAATTCCAACCCATTACTCCTCTCCAGTCACTAGGCTTCATAGGTATCAAAGAAACTCACTGTTTACTATTTGAAAGCTATTATCATATTATCATATCAATCCTGGCCCTATTATAGCAAATGCTATTTTATACCTATTGTATATAAATACCCCAAGGCATATAAACACAAGGCTTATTATAGCTTGATGTTACCTGTACATAGAGACCACACATACCATAACAGTAAAACAGACTTAAGAGACTATGGAACTATCCATAGTCCCCACTATCCCCTAGATCAGAGCAGGGTTTGTGACTCTAACCCAAGACAGGTACATTCTAAGTATAATGAGATAGCAGTTGGATATAAACAGGCAGATGAGGAAATACAAATAATCAGTGGGATAATTTTGGTAAAAGTGATAGGCAATAGTCCTGACACACTGCTTATTATTGTCATGGTTTTTTATAGGCATTTCATAGGGCAGTTTTAAGGAATATTTTGGAGGATAGAATTATAGAAAAATAGAGCTAGAAGGTCACTAGGTCATCTAGCCCAACCCCCAGCTCATGACACCTTTAAACCTGTCTAAAATATCTCAGTAGAGTGCCTATCTTTCACACAAAATTTCAAAGGACAGAGCTTGTACAACCTCTCTAGATAGTCTGCTCCAATGGTTACCCACTCTCATAGTTAGAAAGTTCTTCTGAATATCCAACCTACATTTCTTTTGCTACAGTTAAAATTATTACTTTTAGGCCTGTCTTCTGTGGCCACAGAGACTAGTCTGTCATCATGCTTCTTATAAACACCTATGGGTGTTTGTCTTTCGATATTTGAACACTGTTCTCAGAATCTCTCCCTCAGCCTTCTCTTCTTCAGACTAAATAATCCCAAATCTTCCAACTGTTTCTTGTAAATCATGTTTTCCAGGCCTCTAATAATTTTTGTTGTTTTGCACTGCACTCCTTTCAATTTTTCTATGTATCTATTGAAGTGAATGAGAGATGATAGTTAAGGTATAGATAGCTAATGAGGGGCCAGAAAAGTGAAGACAATCTATGTATCCATTCCATAGAGCTGCACATAGTATCTTCACACCTGATCAGATAACTAAGACTTTACTGATCACAATTCCAGTGAAGCTATCATTAGTAGGGATAGAAAGAATTAACTGTTGCCTTATTTTAAAAGTTTTAGAAATCTAAATCAGGAGACGGAGTCATTAAGACTTATGAGTTAAATGTTCAGCCAGACACCACATATAGCCAAAGAGAAAGTAGAATAATTTGTGTACAACTCATAAATTTAGATGAACACAATTTGGCAAGTTAACTTAATTATTTAGAGGCTATATATAATTAAATAAATATATTATAGAAATCATGATTGATTTGCAAAATAGTCATGGAAAATGGTTAAATATAATAAGTTATTTGCAGTGAGTTATTTCATCAGCTCTACGGAAAATTATAAGAAAAGATTGATTTTTTGTAAGCAAAAAAGTTTGTTTTTTTATGAAAACAGGGTTAAATTTGTATTGGATTTGTCAATATTTCTAAAATATTATTTAAGTCATAGAAATAATAAAAATTCTGAACCTGCATCAATCAGTGTCTTCCAAACAGGGTAAAGTGAGTGGTAAAGCCTTATCAGAGTGGTGCTACTTTTAAATGAAAACTAAGGAGAGAATCCTGTTTCGCATTACACCTCCAAATGGCAGTTACCCGGGTACACACCTGCTATTTAGGCATTTATGCCAAGTTTGTAATTCTGTGCGTGCATCCATACAGCAATTGAGCATGTTTAGTAACACGAACTGAGAAGGGATGCAGCTCCCTATGTACCTACCTGGATGAGTAGCCAGGCACGAAACCATAATCAGTGCATATTAGAAGGAGGGTACTCTTATGGTTTAGCAGAAAGGCACTCAACATTGAAATGGGATTCCAGGCCAAGGCCTCACCTCATTTACACATCCCAGCAGAGTGCTCTGGCCACCAGGTTATGGTTAGGCATTTACCAGTCCTTGTTATTGAAGCTGTCCTCTTGGGCAGCCAAGTGAGGAAGATATGTGGAAGTAAGAAGTAAAGATCCATTCAGAAGAGAAGGTGGCAAGGTGGTGGGTATTGCCTTGGAACAAAGAGAGCCCTTGCTCATGATGCAACAAAAGCTCCTCTGATGCTTGCTATACATTTTAGCAAATGCATTTTAAATACAAGATATACAGCTTCAAGAGGAGGGCGGGACATGGGACTGGATATGCCTAACCTGTGGGCTTCTGATTACAGTTCTGTGCTGAGAAGTTAGAAAGATGATTTTAAAGACCCCCCGGGTCTAGAAAATGGATCTCCTGCTTCCTGGATAAGTATCCTAACCACTAGCCTTTTGAGCTAAAATATGGAAGGGACCTTTCCTCCACTCCTTATTTTTGTTGAGCTACAATTTCAGAACTTAGGTACACGTGTACCTGAGTTAGTTTCCTCCTGAGCCAGTACACAACCTGTGGTAAGGCCCAAGTAGAAGTGTGAATACACTGCTGATTGAGTGCATAAAGTGAAATAGAATTTCTCACATAATCAACAGTGGAACTATAAGAAATACACCCAGTATTGTGAGACTCAGAAATTAATGTCAATATTAACAACACTAAGATAGGCTCCAACAGTAGATATAGAATATTATTTTCTCCATGCAGTTCAGAACTAAGGAAAGGCATTTGACGCCTGAAAGTTTATCCGATAGCTCTACCAACTATACAATTGGATCCAATATAAGACACCTCTTAGAACAACAGATATCTAGTGTAGATATAAGAAAAGAAAAAATACAGTGAGCAAATGGAATTCAGCAAGGAGTCAGCTACAAGAATTGAAGAAAATAATGTTATGATTTTTATACAATTTTACTTCAGTTCTGCAAACCTAGAAAACATTCAATTCTGGGGAGCTTTTCAGTTAGGCACACCATAGCATAGAGTAACTATTTTTCCTTCTTTATAGGAGTCCACAAATTTTGAACAGGGTGGGAGGGATTGGAAGTCAGGGAGAATAATCCTAAAAACTTATATTTAGAAACAGAAAGGATATGTTGAACAATGACTTTCATGTTCTATCTCATATCTGCTAAACAAACATCTGCAGTTTTCTCTCTACCATTAATATACCCTTCAGTGAAAACAGATTTACTGGTTATTACTAATAGTTCAAGCTCAGCTTGACCTCAGGCACAGCCAGTAATTGTTTTTGCTACAGTTTCATTAAGTCAAAACTAATTTACTTTCCCTTCTTTTTTTTTGCCTATCCTGGACTGGCTCAGTAGAAGATTGGCCAGCAGGTGAAATAATGATGGAAAGAATGCTACAGAGAAAGACATGGTGATACAAAGAATTACTCAACACATATTAATAAGTAGCCATTAATAATGGTTATAATCTCATTCAGTGCTAATTAGGATTTTCATTGCATTCTGCTAGAGATAGTTTCCTAAATATTAGCTGTGTAACACAGTAAAAAAATACAAATGAATATTTAAAAATTAACAAAAAAGCAGATACGTTTGATTTGGTATTAACAGATACAGTTTTGTAATTATCCTAAGATTTGCAAACATTTAGTATTTCAAAATCTACTGCATATTGAAAAAATGTGTTGTTTTTGAAAATTAATACAAGGCAATCCTGCTTAAATAAGTATTTTTTTGTTTTGTTTTTTTATGTGCAACCCTACATTTACCCAACATGCAAACCCTGCTCCTAGCTGCAGCAGGCAGCAATCTGTTCTGTCAGTATTCAAAGCTGTTCATTTTGTCTGAACTCCCAAACAATCTTTCACAACATTGCATAGCCATAGCAATTGCTCAACACATAAGCATAGTTATAGCATGGTTGTATTAACCACAGAGAACACAATAGGTAGTGGAGGGGCACTGCATCAGAAATGATGTACAAAAATAACTGTATTAGGAAAAATGGTGAGCTAAGTAAAACTGCATCAAAACAAAACAGATATTGTTTCAAATACCTAAATGGCAGCAATTACAGAGAGAATGGAGATGGACTTTTCTCTGTAGCCCCCAGAGACATAACTAAGAGCAATGTCCTCAAACTGCACCAGAGGAAACTTAGGTTGGTATTAGAAGGAACGTTTTTTCTTCTGATTTTGAGGATGGTCAAGCATTAGAACAGGCTACCTAGAAAAATTGGGGACTCTGAATCCTTAGAAATTTTTAAGCGAAGACTGAACAGATGCTTGCCTGGGATAGTTTCTTCAGGAACAACCCTGCTTTGGGCAAGGGACAGAGCTAGATGACTTTGTGGCTAGGGACAGAAGTTATACATAAACCTGTTTAAGTGATCAGAAACTGATTTAAACCCATATGAGAGCAGAAATTCACTGTACATAAACCAGTTTCAAAATGGCTTAAACTGGTTTAAGAAAAACTTAGTTGAATGTAATATCAGAAGTAGTATCAAATGTCCTTTTTCAGAAGGCGAGCTGGAGGAAAAGCAAGAGCAACATTGGACCCCTGCTGAGCCAGATGGGACGACTGACAACTGATGTCCAGGAAAAAGACAATCTATTAAATGGGTATTTTGTGTCAGTTTTTCATCAGTCCCATGGGATACCCATGCCCACTACAAGACAGGGGGGTCTGGGTGTGGAATCTGGCAAACCAGCAGCCTGACTTCTATCCTAGGGAAGATCTTAGTAAAGTTTATCAAAGAGGCCATCCTTAATAGACTGGCCAACACCAACATCCTGAGGGATAGCTGGCACGGGTTTGTTGCAGGTAGGTCTTGCTTGACCGATTCCATTTCCTTTTATGACCAGGTGACCTATCACCTGGACAAGGGAGAAGAGATTTATGTCATATATCTTGACTTCAAAAAACCCTTCAATAAGGTATCCCATGATCACCACTTGGCAAAACTGGCCAATTGTAGCCTTTAGTCCACCACGATCCGCTGGCTCAGAAATTGGCTGCATGGTCAGACCCAGAGAGTGGTAATTGATGGAAGTCAATCGTCATGGTGCCCTGTGACCAGCAGGGTCTCCCAAGGCTGTCCTTGGACCCAAATTGTTCAACATCTTCATTAATGATGTGGACATTGGAGTCAGAAGTGGACTGGCCAAGTTCGCCAATGACACCAAACTTTGGGGCAAAGCATCTACATCTGAAGACAGGAGGGTGATCCAGGCTGACCTGGACAGGCTCAGTAAATGGATGAGAACACCTTGGTGTTTAAGACCAAAAAATGCAAGGTTCTCCACCTTGGGAGGAAAAACCTGTAGCATCTCCACCTTGGGAGGAAAAACCTGTAGCATCCTTATAGGTTTGACAGTGCTATGCTGGCTAGTATTACAGAAGAAAGAGACTTGGGGGTCATCATTGACCACAAGTTGAACATGAGCCTGCAATGCAATGCTGCGGCTAATAAAATGACAAAAACGCTGGCTTGCATCCATAGATGTTTTTCAAGCAAATCCCAGGACTCCCCTTGTACTTGGCCTTGGTGAGGCTGCAGCTGGAGTACTGCATCCAGTTTTGGGCACCACAATTCAAGAAGGATGTGGAGAAGCTTGAGAGTCCAGAGAAGAGCCACACACATGATTGTCAGAGATGAACAGTTAAGAGATGCCTTGGCACAGCTGTATTAGGCACATTGCGAGTCCCCGGCGCAGGGATTTCCCCTGTAAGGCGGGAAAAGTCCTTGGTGCAGAATCAGAGCCCGCCAAAAGTTTGCAGCTGCACCATGTAGTGCATGCTCACGATTGGCTCAGTGTAAATTATGCACAAGTGGTGGTCAGCAATTGGCTCGCTAGCCGTATAAAAGGCTTGGGTGATATCTGCCCAAGTTGGAGGAGAACTCGAGCATGCGTAGGGAATGATCCCCACATGTATTTCGGAGCCATGGAGGAAGCCTGATCAACCACCAACGACTCCCCATTGTGGTCGCCACAACGTACCCCATACCCCGTGTGAGTGTGAGCATTTTGGAGCCTGTCTACAGTTTCGTTTGTGTCTGTCTATGGATTGTGCCTACACTGCATACCTCATGTATACAGCTTGTAAGTAAAGTTTTTTGTTTCGACCACTGCTACCTCTCGTCCAACTAATTCCACTCTATCAGCGGCCCCATTCCACCGGCATTTCTTGGCCCCCACATGACGTCACAAACAGGATCGGTACGCCGGGAAGACCAAATGGAGCTGGAATTGGTTGAAGGTTGCCCCTGGTGCAGTGGAAAATGCCACATGCTAGACGCCGTGGAGTTGGGAGTACACATCACGTACCATCAAGTGGGCAGATCGGGTGGAAGATTTGTGAGTGGTTACTTTTCACTCGAGGGAGGAGGGGAACCTGCGAAAGTGTGGGAAATGCGTCTCCACCTGAGAGCATTTGGATGTGTGATGGGGAGTGAGAGGGTTCAATTTAAACCCAGAGATCAAGAGAGCAGTGAGTCCTCAGCCAGACAGAAGCTGAGTGAAGAAGATATAGCTCTCAGTTGGGAGTTTGTTCACTGTATGCGCTGTGTATGGGAGACTAAGGAGCCAGCACTAGTTAACTGGGACATGTTACCGGAGTTGGGAGAGTCGGAGCTTTTGGAGCTCCGTGGAGAAGTGGAGCCAGAGGGAGACTCCATGGTGGAAGGGACCGGCACAGAGTACGGGAAGGGGAAAATGCTGCGAGTAATGTTTCATACAGTCACGACCCTGATGCGGGAAAGGACTGAGTTGGAAGCCCGATTGTGTGCCGTTCACGTGGTCAAGCGGGTTGCAGCTACGGAGGAAAGCCGAGGTCCCCCATCATCACAAGATGGCAGTGAAATGGAAGGGAGCCGCCACGGAAAGGTCAAGAAGGAGGGTGGAGTTACCCACGGGAAGGCAGAGGAGGAGAGGAGCCTCCATGGAGGGACAAAAGAGGAGAGGAGCTGCCATGGAAAGGTAGAATAGGAGGGTGGAGCTATCGGCAAGCGGATGGAAGTAGCGACCCCACCCCCCAAGATCCCCAAGGGCCCACCTTGGGGCCATGGTAGAGAAGCAATGGGAGACAAACTGCAACCGAGTTCCCCGTCAGATGCAGAGAGGGCTAAGACAGCCACGCACCCTGTGGCAATGAGGAGCCAAGTGATGAGTGTGGCCTTCACTACTGCCCGCACCTATCACAGCAGAACCTGGACTGAATTACAGGCTTTATGTAAAAGGTCCAAGATAAGGTCAGCAGAAACCCTGGCTATGTGGATGGGATGCCTGGTCGTGGAGTTCGGATCTGACCTGGTGGACCAACATGAAGCGAGTTCTCTCACCAGACAAGCCTCGTGGAGTAGAGGACATGCTGCTGACATTGGAATGGTGATGTACAATGTTTATTGGCCTATTTTGCTTCCAGTACTTGTTGCAGGTCAGGCCAGCCAGAGAGCATATGCATGGCATGAAGGAGGACCATTAAGAATCAGTGTGGAACAGATCTTGCAAGCGATCACGGGGATTTCGTATTGCACATGGAATCCTAGACGACATGCACTGGGACTGTCACCATCCCAGCAGCAGGAATTGTGGCCTCACCGTTACCTGCAAGATCCTGGAGCTGTTCTGATCACGCTGACAAGTATCGATGCATGTGTTGAGGTGTACGGAGGAAGAGCTGCCATCGTTCTCCGAATTTTGTTACACCCACTAGCCGGACGGCCTGCAAGTGATTTTTTGCAGCAACTTCCGCAACTGCAAGCTCTTGTGAAACCGGGTCAGAGAGAGTTCAATGACCCAGAGCAGCATCGAGTGCACGGGTCTAGCCTGCGATGATTTCAGTCGACGCAGAGAACACCAGAGGAACAAGAGAAGTTCAGATTCCTGAAACATTACTCTAGACTCACAAAGCAGCAGTTGGGGGGTTGGGTGATGAGGGTCAATGGAACCTAGCATACGAGATGGGGTTCCAATGCTAAGATGAGCCAGATGACAAATTATCTTGTGATAATGATTGAATTTTGTGAGACAAGCTAATTAATTTTTCTGAGAGTTTCTTTCTCTACAGGTCAGCTGGAGTGTGTGCAGACCAGATCAGAGAAAGAGAGACAATTTTGAGAGAGCAGACTCTCTGAAGGTCCGAGACATGTGTGACCAGACCAGAGAGAGAGAATATTTTGAGAGAGGGAGTACCTTGAGAGACCAGGACACGATGACACCCACTGAAGTCCTGATAATTGAACTATTTATCACCAACTTGTTAATGTGTAGTTGTGTTTTGATGGGTTATTGTTTGATTAGATCCCTGGAAAATGAACTTGCTTCGTTGGCCGCTTTTCTTTGTTCTTACTTGCGGTATGAACCTGTTGGGCAACACGATGATTTAGCTGACTCGAATGTGCCCCGGCTACAACTGTGCCTTCGGCAAGGGGGCATGTCAGAGCTGAACAGTTAAGAGATACCTCAGCACAGTTGTGTGAGGCACATTGCGATTCCCCAGTGTAAGGATTTCCCCTGTAAGGCGAGAAAAGTCCTTGGTGCAGAATCAGAGCCTGCCAAAACTTTGCAGCTGCACCATCGAGTGCATGCTCATGATTGGCTCAGTGTAAATTATGCACACGTGGTGGTCAGCAATTGGCTTGCTGGCCGTATAAAAGGTTTGGGTGATATCTGCCCAAGTTGGAGGAGAGCTCGAGCACACATGTATTTAGGAGCCATGGAGGAGGCCTGATCACCCACCAACGACTCCCCGTCACGGTCACCACGACATACCCCATACCTTGTGTGTGTGTGAGCATCAGTGTGCCTATCTACAGTTTTGTTTTGTCTGTCTACAGATTGTGCCTACACTGCATACCTCATGTATACAGCTTGTAAGTAAAGTTTTTTGTTTCAACCACTGTTGCCTCTCGTCCAACTAATTCCATTCTATCAGCGGCCCCATTTCAACGGCGTTTCTTGGCCCCCACAATGATCAGAGGTCAGGAAAACAGACCCTTAGCCTGGAAAAATGCAGGCTTAGGGGTGATCTAATGGCCACCTATAAGTTTATCAGGGGTGACCATGAGTATCTGGGGGAACGCTTGTTCACTAGAGCACCCTGAGGGATGATGAGATCAAGTGGTTATAAACTTTTACAAGACTGTTTTAGGCTGGACATAGGGAAGAATTTTCTTTACTGTCCAAGCCCCCAAGGTCTGGAATAGCCTGCCACCGGAGGTGGTTCAAGCAACTACATTGAACACCTTCAAGAGTAAATTGGATGCTTATCTTGCTGGGATCCGATGACCCCAGCTGACTTCCTGCCCTTCGGGTCGGGGGCTGGATTCAATGATCTTCCAAGGTCCCTTCCAGCCCTAATGTCTATGAAATCTATGAGATTTAAATGGTTTGAGTCAAACTAGTTTATGAAACTTCTGTCCAAGACCTCTTCCTGATACAAGTTCAATCACAGTAGTCCAGCATCCAGCATGCTTTGCAGCCCTGAGCTGGGCTGTTCTGTCTGCTCCAGCAGAGAAGTATTGGTGGGGGGAAAAGACTGCCCTCCCCAAACAAGCCCCAGCTGGGGTCTGGGGCCAGGGAGAGGGGGTTAAATTTTCCTTCCCCCATATACAGAGCTGCCCTGCAAAAAAAACTACTGGTGGCTGTGACAGTGGACTAGAAATTCCAGAGGTACCTGGAAACAGGAAAAGGAAGTGATAAGCAACCCTGCATAGTCCTGCTGCTGTAATTCTGGACTAAAAATCCCAGAGACCTCAGGGGCAGCAGGAAGAAGAAGCAAATACACAGCCTGTGCTGGCTCTGTGCCAGAGAGCCATGCTCTACAGACCCCGACGTCTGAGCTGATCCACTACAGGCATGTGGCTGCATTTCCTGAATCAAAAGTAAAAGTCTGTCCATTTGTTTCTTAGTTTAATCTCTGCAGTTTAGACTAACCTGCAAAGCTGAATTCATTCAGCCTCAGGCTTTTTGACTGTCTGTACTTAGCCTGTGAGGTCCCTTCCAGTCCTATTTTCCTATGATGCTAAGAATGCAAGCAGGAATGCATTTAAGGGTGGTAACCACTCACATTTTTTGGATATCTAGCACATACAGTGACAGTCCCTTGATTTGAGGCACAATGAACTTTTAAGGGCCATACAGAACCATTAATGATACTTTGACCTCTCTGCCATGTAGAAAAGCACCAGCTTTCCAATTGCACTATTTTCCTAGGTATATACAGAGTAGAAGCATTATTTTCCCCCACCCATGGTACATCCATTCAAAAGAACTCAGGATCAGAATTCACTCTCTGCAGTAACAGTCACTGTCCTCAGACTCCTCAGAGTAAAACACTCCATCAGCCACTTCATTCATTTGTCTAAAGAGGCTTGTCTACACTACCTCTGTGCCAAGCCTCAGAACAATGCCATGAAGTAAGCCTTATCCATGTGCTCCCAAATCCTGAAAAAGCGTTACTATATCTACCTTAGTGTAACACATGGCCAACAGTAATATTAGCTTCTCTGCCTTAGGTATGCTTGCTTGTAAACCAGTATAGGGGAGAATCAATTCTAATTAGCCTGCTCACAATGCCACATGAACAGGGCTATAAACATTTTCAGTTCAGAAAGTAGCATACACACAGCACTGTGTTTGAGGCATCACTGCTTCAGACAGTAAATATGCAGTGTAGACATGCCTATTGACTTCCTAGCTAACAAACCCGTACAGTAATACATAATCTTATGGTTCAGCTGTAGGCTGAGTGTTCAGATACAATGAAATATTACCACTGAAACAACTGTTTGTAATTCTGGAAAGATACATACATTTTTTTACTTGCCCCTCACCTTTTAAAGAATCAAGGAGTATGCTATACTCAGACTGCTACAAACTGGGAGGCAGAGCTGTCCAGTAGCTAAAGCACTGGCCTGGGATTAAAGTGACCTGGATTCTATTTCTGGTTCTGCTACTAGCTTCCTGTACAGTCTTGGGCAAGTCACTTCTCCTCTTTACACCACCCTAGTTTTCTATCTGTATCACATGAATAATAAGAATGACCTGCTTTGTAAACTCTTTTGAGATCTACCCATCTCTCCCATAGTGTAAATTCCATACAAGTGATTGTGTTCTATTACATACTATATATTAAATGACAAAACTGTTAAGATCTGACAACTTTGATAAACAAAGGTGTTCATCAGAGAGACTACAATTCAGTCCTTAATAGAACAACTAATTGAAAAGATGAATGAGGAGCAATCAGAATCTTATTATTTGCTACAGTTCATTTTCCTTTGAGTTTGTGTCTGCAAACAGATATTTTTCATCCCCTTTTTAGTTGTTATTATTTAGATTTAAAGTCAGCATAAACAAAATCAGAAAAGAGAGAGAAAAATGTGCTAGTCTAGAGTCTGCAACTCTCAGACAGGTTGTTGGAGTAGATGGCCCATGGAGTTCCCTTCCAGCTCCAAGATGAAGGTGTTGTCACATGTATGATTGGATCGAGCAGAGTAGGAATTGTTAATGCATAGTTTATGACCGCGTGGCCAGCATTCTGACCGCATAATAGCATGTAAGACACGACGTAGAATGTAGCAAAGATGTCTGTCACAGTGTGGTGTGATGAATGCAATGACATGGTGTTTTTGGTTTGATGGTAATTTGTTTGTCTCTGCTTTGTAAGCGGTCAACCGTTTTGTATCCCTGAACCCCTGAATAAAGTAGTTAAAAAGTCAAGTCCCTTCCAGCCCCACTTCTCTATGATTCTTCACATGGGATATTATATATAATGTGCTATTAAGATTTAACTTTCTATGAACTCTATCATGAAGAATACAGTTTGGGTTCCAAACAAGATCAGAGATGAGAGATGTGGTTTTTTGGTCAGGATTTTTACTAATTAAATGAAAGCTTTAAGATTTCCCTTCAAAGAGAATACGTCCACAGATGAAAAATATAACTGATCTAGAACAGGATGTTTATATTTTACCTTTATCTTTATATTATATCTTTATTTCTCTAAAGATTTTCTACTGCTTCCTGAACTATTTCTTTGATGACAATGACTATTATGGAATACATGGATAAAACATATATTGTGGTAACGGCGTGATAAAAAAATTGATCCTATGACCTTTGAATCCATTCTTACCAAGACTAATAGGCTGCATCCACACAAGCATGGACATTTGCTTCCCCTGGGACAAGAAGCAGTGCTGCTGCTTCTTGTCCCCAGGAAAAGCCCACGCTTCCTCTGGCATGCAGCAGTTTACCCCAGGTGGGGTAGGGGAGACTGAGGCCAACAACTGTGTTGGCCTCAGCAGATCCTGGGGGCCTCCAGGGACTGCAGCTGCAGCAGGAAACCTGGCCAGCAGCCAGACCATGGCTCTGGGATCTCCCAGAGTAAAAAAAAAGCATCCTGTGCTACAAAGTAGTGGTCACAGGTTTTATTTATAGGAAAAGCAAAACTAACTGGAGAACAGTTAGCAGGAGATGGACTTTTATTCATGATGCATTTTAAAAGTCAAATGTCACTACTTTTTCCACAGATACAAAACACACAGAGAAAAACATGTATCTTTGCAATAATCCTAATAGTTTCTTTGAATTTTTGTTCAATTTGTCATGTTAATTCTGTGAAACTGAAACATAGCTTGGATACTACTGTCGTATCAGCTTCTGTATGTTTATCATTTTGTTTATGAAAAAGTGTTGTATGATAAAATACGACACATTTTATAAAATACTTATAACATGTAAGAAAAATTTTAGTGCATATATCATGAAATAGGTGAGGCCAATCTTACTTCCGCATAATGTTGATTGAAATAGCGTATCTTCTTTACTTCTAGACAAAGAAGAAAAGAATCTTATTTCACTTCTTAGGAAACTGCCATTTTGCAGCCCCTTAAGCACCTGTTTCACACACTATTCTAGGTGCAGTGTAGACTTGAAAGCATCCAATGGCTATTAAATACATTTAGTAGGGGTGCAGTGTGGTTTGGTAGGTAACCAGGGTCATACTGGTTACTCAGGTATGTGTATGGCTGACTAAGTCTTGAAATTGTAGCTAGACAAAAACCCATGGTTATTACTCCTGCTTCCCAACACATTGATCTAACAAGCATGCAACAGTTTAGACATTATCTAATTACACTTGCCCCAACCATCTTTTTTTAAGCTGGGACACTGCATCTTGCATTTTAGATTGATTGGATTAAATAGATGGAGAATAGAAGGGAAGTTTCTGCCCTGTTGAGAACATGGATCCCATGGTACCTTCAGATGAGAACAGCGTCCATCTCACTAAGCCATAAATGTCTTTCTGGTGTGGTCTCCCCATATATCTCCCAATTTTGGCTATCCAAGGGCATGTGGGAAAGTAATTTTCAAGAGAAGGGCTGGAGAGGGTGCTGCATAGCGTATAAGCTGTGACCTGGTGGTTAGAGCCCTCTGCTGCGAAGCAAAAGATACAGGTTTACAAACTTCTTCTGGCTGCAGGGAACTTAAACCTGTGCACCTGTATCCTAGAAGGGGGGTGGCCTGACTAGTAACTTATTCAATGCTCACCCCACAAGGTGCTTTCGTATTGCCAGCAGACAAAAACAGAAAAAAAACTGCATGGAAAAGCCAAAAATGGCATTTATATGGCTGGATAACTGCCGGTTAGCCATCTAAGATGAAATAGGAGTCTACCTAAAACATTGCTTGACATTTTGTTCAAGCAGCAAGCCATTTCAAGAAGCAGAAAACACTATTTTACACAACAAAAACAAACAAAAAGGTAAAAGTAAAAACTAGCATTCGAAATGTAATATCAGAATTCTAGAATGAAATTGCAACATTTTTTAAAATGAATTCTAAAGTAAACATTTTATATGTTGAAACTATTCTGACTTTAATTGAAGTTGGGGTATTTTTAAAGGTATTAATTTTGACAAATCTAGCATTTTTCATCAGTGAAGCATTTCAACAAACACGTTTCAACTGGATCTAGTTCCATGAAGACAGTCTTCATTCTCTTATTAATGGTATAACTGAGCTTATAACTCCATAATTTATGAATTAGTATATTTGATGTTTGAAGATTTTTGAATGTTTTTATGTACAAAAATTGGAGGTAAACAGGGTACAAGAGTATGAGAAAGTGAGACATTAGAACAAGGGTACCTATAGATAGTGTGAATATAATGTAATGTATGTATATATGCAACACAATATAAAATTGGCCAAGACAAAAATGCCACTTTTAACCACAGCGGGTAGAGACAGGCAATTATCCAACAATCATTGTGTATTTTGCTTCCTATTGTTATTATACCTCAAAATAATGAGAATTTTGACTCTGGCGTATTTTTATGAATACACATTAGACGTGCTGGGTCAGATTCTGAACTCAGTTTCACTGATGTGAATCTAAATGGTCTGCTACAAAGACAAGGAGGTTTTATATCAGCTTAAGAGTAGAGCCTGTCTGGAGCTGAGTAACCACAAGATATTTGGGGTCTCCACTCCTAGGCCGGCTGACAACCAGTGTTAAAGAGACTAATCTATCCTATCATGGAGTAGACCTCACTTCCACAGCCTTTTGGAGGCATTTCCTCCAGCAGGGGTAAAACTAGTACCCCCTCTAAGGTGCTTTTCTGCCCCAAACCATTGGCACCCTAGAGGGTGCCAAGTTATCTAACTAACGTCTAGCACTTGGCATTAACAGTCACAGGTAGTACTATAAATTATAGTAGCAGGCAAACCTGACCTGACAATTGGAAATTGTATTATAGAAGCATTTATTGTTCCTGTAAAGTAATATTTCAGGGATGGAACTTTAGGCTTTCATGTTCTTATTCCAATGCTAAAAGTTTATGCTACATTATTGCTACATTATTATAGCCTAAAGGGCATTATTAAGATTATACTAAAAAATGCAACCATTCTCTGGCTACCACAATGAGTTTTCTGTTGTCTGTTTATTTTTAGAGTGTAACCTTATGTGTCAAAGACCATGTTCTTTCCTCCACTTCTAATACTTAATAAACTATTAAAATAATGTGTAACAGCAACAATAGTAGTAGCACCCAAAATAAAGAAGGAATGTTGACAAGTAAAACTACAGACAATAATAAGCACAAATGATCAGGGACATCATATTGTGCATGAAGCCTCTTTATTAAAGCTAGAATTGATATAATCACTAGCTCAATAGTAATCATTAGTGATTCAGTGATCTTGCCCTGTCAGGATCATTAAATTGGACTGTGTGAATAATTGATTTTTCAGTTCAGCAGCTCAACTGAAAAATGAATGGAGAAAAAATATTTGAAATTGGATTGATTTTTTTATAAACCATTTTTTTCCCAATAAAACAAAAGCTAAAAATGTAGTTTTGCACCGAATAAAACACAGTATTTAATCTCAAATGAAATATTCAATTTGTGGGTGCTATTAAGAAAAAAATAAAAGAAATGGCTAGATTCATAAACATGCAAGAGGAAAGACCACATGGCCTTGCCCATATCTTTTCCAACAGACCACAGATTAGAGTACTCATTCCTATACTCTGATATTGGAGACCTGTGGGAATTAAGCCTCTCTATTTCCAGTGGGAATTAAGCTGACATTTTCTATTTCCAGGAGGACATACATATGCTGTTGTACTGTTGGATAATCTGTGGTGAGGGGGTTCTCACTCTTTACTGATGATGGTCTCCCACTTTTATAAATGAATACTTGCTACTGCAGGTATTAATGACCCGCTTCCTATGTAACTGGCCTAACCCCCTGGCTATTGAGTTATATCTCCTCCTCTGTCTTTCAGTCACAATCTGGATTAATGAATATTTAAATGGCCTATGCAAAATGAAACAGTTCCAACAGGAGGGACTGAGAGGGGCTCTGCCTCACTCAAAGCTAAAATTTCAACCACTAGGGTCTGAACTTGCAAGTACTTCACCTCAGAATATTCTTAAAAAATATTGATTAGGGAACCTATCAGAGATGTTCCAACTCTACCTTCAGAAGACTGAATCATTATGTATTCAATGATCATGACATCAGGACTTGAACAACGCTCATACTACATAAGGCTCTGGTAATTCCAGCTCTTCTCTGCAGCTGTGAAGCTTGACTGACCTACAGGGGCCACGTAAAAAGCCTGGAATGCCATTACCAGCACTACCTCTGAATAATTAATGCTTCCATGCTGGTGGTGTTAGCATCAGTGAGGACATTTGTGCAATGATCCTCCCACTTTATACCAAGGATCTTCTAGAGGTGATGGTATTCCAGGCTTTTCACATAGTCCTTATACGTCAGCTAAACTTCACAGCTGTAGAGAAGAATTTGGATTACTACAGCCTTATATAGTAGGATCTTTTTCTCAATGCATCTTAAGCATAGGATACATGGCAAGTTTTCAGCATGGTCAGGATATATACTTTTGCTCATAGAAGAAAGCAAAACTTAGGCAGGGAGTTGAAAGTCAAAATATAAGATGACTATGGACTGTATGTACCTCCAGGATCTGGAATTAATTGAATAGAAGTTTTCATAATTGCAAATATAAACTCAAATGCCTCTATCCCTCTGTTTTACTCTGCTGAAATATCCCCATTTAACTACTCAAGAAGACTCTTATGCAGGATAATCAATCCTATGCTTTTGGCAAACGGACTTGATTATATATAGATATTTTGTCTCCCCCCACCCCCATGTTAGATACACACTGGTCATATTTACACGTGAGCTAATTAGTCTGTTTTACTGTGGAGTACATTAATTAGCTGCAGAGTAAAATGTTGCTGTCTACACATATGATGGTATTAGGCCCTACAAACTAACAGCTCATAGTACTAGCTTACAGTGAAGTAATTAACTGCAATTAAATGCACATGTAGAAACTGACTGTGGGTGTAAATTGCACCCAGTTAGCCCAACCAAGAGACGCCTGGCTGCTGCTTAGCCACACAGCTCTGCACTTTTAGGACCCTTGTGCCCCAGTGAGATCTGACACCACCTGATGCTGCTACCTGGAGCCCAGGGTAGAGCAGAGCAGGAGCAGCCCTGGAATAAACTACTCTACCGCAGCTCTCTTTGCTGCTGTCCCAGATGCACTTGTAAGACACTGTTCCTAGAAGTAGTTTACTCTAGCTCAAACTGATCTGGAGTTTATTGCTTTGAAATAATTGCATATGTAGACATACCAAATCATCTGTTCAACATGTATATGGAGCTACTGAGAGAAGTTAGATGTATTGAGTTGATGGGTCACCACCTATAGACGATGCACAGTATTCTGTATGAGTTCACCCAATCCAAATAGTCCACTGTGATTGATTCAACTATTGGATTAGAGCAAATTAGCTGAAAATTATTCTAGAAAATATAAGATAAATGGCAGTGGACTTCAAAAAGAATGTAGAAAGGTAGATTATTTTCTATATCCACCTTCCCTTAGGCACCGCATATTGGAAAGGGCCTCCAAGGGAACTAGTTCCCAAAATCTCTGCTCCAAGCTTTCTAAATGTACAAGGTGCTCATTTGATAAATGCTACTTAACACAAAAAGTAAGTCACACCAGTTAATATGTATACTGGTTTCCAAGTTATTTCATGGTTACAAAACAGGAGATCACTTTTTTCTACAAACTTTTCATGCTTGGCTCTGGTCTACTGGAAAAACATTACTGTGTCTTGCCACAATAGTTAGAATTTGGAGGACAGGGCTGTCCAACTTCTAAGTTGCCTCACGTTGACCTCACCAGTGTAGGGCCAGGGTCCTCTCCCTTGGCCCTTACATGACATGGGCACTCCCCACTGCACCTTACCATGTGAGTACCCCAGCCCTCACTCCAGCTTAGGGCAGGAAGCAAAAGCCAGAGGAGAAAAAGGAAGCCCAGATGTCCTAGCTGCTACTACAGGCAAAGCAATGTGGGGAGCTGCAGTTGGATGGGAACCTAAGGGATGCAAATTAACCCCTCAAGGTACATCCAGACAAGCATGCACATGACATATATGGTACCAGAAAACCCATCTGTAGTGCCATAAACCTCACACACCACACATTCAGGCATTTACCATGCTGCTAATTTGCAGTGCAGTGGTATAAAAAAAAAATTGCAGTCAACCTCCTGGTGTCAAAAAAACCTGTCTGAAAAAAGTGGGGCAGTGCAGATGGCAGCATGTACGTTGCCTAACTAGAGCCTTACTGGTTGGAGCCATGCTCCAGCTGCTGGACAGTCTGAGCATGCCAGATAGCTCTGGAAGTCCCCCACAACTCCAGGTAAGGCTGCTGGAACCAGCACAAGTGCTGGCTGCAGCCTTCCCTCCCCACCCAGGGCAACTTGGTGTGCACACAGGCATGGGCGTTCCCCAGGGACAAGCAGCAGTAGCACAACTGTGTGCCACTGCTATCTGTCCCTGGGGTAATGTATATGCATGTTCATCTGGACATGCCCTCATAGGCCACACATGGTGCACAGGTCACAAGTTGGGCAGGCCTGAACTAGGATTGCTCAAGATAATATTCCCATAATTAAATAGCAGGGGTCTTATGGTTGCTCAATCTCTGTGGAGAGTCTGGAATTCACTTTTGCCATTGGCTCAGCAATTAGCATGATAATTCAGCATGTTTCAAGACCTTTGTCCTCCCCTGGCTTATTGCTTAGGGGTGTAAACTAAGACCTTGGATAAATCTATTTCTTTTCAAGGAAGTTTTCCTTAAAAATTAAAATGCATACTTATGGTAAAGGTTTTTTTTGTGAATGTGTACATTGTTCATTGTGTGCATATATCAGCTGACTGCATTTTATTACATTTGTGATTCTAGGGCTGAGAAGCAATGTCAGGTATTGCCTCATGGTCCACGACATTAAACAAAGCCCATCTGCAAGCAGCATCCTTTTTCAGATTAAGCAGATAGAAAATGAATAAAACTACAGGTTTTTAGATATGACGTTTTAAAAAATCAAAAAAGAAAATGTAATAAAATAAAATTCTGCTGCTCAGATAGAAGTAAATATAAAACAATTACAACACTATTCTTTGGGGATGAAAAATGCTTCATATCTTCACAATTTAAAAGTACAAGATAAGTCTGAAATTCTAAACTTTTTTAATTTTCGCCTTATGTTAGTATTAGAATGTTCTTTGGAAGAACTTTTTAAATGTTGATACTAAAATTAATCTGGATGCATTTTATTAAGCTGCTTTTATATGTCACAATTTCCTTAGGCTCTCCCACTACCCATTTTGTACAAGGTATTAGCAAATTGTCTTACGTACATGTAGCTTTCTTTCAAAAGGGATCCTAAAGTACTTCACAAAATTACATTAATTCCTTAGGAAAACTCATTCATCATTCTCACGTTTATTAAGAAATGGAAGAAAGCAGTGCTGTTTGTGTTTAGCATTCCAAACCATGTGTATATCAATTATTCTATGTACTCCCCAAAATACAAAATCTATCAAAATATGGCCTATCTGCTACTGTGAGAACATGTAGCAGTAATGAGTATTAATTATTCACTTCTATTCTTTGGACATTTTATAGTAATTTTTTTTACCTATCAACAAGAAAAAATCAAATGATGATCTTAGTTTTTCCCAGTCTAAGTACTGCAGCATTAAAGTGCTGGAAACTGTGTAGAGTTGCATGTAATTGGCAAAGCATCAAGAAGACATTAAAAAATATGCAACTCAAAGTTAAGATATGATAAAATATGATAAGGAAACAGGAAGACATTAGTCTGCTTGAACTCAGATTGTTTAATTCTTCCAAAGAAAAAAATAAAATGATGTGATTACATGTATCAAAATGCAAGTGAATTTCACTGCTTCAATGAGGGAACCATTTGTTTCTTTTCCTGCTGTGGTAAAAGAGCAGGAAACAATCCCAATCCTAAAATGATTCACAGATGAATAATACTGACTTTCCCTGTTTCTGTGGATTATTTATTTAATATGACATGTGATAGTCTTGGCTAAGTGCAAATATTCAAAAAGTGCTCAAAGTACCGTGCTTTACTCAAAGTGCACTACATAAGTGTGGGAGTGAACTCAGAACTGATGCTCACCCTTGGGGGAGGGTACAGAAATGGCCTGTATTGGCTGAGGCCAGGAGGCTGGGGGCATTCCCACATGCCTCCTACGAGGCTGCCAGAGCAACCCCTCCCTCTAGACCCCCACCCCCATCACCTAGTGACTGTCAGCAGCAGCTGTGGGGTGAAGGGAGAAATGGAGCCTCTCCCCATCCCCAGTTTGCTGGCACAGGTCTTAGAGGGCCAGGCCAGGTCAGCATGTCAGGGGAGCTCTGTTTCCCCCACTCTTCCCATCCTAGGCTCCTAACCAATGCAGCTTGGAGCCTCACACGGCTTTTCTTTGTGCTGGGAACTGGGGTGTGAGAATGAAGACCCCTTACCATGCTGGCCTGGCCTGGTCCCCTCCAAGACCTGAGCCAGCAAGCTGCAGGGGGCACATTCCCTCCCTCTCCCCTGGTTCCCAGCACAGCGAAAAACCAAGTCGGGCAGCCATAAGCTGCAGGCTAGTGATCATCTGGAGCAGAACAACACTGACTGAGGCTAGCATGACACCCTACAAGGGGCTCCTGGGATGCCAGGAACCTGTGATCTAATTTAAATTACAATGGGAACTGGTACAGATGTTTGATAAAGCACTCTAACTAAAGTGCTTAATTTGATACCACATCTACCCAGGGTTATCTTATCTGCTATTTTGAAGTGCTCCATGTGTCATGAACATCTGTTCAGTTTTGGCTTTCAGCACACTTATTGTGTGATAAGTGTAACATCTATACCTAGCTTGCATCAATTGGAAATAGAGAAGTGCTGACATACTGTTAGCAGGTTTCAGGACAACCTTGCTGAAATAATCACTGCATAGGAACCAACATCCTGATATCATATTAGTAAAGATCATTTACATAGGTTACCAGTGATCTGATTATGGCTTTTTAGGTTTTTGTTTTTTGCATTAAGTACACTCAGTATCAGAATGTATTGTTCTCGTAATAGTTTATCAACTGGTATTACTGTTAGATTAAATACAGCAGTAACAACAGCAGAGAGCAAGATAATCATGTTGAACTACTTGGTCTATTTTACAGAATTTTGGCATTTACCCCCTTGAGCTCCAGAACTGTGTGAAACTGGTTTCTTTGAACAGAGTCCACGCTGACACGTTGGTGATCACAGAGAGAGCTCACTGCCACAAAGCCAAAGTAGGAACTGGCCACACACACTTTTCCTACCTTCTGGCCCATGGATAATTTCTGATTTTAAGGTTTGGCTCACTTGTAAAGAAGATTGGGCACCACTGCAGTAATCCATGGATAATATTTAACAAATATTTCAAACTTGTCCCAGAACTTTTCTACTTACAGTTTTATTAATTTTATCAATAATGTTCACTGAAAATGGGCCTGGCAGAAGAAAAGAGAGAGATGGCATGGAACTTCACCAGCTAACATGAAATAATTAATAACAACAACTTATGTAACACACCCGTACTATATCTTGCATAAAAGTGAAAAATGCCTATAATGACTTGTAGGTATGAGGGTTTTGCATATCAGGCAATCCCTGATAGAAGCAAGTCTGGCTCCATTGATATCACTGGAGTTGCACCTGTTTATTTTAGGGATGAATTTACACTATGCATTCCTATTTTATATTTCCTTTCAAATGATATGTAGCACAAAACTTCTTCTGCAAGCCTGCATGTGCATTTCAACATCGATTTTTCTCACACTGCAAATTAAAATAATGGCCCTGAAAAGCACTATACATACCTTGGGCTCTGCAGAATTTATGGGCCTAATCTCACAGGGCACATCCACACAAGTGCGCGTGTGCATCTTGCAGCATCTCAAAGCTGCAAGAAGTACATGCAGGAATGAGAAAATTTTCCCCATGCTGCAAAACTGAGACCCCTGGATATCCAGGGGCAAAACTAGACTCCTGGATATCCAGGGATCAAAAAAACCTGTAGTGGAAAAACATGGGGCAGGGCACACTCCTGGACCATGCCCTGAGGCAATCAGAGGCTTGATCCACAGAGACACTCTGGTAGCCTGCCAGAGCATCTTTGCAGTTGGTCCCAGGTGCTGAAGCACACTGCCTGCAGCAACTGAGACCTGGGCTCCATGCCATATAAGTAGGGGGTGAGGGGGGAGCTGGAGGAGCAGGGGGCACTATTGAGGGCATGGGGGACCATGGAGGGGGCAGCTCAGGAGGGATGGGTCCATTTGCCACCCCCTGCATGGCTCCAGCCTCCTCAACTCGGCCCACAGCTGGGTACAGCCCCCTGCTCACCTCCCTGCTCAGCTTCAGCCTCTACCACTGCTCAGCCTGTGCCTGGCTGTGGCCTGCTCGCTCACACCCTGTCCAGCTGCAGCCCCACCATGTGCTCTCCACCCAGCTGCAAACTTCCCCCCCACCCCCCCCCGCCGCCTGCATTTCTTGCCTGGATGCAGGCCCCCCACTCCTCCCCACCTAGATGTAGACCCCCCAAATGCTCCTCACCTGGATGCAGCCTCCTCACACCTAGCTCCAAACCCTCCTCAGCCTACAAGCAACAGCAGCTGTGTTCTTGGCTTCATGGCACAGGCCCCCTGCATGGAGAACCCACCCCTCCTGAGCTGCCCTTCCACGGTCCCCGAGACTCTCAGTAGTCCCCTCTACTCCTCCAGCTCCTCCCACCTCCTACCTACCTGGCATGGAGCCCGGGTTTCAATTGCTGTGACCCCTGCAGGGGCAGGAGGCAGTTCATGAACTATGCAGGGGAGCTGTGCCCTGTCAGGGACAGGGGACCCACCTCCCCTACCAGCCCCACTTTGTAGCACTCTCCACACTCACACTCCCCTCACAATCCATCCACAAACCCCATCCCCAAGCCACCCCCAAAAGCCCCTCACTCTCATTCCTGACCCTGTGGGGCAGGAGTGAGGGTCAAGGGCAGGGGCAGGGAAGTGGCATAACAGTGCTGCTCAGTGCTGCACATTCTGGGAGTAGGGGCCGCTCTGATTTTTCTGTGACAGAGAAGGACAAAGTCAATGCCAAACTGTATAGATAATTATGATGATGGAGGCACTGGTAGGCTTCCAAGTTGCTTTACACTTGTAAATATATCAATAAAACATTGCCCAACTTCTCTCTCTCTCTCTCTACACACACACACACACACACACACACACACACACACACACACATACATATACATATATGTGTGTGTGTGTGTGTATAAAAACATTTGTAGTCTTTTATTTTAATTGTGGAGGAATGTGGATTTTGGAGTATTTTAAGGAGTGAATTTGGGATTTTTTCAGAGATTTTGTAGGTTTTAAATAGGGAACACTGGAATTCCTACTAGGGAGGCAAGTGGCAGGACCCAGGCAGAAAAGCTTGCTCAGGGTGGCACCTGGGACCCAGCTGGAGAGGGTTGACCTCCTGGCCACTTGGGGCCAGGAGGACATGGTTTAACAGTTCAAAGCAGGCCACTGCATGGGAACATCTTCTGGGTGATAGCTGCCCAGATGGCCGGGCAGGGGCACACATGGCAGTAGTGCCACACAAAGACAACTGTGCAGCCATAGCCCACTGGCAGCTGGCCCAAAAGGGCATGTGCCTCTACTGGCTGTGCAGTCTCCTTCCGGGTCTGGCAGGCACACAGCCTTGGGAGCCACATGCTATTGCAGGTCACAGCCAGGCAGCAGCCCCCACTGCCAGACTGCTGCAGTGGGTAGAGGGTGCAGAGAACTCTCAGGGCTGCTTCAGCAGTCCAGCTGGCACAAGGGGTAGTGTCCCCAGGTACCAATTGGCCAGTCACCAGAAGCCCCTGAGGGCAAGTAGCCCTGAGCTACTTGCCAGGGCAGCTTCTTATATTGCTGAGGCCAGCACAGAGCAACTTTTTATATTGCTAGGGCCAGCACAGGTGCTGGCCCCAGGCTGTAGCTCCCCCTGGCTGCAGATCTGAGAGGAGGCAAGCAGGGTTATTTTGTCCCAAGTGGCACAATTTACCCAACACCAAAGTGAATGTCTGGGCCCGTGCACTGAGGTAAAAAGCCCCAGCTCAAATTTGCACCACTTCTATTTGAGCTGCTGCAAGTGCATGTGCTGGAAGCTGCCACAGTAAGCAGGTCATAGTATCTGTCCAAAACTAGCTTAACTAGCTCATTTTTTCATTGCTGCGTCTTAAGTGCAACTCTGCCTAGGCGAGCCTTCCTGCATTATGTTTGAGGGGTTAGAGAGCTACTCTCACACATATCAAGTTGCAATAGCCACGAGCCACTAACAGAAGGAAGGGTCACAATCCTTAGATATGTTTTCCACCAGTTCTGTACCAACAAGAGATAACTGCACTGAGGTGAAAAGGTAATGTACATAGCATTATACCACACTAAACAATAACTCTCTCATATATAATATTATAGCTACAATTTGGAGAAAACAAATCATTCAAGAGAGGAAGAACTATTGGGTAAAACTTATTGCAGCTCTGATTCAAAATTAAAATATCATTCATTAAAGCAGAACAAACTATTAGTTAGTATTTAAGTAATTCATGAAAAAAATTTCTTGTGAAGTGCATTGTAATATAGGCAAAAAATGGGTTAAAATCAGTCGTAACATATGATAGCTTAGTTTGTAAAAAAATGAAGCATACTTTGAAAAGGAGGGAATAAGGAGTTCAGTTACAGAATAGGAGGGGGAGATGAGGGACAATTATATTGCCCAGTCATAAAAGTACATGTCTTAATGGCCATATGCTTATCTTCTGATCCTTTTAATGCTCCTTTCTTCCAAAGTAAAAAACCTCAACACCTTCATTTAAAAAAATTCTGTTGAAAAATAGAGGAAGAAGCATTTCCTAATCCTATAAGGTAAAGTGATAAAAAGCAAGCTAATGGCATAATGAGATAAGGAATACAGTCTAATTGGTGATAAGATGTCAATATTCCAATAAATGTGTACCAGCACTCCATTAGATTTAATTAGGCTATCTCAGCATGCAATACATCATGTAAAAGACAAATTGCAAAGGAAATCAGCTGACTGCTGTGAAACACTCATGGTTACCAATGTTAAGAGAAGTCGCTGGGTAAATTCAAGGTACCAGAGACATGTAAAGCAAGATAAAGCTTTTGAAAAAATACCCTGTCTTTACTATTATTAGTTTACATATGAATATATAGAGGTATTTCTAACTTAGTGTATTTTAATTCTTATTACAGTAAAAGCTGCATTATCTGGCACTTTACCATCCAGAATTCTCTATTAAATGATATCTGTCATAGACTCCATTTTGCTGTTTGGGACGCAGTCGAGCGGTGTCACTAGCGGCAGTCTCATCTGCCATCTGCCATTGTGATCACGTTGTGATTGTGTTGCGCTTGTGTCTATGTTTTTGATCACGTTGTGATCGTGTTGAGCTTGTGCCTGTGCTTTTGCTGTGACTTTGCTGAATATTGCTGAATATCTCACCCATCCTGCAACTATTGCTACCAATACTCCATCTACAAGCAGAGGACAGACTCCAAAGCACACGCCAAAGCAGAGCCACATTCTGAGGCAACCTCTGATCCCAAGATGCCTTCAGAAGCAACTGAGGGGCAGTAATATTCCAGTATACTATTTACTTTGTTATTCCTTATATCATAGTTAAAATAGTTAAAGTTAAAATAGTTAAAATATTAAAAGCCGTTATATCATAGTTAAAATGTTATATGTTATATTAAAAGATATAATAATGTTATATTAAAATGTTATATTAAAAGTTATTATATCACAGTTAAAATGAAGGCTAAGTTTCTTTCTTGAAAAAAACATAAGTATAACTCAGATAACTGGCATATTTGTCTAACTGGCACTCCCATTCCCCATGGATGCTAGTTAACAGCTTTTTTTGTAGTATCATTGAAGAGATATTTTGAAGAGGGACCAGGAATGAAGAAGGGTAATAAGATGATAAGAGTGGTGAACTTAGACGAAAATGGCATTTCACACTTAGGCCTACCACTTACAATTGGTACCATTTATGTAGACGGTTGTCTCTATCAAGAGCTCCATTTACTGAAATAGGGCTCCAAGTGATCATAATGATCCATGTTCTATCATCTACAGGACTGGAGCCTTTAATTCAGAGAAAACATATGAAGAAGAGAGTGTATGGAAATGTGAATGGAAAGTTGAAAGTGGCATTCTGTGCAGGAAAAGGGAGTATATGGTGGGAGAACACAGTAGCAGAAAAATTCCAAGATATAGAGACAGGTGGAACTGAAAACAAATAATATGTTCTATTTAAATTAAATCCATATTGAAATGTAAAAAATGCCTACAAATTAAACACTGACATTTGGCTTGATGACTTAAATCACATGATCCCCTTTTTTAGAACTGTCAGAAATATGTTGCACAACTATGTATACATTAATTTTACAATTGTTAATAAACAGATAAAGCAACTGGAATAACAAAACAGGAAACAGAATCATAACAACATAAAAATAAATAAGGTGTGTATAATATAGCATGTTATATTTTTTTAATTTAATATAAGTAAATACTTGCATACAAATCTTTTGTAAAATGTTTTCTATTTTCTATTTAAAATCTGTTATATGAAATCCCAAGAAACAATGAACTAATGTGGATGACCATTTACCTTTTGTGGTGTTCCAGCCAGGCACTCATGGTTGTATGCTGGTCAAAAGGAAGCTGCAATAGATACTGCTTCCTCATATAGTGTTCATGTTCCCCACTGATCTGGGTGTGGGTCATGTTTTTACACATTTTGCATATATAGTACAAAGTGGTAGGGAGAGAGGAGGAAGAATTCTTTTAATTTATTTTTACTGCCTAGAAAAGTTTTATTTTGTGCAGAATTTCTAGAAACCTCACCCCAAGTGTAGTATAAAGACTGCAAGTGGCCCTTTGTAGTACAAGTAGACAAATGTTTCCATAAATATTTGGTTGAAATTTTAATTGAAGTCACTTGGACTGGTTTTGCACTTCTTTTGTGCTGGCTTTATCTCAATATTCTAGTAATGTTAGGAATACTAGCTGAAACACTTAAAGTGAATATTGAAGAATAGCAATAGAAAGTAAATTTTCAATTTGCAAACTTGTCCAGTTAGGTATTTATCTAACTTCCATTACTGAAGTATCAAAAGTTCTAACAAACCAAAAGAACCTCTGTCTCTGCTCACTAACCCCCTGTAAAGACCTAATTGTTTAAAGTGGTGTTCTTTCACTTTTTTCTTTTTTTTATTTGTTTGTATGTGAAAGAGTGGGTTGTGATTTGCATGCAATATAGATTTAAAGAAATCTTGCTTTGCACCTCTCCTGCAAACCCCACTTCACAGGCTGGGTGGGCTAGCCTTGGACCAAGCTGTCTGCTCCAGCTGAACAGAGAGGCATGCTTTTTGTGCCCCCCAGCTTCTGAGCTGGGCCACTGGAGGTATGTGGCTGCATTTCCAGAATCAAAAGTGAATGTCTATTGATTTGCTTATCAATTCAAACTACACAACTTAGACTTACCTGTGAAGGTTGAATCAATTCAGCTTTGGGCTTTTTGACTATCTATACTTAACCTAAATGGTTGCAAAAAGATCTGACTTATTTAGAATTATAGGCTCAGAGGAAAGTAGGCTGAAAGGGACCTCATAAGGTCATCTGCTTCAACCACCTCTTCAAGGCAGGATCATTCCTGACTTAACTATCCGAGGCAATTGTCTGTGTAAACTACTCTTGAAAATCTCCAGCAATGGAGAATATATGGATATATATATCCAATATAGTATCCACAGCTTCTCTAGGTAGACAGTTGCAAAGCTTGACCACCCTCAGAAAGTTCTTCTTAATATCCAATCTAAATGGCCTCCACTTCAGTTTGTAGCTATTGCTCCTAGTAGTTTTCCCCTACAGACACAGAGAAAAGAATAGCTTCATCTTTTTTATCACTGTTCAGGTATTTGAAGATTATCAGTTCCTCCTTTCAGTGTTCCCTTTCCAAACTAAATAATGATAGGTTTTCTTGCTGAATCATGCTTCTCAGGCCTCTAACAACTTTTGTCCCTCTCTGCTGACTCTTCCCAATCTGTCCATATCCTTCTTGAAGCGTGGGGCCCAAAACTGGACACATTACTTCAGGAGAGACTTTGCCAGTGCCGAATAGAGCTGAAGAAATATAATTTCTCTTGATTTAAAAGAAGCTCATGTTAATATTACAGGCTTTTCTTGATACAAGAGCACATCCATATTCAGCTCATATTTAACTGTGGCCCCAAGGTCTGCTGCAGCCTACCCAATCATTCCCCAGCCTGTATTTTTGAATGCAATTATTCTTATTATGACTTTGCACATGTCCTTGCTGAATTTCACCTGGTTAATTGCAGACCATTTCTTCAAGTCATTCTGGACCCTAGTCCTGCTCTCCTGCTAACCCACCCAATTTGGTGTCAACCACAGATGTGCTAATCTTATTGTCCAGATAATTAATAATGATGTTAATGAAGATGTTAAACAATGCCAGACCCTTTGCTGTGAAGGCAGTCTATTCACATCTTCTGTTGAGGCAAGCCCTCTGACTACAAAAGTTTATGCAATGTAGTTAATCTGAAAAGGTGAAGATACATGTTATATTTAGACCATACTAAATCTATGCAATGTTAAGCTGCATTCAGGTTAGAACATGCTGTGAGCAGTCACACTTTATGGGTTAATAATACCATTTCTTGCCTGCAGAGCTAGAGAGCTAGTGAACACGGGCCTGGCAAGGAGCCAGGACACCCAGAGTGCCTTTACACATGCAGTGAGGTTGGTCTGCTGCACTGTGATTACAGCACATTGGAGTAGACTGGATTAATAGAGTCTGTTGGAGTGTGGTAATTACTGTCTTCCAGCAGACTCCAGCATCATATTTATCAGTGTCTCTGCACTGAAAAATGGTGGCAGGGACGCTTGAATTAAAGCTCATTCAACAAACTTTAGTTAAAGAACCCCTGCTGCCATTTTTCACTGTGGGCATGCTGATACACATGATGCTCTGGGAGCTTTAATTAGAACAGCTCTCAGAGCCATTCTAATTAAATCGCTCCCTACCCCTGACTCCCAGAGAATGTATATAAATGCCCCTAGGCTCTATTCCTGCTCAGTGAGGTAGGAGGGGGAGCAGGGACAGGGACAGGGATTGGAAGTGTTGCATCCTTATATGCTAAAGTACTGCAAATTGCTTGTTTTATCTTTGTAGAGCAGATTCATGTTAGCCTAACACAAGGTAAGTAGCATGGCCTGGAATTAACCCTCACCTGGAGTCACACAACATCAAGGCACTCAGAGGACACTTAGCATGAGTTAGCAAGTATTAACATGCAGATGATTGCATTCTAAATGTCCTTTGTATTGTCTAAGTGTAACATGTAACTTTACCCTTCCGACTAACATGGTCAACTACCTCTATTAAAAAACAAAACAAAGCAGACATTACCAGGATAGCAGGAGGCAGGGACTCCCCACACTCCAGCAACAGTGGTCTTAAGCATGGAGCTCAAGTTATGATATTTCTTGTATTCTCTCTTGCTTTTGTTACTGATACCCCCAAGAATCTTATAATCCTTTCTTCCCATTTGCCCAGCTTTAACAGGAGGCAGGGGAGGGGGACAGCCCACCTGCCTCATAGCCCCAACCTTCTATCTAGACTATTTCATATCCTGACAGTTAGGATAGTCTCCTAAGAAGTTCACAGACAAGCTGCAAGCTAAGAATTATTGGCAGATAATTTTCAGAAAATGAAAATATTTGATAAAATTTAAATTGTGAACAATTGTGAACAGAAAATGTCATTAAACAAATTCATCATTACAAATTATTTTCCCAGTAGGAACTATAAATGCATATTTAAAGGCAGAATTTGACATTTTGGTTCTGTTCCAAGCAGTTTATACAGAAGAAAACCTCAGAAACAGCATTGTTAAGTGGAATCAATATACAACCAAGTAACTCATTCAACATAGCACTTTGGTGACAGGTACTAAAAATTACTATTAGACTAGTACATCTTTGTTGATGCATACTGAATCTCTTAATAGCAATACAAACCATGCGAAGTCACTGGCCATTAGCTTTTAAAATTTGTGATGACTGGGATGGGTACTGGATATCTAGACTGTTCTCAGAGGTGGCAAATGACAAAACAAGGAGCAATGGTCTCAATTTGTAGCAAGGGAAGTTAAATATTAGGAAAAACTCTCTCACTAGGAGGATAGGAAAGAGATTGTGGAATCTCCATCCTTTGGGGTTTTTAAGACCTAGGTAGGCAAAGCTTTGGTTGGGATGATCTAGTTGGGGATGGTCCTGCTTTGAGCAGGGAGTTGGATGTGATGAGCTCCTGAGGTCCCTTTCAACCCTAATTTTCTAAGATGCTATGAACTGCCCCCCACAAAAAAAACACCTTAACAGCTTTTTGAAACTGAAAGCATACAGATTTCAAGAAATGAATAACTAGGCACTTATTCAATTTGAGGTGGCTGCCCACCAATTTCATGGGCACAATGCAGGGCCCAGCTGCCAGTTTGTGAACAGAATGTGGGGTCTGGCAGCCATTTCATGGGAGAAGTATGGTGCCCCCCATAATCTCTGATCAGTTAATGGAGCCCAGTGGCCTCTCCCCACAGCGCTGATTAGCTGCAAGGGCTGCCTGTCATACTGCCCTGCCTCTCGCTGCTGATTGGCAGGCCTTGTAGCCAATCAGCAGAGAAAGGTGAGGGCAGTAGCCATCTTGCCAGCATCCCTTCAACCAGGGAGCTCCTCCTCCCCACTGCAGCAGGCTGCCAGAGCACTCTGAGGACTCTTGGCTCCATTATGGGAGTTAGCATTTTGTTTTCAATAAGTTTCCTTCCCTCCCCCCCTGCCCCCCCACCCCCAGTTTCATGGATTTCAGTAGGTGCCAATGAATAACTCTTGCTCCCCATCTTACTTGCACTAGGATTATGTAATTCCTAAACTCATTTGCCCATTATCCTCTGTAATCTAAATAGCATCTGATATAAAGGAATCAAGTGGGAATAGGAAACCAGGGTATCTTAGTACATGTACTTTCCGTGTGATCCGGAGAGATGCTTAGCTATGCATGCCTTCTTTCCAATCCTGCTATTAGGTTGCAGACAATTAATATCTTTATTTACTTAATTATTGGCAGGCAGCACAAAAGTATTGCAAATAGTTCCCCTGTACTGTCCTGCTCATCACCTTTTACTTTGCACTTGAACATGTAAGACTCATAAACTGGACTAACAGTTTCCTTAGGATATAGTTACTGAGCAAACAATATACTGTAGATCATAAAGCTGCTGAAATCTTTTAAATTCCTTGTGTTTTGATAAGCGAGTTTAGGCCCAGGTGTGTTATTGGTCTTGCTGGTTCATCTCCTAGCAACAGACAAAAATATCTAGACTTTTAGTATTGTCAGCATCCTTTGATGCTGTTGCCTGTGAGATTTCATTAACTTAACTGCAGACCAGGAAGAGGAGAAAGCAGGGATGAAATTAGATCTTTTACAGTTTCATTCCTTCCTTCTCACGATCTACAGCCTAGAAGTTCTCATCCAAGAATTTCTGTATGAAAGTTCCTTGGTGTCAGTATATCGGTACTGAGGTAGTTTGCACTATACTAACATCACTGCTAAGATAACATATAGTTCTGCATATCTTTTTCAAAATCACATGTCTGTGCTTTCTCAGAGCCTGGCTCAGGTATAAACCAAATAAGGAGGTGAAGGGTGTTGACTGTTGAAGAGTGCAGAAATCAGTGTTAACCCATGCCCAAGGCATTGTCTTATCCATGGTAAAGAAGGTTAGCACTTTGGGGATATCCTTGGATTGCTACATGCTCCTATTATTTCAGAGAAAACAGGTCCATAGGACCACAGGACCTTTTAAAAATCTAGATTTTAAATGCAGACTGCTGTTACTGCATAAATTCCTTTATTATCTTTGTGCTTCAATCTAGATATTAAACTAAAGCAAAATGTATTAGCCTAATCAAATTTAAATGTGATTTTTTAGCATTTTAAAAATACCTGTTCTTGAAGCTGGCAAAAACAAACATGAATAAAAAATTCAATTGAGCCAAAGTGAACTCTTCACTGTCTACACCACCAGGAACCTCAACGGAACACTACACATGTAAGCACAACAAGCCCCTCCATGTAGCCTTTGTGTAGATATGTTATATCTGTTTCCTGGTGCAGCACATGTGCCATGTTTCTTTGCAACATGCCAGAACACAGTCCTTTGACACCATAGACATATCATAATAGTCAAAATTTTCACCATCCATAAAAACAAAATAAAATTCATCACAATGGCGCATAAATACTATACAGTGGGTGGGTCTACACGTGGATGTACAGTGGCTTTGTTACTGCACTGTTATTTAGTACTTCTTTTTGGAAATACTAAAAGACAGTGAAGTAACAGCCCATACTGCACCATGCCAGCCATACATGGTTATTTTTGGCCCCTACATCACTCTAGTAACATACTATACTGAGGAAGCATGTTGCTACAGCAATGTAGCAGCAGCATCATGTTTTTTGCCAAGGGACACTGTGGTGCCATTGCACACTGTGATGGCACCATAGTATCTTGTGTAGATGCATCCACTTTTAACCAACTGTAGCACTCTGTATTTCATATGATGCACCACTTGCAAATTACATCATCAGCAGAAATGTGGGTTTCAGAACAGAGGTCAGAGTTCAAGGTATTTATGTAGTTTCTTTTTTTCCCACCTGTGGGATCTATATCTTGTATCATTGTTTACACTGTTATTTTTATACTTCAAGCAGAACAGTATTTTGCTTTCTAAGAGAAAATGTAGATAAAAAACATGTGCTTAGAAAACAGAAGATAACTCATACCAACTCCAATGTCCGCTTGAAGTATTTTGAATCTTTTACATGACAGTTCATTTCTTGAATTCATCTAGAGTTTCCCCATATAATATGAATGAGTGTATTCTAATAAAAATATATTCAGCATCTATAAATATTCAGAAAGTAAATTATTTTATTATTTTCCTTTGGGGCATATGATTCACTCACTCATCCTATCTAACTAGTATTGACATTCAGATATATTCTCTGATTAAACAAATGGCTATTACCAATGCAGGGTTTAAAATTTGTATTCAAGATTGAAAACGATGGTCTTGTATATATGATGCAGGCACTTTATTTCACTAGGCTTTCAAGAAAGGGGCTGAAGAATTCTGAAGGTTAGTACTTTTAAAACGTTATGAATTTGCTTAAATAAAAAATTGCAGGGGTCATAGTTTCATAGTTGGTAGGGTTGGAATGGGCAGGAAAGGATGCTGGTGTCAAATGACCCCAGCTAGGTGGCTGTCTAGCCTCTTTTTGAAGACCCCCAGGGTAGGGGCAAGCACCACTTCCCTTGCAAGTTGGTTCCAGCTCCTACCTGGCCTGGCTGTGAAGTAGTGCCTCCTGATGTCTAGCCTGAATCTACTCTTAGTCAACTTATGACTATTGTTCCTTGTTACCCCCGGTAGTGCTCGGGGGAACAGGGACTCTCCCATTGCCTGCTGAACACCCTTGGCAGATTTATAGGTGGCCACCAGATCCCCTCGTAGCCTTCTTTTGTGGGTGCTGAACAGGTTCAGGTACCATAGCCTCTCCTTGTAGGTCCTGCTCTGCTGCCCCCTAACCATGCAAGTGACCCTCCTCTGGACCCTCTCGATGCTGTCCACATCCTTCCTGAAGTGCAGCACCCAGAACTGGATGTAGTACTCCAACTATGGCCAGACCAATGTCATATAGAGGGGGAGGATCACCTCCTTGGACCTGCTCGCGATGCATCTATGGATGCATGACAATGTGCGGTTAGCCTTCCTGACTGCGTCCCTGTATTGGTGGTCCAGGTTCATCTTGGAATCAATAGTGATTCCCAGATCCTTTTCTGCCTCTGTGCTGCTGAGAAGGGAGTTCCCTGGACTGTAAGTATGCTGCTGTTCTTCCTCCCCGGATGCAACACCTTGCACTTGTCCGTATTGAAACCCATCCTAGTCTCATCTGCTCACCTCTGTAACCCGTTAAGATCTAGTTGTAGCCTGTCCCTCTCTTTTAGCATGCTCACTTCTCCCCACATCTCAGTGTCATCTGAGAACTTGAACAAGGTGCTTTTCACCCCCTCGTCCAAATTGCCAATGAAGATATTGAACAGTACAGGCCCAAGGACCGAGCCCTGGGGAATCACACTATCTACATCTCTCCAAGTCAAAAATGACCCATCCACCACCACTCTCTGGGTGCAGCCCTCCAGCCAATTTGCAACCCGTCTGACTGTGTAGGTATCAAAACCACAGACACCTAATTTCTCAATGAGAATGGGTGAGAGACAGTGTCCAAGTCCTTCCTAAAGTCCAGGAAGACTACATCTACCATGACACCTGCATCCAAGGCTTTTGTGACCTGGTCATAGAAGGCCACCAAGTTGGTCTGACAGGACCTGCCTCTAATGAACCCATGTTGATTGCCCCTAAGCATAAACTCCCCTGCTGGTCTCTTGCAGATGTGCTCCAGGACCAAGGTAAGACTAATGGGCCTATAGTTTCCTGGGTCCTCTTTCCTCCCTTTTTTAAAAATGGGGACCACATTGGCCCTTTTCCAGTCACCAGGCACCTCAACAGAGTACCACAAATCCTCATAAAGCTGTGCCAGGGTTCCTGCAATGACCTATGGCAGTTCCCTAAGCTCTCTGGGATGGAGATCATCAGGATCTGTCAATTTGAACACATCTAGGCCCTCCAGAAGTTCCCTAACTAGGTTCTGACCCTAGGCCTGGCTGCACCTCCCCTGGGTCCATCAAGAATCCCAGTCGGGGGATGTCCCCATCTCTGCTCAGAAAAATGGAAGCAAAGAATCTGTTAAAGAGCTTAGCCTTGTCATCTGGTGAGGACATCTGTCATCATAATGCCTCAGGAATTGTAATAGTTTGAATGTCATGGAGACTACCTGTTTTACTGTGACTATAGACTCCACAGCATCTGAATTATTAGTCTGTGTAGAATACATAGTAATACTCTACATTTCTAGAAGGTTACTTATTGCACTTTATTTTGATTTTTTTATTTGGAATTATTTTTGTATTATAAAACTATATACTATATAGGACAAAAGAATAGCTGTCTTATTTGTTGTTAAATTATTCAGTTTGAGTATATTCTCAATTTATTCATTATCTAGAAGCTCCACATGAAGCTCTCTTTGTCAATGTTTTAAATAAGAAAACATTTAACGTAGGACTGCCAATTAATCACAGTAAATGGGTGTGATTAACACAAAAACAAATTAATCCATTAATTTTTTTTACAAGCATTAATTGCACCCGTTTTGACCAGGAGTGAGCAAAATAGGGCTGGCAGCAGCCAGGCAGAAGCTGCTCAGCATGGGGGGAAAAGTGGCCCCTTCCCCTCACTGCTGCCTGGAGCTCATTCCCTGTCACTATCATGATGTTGATATGGTGGTGGATGCTTAGCTCGGTAATGTCAGTCACTATTCCACATGCTCATATTGCACCTATCTGGGCCTTTGCAATTGAGACACTTGGGTTAGATCCTATTTCACTTTATGTGCATAAATGGCACTTACACAGCTGCAAAATGCTGTTTTGGGAAAGACTGATTCTATTCCAGTGTGGATACAAAAGCGTCCACATGGCTATTGACAATGACTATTATGGCTTTGCTCTGGCCATGCAGGTACATGCTGCTATATAGTTGACTAGGTATGCAAATTAGTATAAAAATTACAGCTGAGAAATAATCTATGTTTAGCAGATTATAAATGTCAGATAAGGTCTATTCTGTGTTTTACCTATAAAAGCTGGATGGTTATGGAACTTTCCAGGATGCTGGATACCTGGGCTGCTTGCAGACATTAAAACAAAAACAAACAAATCAGAAAATGTGTTACCAGAAGAGGCAACATGTTACTTCAACCCAGCTCCACATGTCTTATATAGATCAGGCACTTCAGTGGGGCTTTTATCTAAAGCTTATTTGATCAGCTATTAGATAAAAGCTCAAAAAAAGCCCAGTAGAATGCCTGATCTATACAGATGGTGGGCGAACTAGATCCAACTAATGCACTGGGCATGTTCTGGGCTTGCTGCACTAAGCCCAAAGTAGTGAGTAATGTGCCAATTATTTTCTTTAAAGTCTGACAGCAGCCTTAGCTCCAACCACCACTTCAAAGGTAGTCCTTATCCAGACCTCTTTCCAGCTCTCCTCTTGAAGCTGAGCCAATGCACTTTGCACTTAATATTCACTGGATAAAATGGATGGAGAGCAGTAGGGAATTTCTGCTTCACTGGGAGCAGTGCCCAGACAGGGAAAGAAGCATCCATCTCCAAATAACTCAGTTTCTGGCTTTTTTACTTCTTCCTACTTCCATGTATTAGTATCTCTCCTTCTTGGCTGTCCTTGGAGCCAGCTTCAGGGAGAAGACTGCACGGGAGTATAGACAACGCCTATCCTCCAGTCTGGTTATTAGAATATTTCTGTAAAGCAAGAGATGTAAAGCAGGCTCAAACCTTTTATCGGTGAGGGGATTTTTGTCAGAAATCTTAGACAGCTAAGCAATCTCATATATTTATGTGGGTTTCAGAAGATTTCTGTGAGCAAACATTCCACCTAAGTCCCATTTTAGGGACTTAAGTTCTTTTGCATCTCATTTCTGGGTGTCCAACCAAAGTTTGTGAGTTTTACTCTTGCAAGGAGCATGTAATTTGGGTGTGGGAAACCTTTCCAATGCTTAACTTGCTTTGTTAATCTCATCCTTATGTGTTTTAATTAAAACTTTAGTGAAAGAGTGTCACTAATATACAAAGACATATGGCATTTACAGGAAAATAATTACTACACCAGATTCTTCCAGTCTTACTTGCATTGGACAGTGTTGTAGTCCATATATAGCCCTTATTTTACTACTTGCAGAGTACGGGTAGCAAAATGAGGTTAAATGACTGCAAAAGTAAGGGATTTAGAAACACTGCTCTTTATACCAAAACATGAAAAGAACTGATATTTCTAAAGGTTGTAATGAAACCAGCGTGTATTAATACACATTATTATAAAGCATTTCAATGGCTAAATCTCCTTTAAGAGTCATCTGATACTGGAAACCTTCACAAAAAGAAACCCCTATATTTGACTTGAATGATGAAATTTTACATTCATTAATTGGGTTATTGTTACATTTCAACATTTTACTGTAAAATTTTCTCCTTGAGCATTTGTTTTCAACCAACTGTGTGCTTTCTATAGTTACAGGTTGCATGTAGATATGCAGGACGTCTGCTCTGATGCCCTATAATTACAGAGCATTGGAGCAGACTTGAATAATCAAGTCTGCTGGAGCATGCTAATTAGCATGCAGCTAATTAATGGCTTCAAAATGGCAGTGGGGGTCAGTGAATACTGAATACATGAGATGCTGTGGGTGCTTTAATTTGAGTAGCTCCCCACCCCTGGAGCACATGTAAAAACACCCACACTGTTTGTATCTGTTACATTAAGAAATAGCCAGGAGTTAAAAATCAAAATATTCAACTCTACCGCTTCTATCAAAGAGACTAAGAGCACTGTCCTAATTACTGCAAGCCATATTTTAAAAAGTCTATTTTTCCAGCTACAAGGTATCACATATGTAATGTTTTACACCCATAACAAAGATATAGGGAAGACAGTATCTTCAGATGCTAGTCAGATACGTTCAATGTCCAACTTCCTGATTTGTGCCCATAAATTTCATTCATCACCACTGATATCAGTAACAACTGCAGTATTTTCCTCAGGCTCAGCCTAAATTCACAAGCCTCAGGAGAAAGTGTTGTCCTGTGAAAATTCGACTGGGGATACCAGAAACCTTACTGATCTTAATCACAGTTGGTTTGATTAGAAAATCATAGAGGAACTCTAGTGTCTACATCCTAAGATTCCCACCACTTTAGAAAACAAGAAAGAGATGGATAGTACTCCTAGTTTTAGACTTATGTTTCTCAAAGCAAGTTTCTTAATAAGACAAGAACTATCCACAATGGATTTACAGATGAGTGCTCTGACCCCATTTGCATTACTGAGACCTTGTTGGATGAGGCAGACAATGCAATACTAGCATACGTTGTCCCCATCAGTTTGTCAGAATAACACAACCAAGAGTTGGCAAGTGAGGTAAGGTATGTTAATACTGTTTGCAACCAACTTCAGAAATAAAGGAACTTGCACTGCACATTACTGTATAGTGGAGTGTAGCATCAAGAACCTGGGACTATCTGTAACCCCACAAAACTGTTATGAAGCGGGATCCTGGTTTCCTGTGTTAAAAATAGTAAATTCTCTGATTTAAAAAACTCACATCCATATTTTTCCATGATTAAAATGAAATACCACTATATCTATCTATCTATATATAGATAGATAGATAGATATATCCGGAGCCTCCCAGACCGCTTTTAGCTAACCCAGAAGGGAGCCGCGCTCCCGAGCTGTGTGTGAACAGAGCGTGCAAACAGGCGCGCTCTGTAAGGACACGCCAGAGTTTGCGCCGGCGTTCACGCAGGCGGAGAGCAGGAGGAAGGGAAGAGCAAAGACAGCGGGAAGATCACTTTTTCCACTTTTCTGGGAACATGGTGAGTACATGCAGTGCTACTGCCAGGGGCCTGGCCCTTCCCCCTCCCTCTTCCCTGGTGCTGCCCCCCCCAGCACACTGCTGAGGCTGCCACCCAGACCGGGCCCCTGGGGGACCCCCTGTCCACCTCCCCCATCCTGGCTGGGGATGCTGACTGGGCGGGGGTCCCGAGGGTCAGGGGGATGCCTGGGGTGTCCCCTGGCTGCCCCTCTTGTGGCCATCTTCAGGCCCTGGAGGGGCGGCTGCGGGAGCTCCAGGCAGAGGTGATCAGGCTGTGAGGGATTCGAGAGGCAGAGCATGAAATTGACATGTATTTGTGTTCTCTGCAGGGCCAGAAACCTACTGAGGAGCCCCTCAGACCCAGAAGAGCTACTCGTCGGTGGCAGCAAGTTCCCCCTGGACCCAGGGCAGCCGGTGCTGCTGCAGAGCCTGTACCTGAGGTACCGCTTGGGAACAGGTATGCAGCCCTGGCCACCCTGGAGGAGATTTCTGAGGAGAACCCCCCTCAAGGGGCTGTTCGTGCACCATCAACGCAGGTGGAAAAGAAGAAGAGATCCCAGAGGAGGAGCAAGCGTCGAGTCCTGGTCA
>JAGPOW010001338.1:46956148-47035720 GCA_030014935.1 Caiman crocodilus
GGTCCTGTGACCCTGGCACTCGTTCCTGCCATTGGCGGGGGGTCAGACTAGATGGCCTGCTTTAGGCCCCTTCTGACCCTAGGCACTATGAAACTATGAAATAAGAAGTGGAAACTTAGACAAATAACTAAGAAATAATATAAAAATGTTGCTTGGCCATGCAAGGATGAAGTCAGGAAGGCCAAAGTGCAATTGGATTCACAGCTGGCAAGGGATGTGAAGGGTAACAAGAAGGGTTTCTACAAGTATGTTGGTAGCAAAAAGGTGTATCAGGGAAAGTCTGGATCCCTTAGAATGGCGGAAGCAACCTTGTGACAGAGGATACAGAAAAAGCTGTAGTGCTCAGTGCCTTCTTTACCTCAGTCTTCACAGGCGAGGTCAGCTCCCAGACTACTGCACCTGACAGCAAAGTTTGGGGAGGAGGTGAGCAGCCCTCAGTGGTTAAAGAATGGGCTTCTTAAAATAGCTGGACATGTACAAGTCTATAGGGCCAGATGGGATACAACCAAGGGTGCTGAGGGAGTTGGCTGATGTGATTGCAGAGAAGAGGATGTCATCTTTGAAAACTCATAGCAATCAGGAGAGGTCCCGGATGATTGGAAAAGGACAAACATAGTGCCCATATTTAAGCAAGGGAAAAAGGAGGATCCAGAGAACTCCAGACAAATCAGCCTCACCTCAGTCCCTGGAAAAATCATGGAGCAGACCCTCAAGGAGCACTTGAAGGAGAAAAAGGTGAGTAGGAACAGTCAGCATAGATTCATCAAGGACAAGTAAAGCCTGACCAACTGGATTGCCTTCTATGATGAGATTATTGGTTCTGTGGCTGTGGGGAGACCAGTGGATGCGGTATATCTTGATTTTAGCAAGGCTTTTGATATAGTCTCCTACAACAATTTTCACAGGCAAGCTAAGGAAGTATGGGCTGGATGAATGGACTGTAAGGTAGACAGAAAACTACCTTCAACATTGGGCTCAGAGGGTAGTAATCAATGGCTCAATGTCTAGTTGGCAGCTGGTATCAAGTGGAGTTCCTCAGGGATCAGTCCTGGCGCCAATTTTGTCCAATGTCTTCATTGAAGACCTGGAAGATGGCATAGAGTGCACTCTCAACAAGTCTGCAGATGACACCAAGCTGGGGGGGAATAGTAAATACACTGGACAGCTAGGATTCAATGACCTAGACAAATTGGAGGATTGGGCCAAAAAGACTTTCATGAGGTTTAACCAAGGACCTTAGAACAATCCCATATACCAATACAGGCTGGGGGATGACTGGCCTGGCAACAGCTCTGTAGAAAAGGACCTGGGGGTTACAATGGATAATAAACTGAATATGAGCCAGCAATGTGCCCTTCTTGCAAAGAAGGCTAACAGCTTACTGGGCTGCATTGGTAGGATTGTTGCCTGCAGGGTAAGGGAAGTGATTATTCCCCTCTATTCAGCACTGGTGAGGCCAAACTAGAGTACTGTGTTCAGTTTTGGGTCCCCAACTACAGAAAGGATGTGGACAAATTGGAGGCAGCAAAAATGGTGAGGGGGCTGAGACACATGACTTATGAGGAAAGACTGATGGAACTGGGTTTATTTCATCTAGAGAAGAAGAGACTGAGAGGAGACTTAATAGCAGCCTTCAACTGCCTGAAGGGCGGTTTTAAAGAGGATGGAGGTTGACTTTTCTCAGTGGTGGCAGATGACAGAACAAAGAGCAAGAGTCTCAAGCTGCAGCAAGGGAAGTGTAAGTTAGATATTAGGGAGAATGTTCTTACTAGAATGGTAGTAAAACACTGGAACAGGTTACCCAGAGAGGTGGTGAAAACTCCATCCTTGGAGGGTTTCAAAAGCTGGCTAGACAAAGCTTTGGCTGAGACGATCTAGTTGGGGATGGCCCTGCTTTGAACAGGGGGGTTGACTAAATGACTTCCTGAAGTCTCTTCTAACCCTAACTTTCTGATTCTATGACATTCTCATTAACAAGTTCAGAAAATATAGACTAAATGAAATTACTGTAAGGTGGGCACAACGGGCTGGATCATCATACTTGGTGATTAGTGATCAATGCCTCAATGTCTAGTTGGGAGGAGGTATCAAGTGTCTGTACCCAATTCTGTCCTGCATCCAGTATTGGTTACTATCTTCATTAATTTGGATGATGAGATTGAGCGCACACTTAGCAAATCTGCAGATGACACCAAATTGGGTGGGTTTGCAGACACCTGTGGAGAGTAGGACTAGGATCTCAAATGACCTAGACAAAGTGGAGAAATGGTCTGCAATCACATAAAATTCAACAAGGACTATTAGAGTCATTGTATGCAGAAATACAGAATAGGGAATGACAGGCTAGGCTGCAATACTGTGGAGAAGGAACTGGGGGTTACAGTAGACCATTGGTTCTCAACCGGCAGCACACAGGCTACATGCAGCCCAATCAGCACACTACTCCAGCTCACGTAACATCCTGTTAAAAGATTTTTTTAAATAAACACACAGGAAGCAAAGTGTGGATGCATCCCACATAACACATTGAGCACTGCAAGTGTGGCCCACTATGGCAAACAGGATGAGAACAACTGTAGAAGACCATAAACTGAATATGAGGCAACAGCATGCTCCTATTGCTGGACTGGGGGGATGAACTAGTTGATCCTATGAGGTCCCTTCCCATCATACATTCCTATGATTCTGTCAGCTTTAAAAAAGTGTCAAACACCACTTATTTTGTATTTTGTAGTCAGGCTTTAACAACAGAGACCAAGCCCCACAAATAAGTTTGCTAAACCCAGCTAATTTATGGATCAGAACTAGGCTAATATCCTAACAACATTGGAGGTGGGGGGCAGACTTCTGGGGATACTCAGAATCAAAGTTTCTACCACCTCATTTTTAATTATGAAAAACACAATTTTTGTTGAGTTTACATGTCGAGAACTAGGTGGTAGCTAACACCTAATTTTTCAGGATCACAATTTTTCATACTGGTGCCTAAATTCTGCTTAGGTCTCATATGAACCACTGAAGTCATTATTGGCATGGGACCTTATTTCCCTTTTTGGATTCTGCTTTCAGTTATTATTTAGTCACCTAACTAAAGACTAAGTGTTATGCCACATGTTATTGTGCTAAGTAATTTTCTGAAAATCTGGATAAGAAAGACTACATGCTCTGTTTTATTTAACTTATTGAAACTCAAGGGAGAAATATTGATGGAGTTATGACAGTGATTATCACATCATTTGCTATTAAATAGCAACAGTTCCTTCATGGAAAGCAGATTTCTGACTCTACTCTGCCCATATTCAATAAGTTACCAACGGAATTTAATTTTTTTATATGTAATGTTAATGGCCAGGACCAGAAAATAAAAACACTAGCCTTCAATTTTCAAAAAGTAATATACCTCACAAATGCAAGTAGTCTGAGCTCTAATAAACAAAGTTTCTATCTGGTGGATGCTAAACTGTGAGCTGCTCCTTAAATATGTTACAATATCTTTGAGTAAACAGCCTTTGAATTCTAATTATCATTCAGATGGGTAGATCATCATTTCAGATTACAAAAGGATCCATGTGACTAAAAACCTGAGTCAATTGTTTAAACTCAATTAGGTTGCTTTATAGAACAGAGTCCAACAGGCTTAAAACAGATTGAATCAGCTCCTACTAGCACTGATTAGTAGGATTAGAGTGGAAATGAATTTCTGGTTTAGATTTTTACCTTTGTTTGAGGTTATGACTTTTCATATTTTTTCCTTATTTAAAAAAATCTAACTTTTTCTAATTGGTACTATGTATCAATACAGGTAGATTAAATAAGCAGGACTCAAACCTTTTAGCAGAAAAAAGGTTTACATGCAATTACTGGGTCTCTAAGCTTTTTAAACTTATTTGGTAAGGAATATTCCAGATGCCTTGACTTGGGTTTTGGTAGAATTAGAGATAAAGCTGATATTTATTCCAATTATTGTCTTGTGCTAGATGCTCAATCAGACTAAACAATGTTGAATTTGTCCTATCTAGAGGTCCACATCGTATGACTTACTAGCCATACAAGAAGAAACAATGCAAATATTTTTGATTTAAAGGACAGCAAATTCTATGTAGAAGAAAGACAAGGAAACATGAACATGCTATGGGGGAAGTTTAACTGAATTCTGGAAATCTAATGTAGTTGGAAATTTTAAATTCTGCTTTGTTAGCTCTAAGTAAAGGAAGAACAATAGAAGTGAAAGTGGTTAAAGGTGAATATAAAGATACATTGAGCCATCTAGCACATTGCTGTGCCATACAAATAATAAAAAATGATGTTTAATTAAAAGACAAGATGCTTCATTTAAACAATTGTAAACAATTTGGTAAGGACAACAGAAAGCTAAACTAGAAGAAGCAAAGAGATCCATTAGATAGAAAGGACCCAAATGAAGAATAAAAAGAATATCTCAACTTGCAATATAATTTTGAGGAGTGTATTAGTAGTCCTTTCAGCTGATGCTATCTTAATTTTGTTGCCCTTTTTGATAGGGAAGAGATAAATAAGGGGAATATCTCAAGACATCCCCAAAATGAAAAGAGGAGGTGCTTGAACCTTGACATTTTTAGTCATTTCTTTGCAGTGCTACTGTGTACAAGTATGCAGCAAACATTATTTCTGGCTTTTTGGTTAATTGACTTGAAATGGTTACATGGCCTTTTTCTTTCTCAAGTAATCAGTAATCTTAGCAATTTTAGCATAGGAGTAAAAATGTCAAAAAATACTGCAGAACTATTTAGTCAAACTAATCATGTTAAGGATGATATCACAGGCACGTTACAGATGCTTTTTTCCAGAATTGTACTGTCTGAATTGGAAGATAAAAAACAGGTCACAGGGAATATCCATTGATCATTTTTAAACTAGATAGTTATTTATATTTAAGTTAATACCTATGACTGAAAACTAGGATTTTTGAAGATTGAAAGACTAATTTTCAACAGATGTGATTTGGTAAATTTCATGTAAATTAGATATAAATATACATAAAATACTTGAACAGCTGAGAGCTCCATCAGGTGTCCTGCTGGAATTTCACCAAATGTTGGCAGGAATCTAAACCCTCCTGTAGCGTGCAGCTTGAATTTTCAGATGACAAGCATGTGATGTGAAATCCATAGATAAACTGAACATTCCAGCAAAACCAAATGTTTGCATTCATAAAACTCCCAGATAAGTTTCAGCACACAATCCTAAATCTTTGTATTATTAACCATTCTTCATCTTCCTCCCATTTTACAATTAAATTCTTTACTGGGAAGCTATCAGACCTCAGCAAGTTAAACATAAACTCATAATTACTTTACAGTAAATGCACTGAAAAGATAAAATAGTAAAAAAAAATGCAATTATTTCATCAGCGAACTCTTATTTTGACTTTGCTTCATATTGGAAATATGAAGCGTTCAAACTCTCGTGGCTTTCCTAAATCCTGACCAGAACGTGTAACCTGCTTTTGTGTACATTCAGATGTTACACTTAGATTGACTGAACTAGTTAGGTTGGTCTAAGTCCCAATCTGTACACATGTTCAGGGAGGTTAGATTGGGCAAAAAATAGCGTACCTAATTTCGATTCACCTGGCATAGGTACAGACATTCAAAAAACATGAGGCAGAATCAATCTCAGTTATGCCGTTCTTTGTAAGCAGCGTAGTTTAGATCAGTAGTGAACAGAATACACATTCACTCTTTGGTGGGGGGAGGGTTGCAAATCTTAGACCAGTTTTTGCCATTTTAAACCAGTCTGTGTGTGCTGAACTTCTGTTCTGTTATGAGTATAGACCAGTGTCAGATCACATATACCAGTAAAAGTGCAATATCTGTACCTGGCCCTGAGGAGGTGCACTAAATTAGATTGGGCACATGTTAGCCTCATCTAACCAAATGTCTGTATAAATTCAGACCACAGACCCAGGCTTGCATTTTTCCTGCCCCTAGCATCCTAACCAGCCATTTCTCATCTCCTTCTATAACCAGGTCTCTCACCACTTGGACACAGGAGACGTGGTAGACATTATGTATATACCTAAATTTCCAAAAGGCGTTTGATCTAGTATCCCACCAAATCCTTGTGGGAAAACTGGAAGATTGTGGGCTTAGCTGCTCGATGGTTCAGTGTGTGGGAAACTGGCTACAGGGTAGGACCTAGAGAGTTCTCATTAACAGATCTGTGTCATCCTGGTGTAAATGGCCAGTGGTGTCCCTCAGGGGTCTGTGCTTAGACTGGTGCTTTTCAACATTTTTTTAAATGATTTGGATGGGGAAGTGGAAAGCTCACTGGCCAAGTTCATGGATGACACCAAGTTATGGGGCAGTGTGGTCATGTCAGAAGATAGGCTGCAGATACAGGTGGACCTGGACAGGGTGGAGAGTTGGCCAGACTGGAACCAGATGAAGTTTAACACTTCCAAGTGTAAGGTGCTCCATCTGGGGGCAAACAACCCTCAACATGCACACAGGCTCAGTGATGACAGCTTGATTTACACCACAGCTGAAAGGGACCTAGAAGCAATGATTGACCATCATATGAATATGAGCAGTCAGTGTGAGGCAATGTGAGGCAGGACAGACAACACGCTGGCATGTATTAACCAATGCATTTTGTGCAAAACTAAGGAAACGATACTCCCACTGTACTTAGCACTGGTGAGACTGCAGTTGGAGTACTGCATCCAGTTCTGGGCACCACACTTCAATAAGGACGTGGAAAAGCTTGAGAGAGTCCAGAGAAGAGCCCCCCGTATGATCAGGGACTTGCAAGGCAAGCCATTTGAGGAAAGGCTGAGGGACCTGGGCCTCTTTAGCCTAAAGAAGAGAAGGTTGAGAGGGGACTTGATAGCAGCTTACCACCATATCAGAGGAGTGCATCAGGAGCTTGGTGAACAGCTGTTCAGTAGGACACCCCTAGGGAAGACCAGGACCAATGGATACAAACTCCTGGAAGGCTGCTTCAGGCTTAATACCAGGAAAAACTCCTTCAAAGTCAGGGTGTCCAGACTGTGGAATAAACTCCCTCTAGAGGTGGCACATTTACCTACCCTTGAGGTTTTCAAGAGAAGACTAGACAGTCAGCTTGCTGGGGTTACCTAGCCCTGGTTATCTTCCTACCTAAAGCGGGGTGGGGGGGAAGGGGTTGGACTTAATGATCTGCAAGGACCCTTCCATCCCCTAACAACTGATGAATCTATTAATCTATTTTAGCCCCCTGATTCGCCACTCTGGGCAGGCAACACTCCCTATGGACCCCCCAACCCTCCCCCCAACAAACCCATTAACAACCCAACAAATCCCTCATCTCACCCACCCCTTCCTCCCCACCTACACTAAACATGATGGTCAGTGTTTCTATCTTTAAGTTAGATCTATCTTAAGTCTTTAAAATATACATATCAGCCCAGATAATCTTGAAACATGCTGTCCCCACAAGGATAGGAGGTGGGTCAGTGATCTAAATGCAAGTGTTGCCTAGAAAAATTATGTTAATTAAAAAAGAAAAAGATGAAAGATACTGGGAAGCAGCTAAAGTAATTTAAATTCCACACATGTGCCTCATCCTTTTCCAGAATTAATGGTCTAGATGTGATCAAAGAAAAGCAAATAACAGAGTCATTTATTCAAGAGGTTCCTGATCCCAAGCACCCCTTTCATGACCTACCATAATATTTTCATATCAGTGTGCCACTGCTTCTTGTCCCTAGGGGAACAAATGTCTACACTCATGTGGACATGGCCTATGCGGGGAAAAGTCAGAGTAGCAAAGGGGAGTAGAGTTGCTGGAGCAATACAACAATTGCAGAGCTTGGGAAAGTGCAGAGACGGACTCTTTTCCAATCTTTCCCACTCAACAGCACATCCCGAGGCTTTGATTCTTAAAGGTGCCAGAGTAACTAACATGGATCAATGTCAAAAAGAGATTTGGTATTTTATAGGGATTTATTCTAGGCCCAGTGCTGTTTAAGGTTCTTGTTAATAGTTTGGATGCAGGAATAGAGAGCTTCTGGATCAAGTGTGCAGATGCCATAAAGCTGGGAGTCTTCAACACTCTAAAGGGTAGAAGAAGAAATCAAAAGAATTTTGACAGATTGGAGAACAGGCCACTTAGAAAACAGAAGGAAATTCAAGAAAGGCAAATGTAAGATGCTACTCCTGGGGATAAAAAAACAAGTGTGCAAACATAGAATGAGAGACAATTCACTAGGCTTAAGTGTTGCTTGTATGGAGAAGGGAGTTGGGAGAGCACAGGCTCAACATGAGATAGCAATGAGATGCAGAAATGAGAGAAAAAAGTTCATGTGACTATTTGTGGAGGTTTACAAAATATGTCTCCAAAACCTGGGGATCACAGTATGCAACTGTGATACCTTCTCTAAATAGCCCCGATATTTATAGGTTTCACTGAAAGAACATTACAGCAGTATATTTCCTTTCCAGGGTAGATTTATCTAGATTAACCCACTAGCTGACCTGAGTGACATTAGTTTGACTCTTATGGATTTGTGGTGAGTGGAATTTAAGCATTACTTAAGTTAACACTGAAAACCTGTTATTAGAGTGGCTTGAATGAACTTTCAGTCAGTTCTCTGAAAAAAGGAACAGCAGTTAATAACAGAACTCTCAAACAGCGGTGGGTGAAGCTTAGAGCATTGTTATTAGAAGAATAATACCAATTTTAACATTATGTGATTCATTTCAGGCCCTTGGCAGACATTACAATAATGTTGCATTGGGATCTAATCCCTGATTTCAACAATTGTGTGTCCTGCCATGCCACACATCCATAGCAGGATACATGATTGTTGGAATTGGATACCAAACTCCAATAGTGCTTTTCGTTTAATAGGAACATTACAAATAATTGGATCTAGCAAGTTTCCCATCCAGAGGAGCCCAAGAACTTCCCCTACCAGGGGACTTTATACCTTCCTTGCACCTGTCAGTCCAAGCAGGCACAGACAAGCCTGGCTAGATGAGTGCCTGGCCGTACAACTCCTTCAGGAACTGCAAAGCAAGGCACACTCTGATGCTGGGTTGTGGGGAGCCCTGTAGCAAGCGCCAAAGCAAGCACACTGCTGGGTAGCAATAAGTCTAGTGGCTTACTGTCACCCAACACTGGTTCAGCAGATGGGCTCCCTGCACTGGGCACATTGAAAGCACTGGTGGGGTGCACTGTACAGTTGTCAGCCTGCTGACAGGGAAGAAGCCCATTAACTGATAGACTCTTGGCTCCAAACATAAAGCCAGGAGGTTCAGTCTCATGTTCAATTTAAGGCACGGTGGAAACCAGCCACAAAAATGGTCCATGTATTTTGTTTCTCATTTTTTATTTCTCATTTTGTTGCATTACTAATACCCTAAAAGTTTGGCAGAGTTACTATTTATGGCATGATTAACAGGTTAATTGCATCGTAAGTTTAACATCTGCCAGGGGCCTCAGTCATTACAGGTCTGCTGAAAGCAATGCATTGGGAGGTTCTTATCAGTGCTGCCTTGAACTCTTAGCTAACTGCCAAAAGCAGGGCCCCCATTTTACACACTACCCCTTCCTTTTAAGTATAACATTTCTGTGATAGGAGTGAAGTCACTATTGCTCCTCAAAGCCACTCAGAATGGGCTTCAAGGGCCCCCTATACATAGGACAACACTTCAGAAAAAGGTGTTATAATGACTTCATACAGTGCTATAATACCTTCAACGCCATCTTAGATCATAGGACTGGAATCACAGTAAATATTACCTCAGTTGCTCCATACCTTGCTCAGTGACAGGCCAAAGAAAGTAAACCCTTTTTTCTTAGTGTAGTCAAAATGGCCCTTTAAAAAAATTCTGTATACTATTTTTACAGTTTTTGAGTCAACAATTCATTGAAACTGCTTATAACAAATAACCTCATTACATAAAAAAAATCAATTTTTAATATAAAAATGGGTAAAATTGCCAATTAACTCTGCTCAAAAGTATCAAGTGAAGGTGGCCACCATACTTTTCATACATCTATGAACTAAACCCCTACTTTTCCAAAAATCTGAAAATAACTTTTAGAATTGAAAAATCACATCAAAGGAAAATAATATTCACATAACTTTTTAAAAATTAAAAACAATACTACTTTGGCCAAAATTTCTCATCTAAGTTCTACTGCTGAAAAACATTGTTTTTTAATTAATTGTTTTACAACAAAAACACATTTCTGCAAAAATCCATTTTGCATGAACTATTACAAAGCAAAATATTTTATTTTGAATCAACATTTAATTTTCTAAGAAAATGAAATGGAAAGTCCAAAACTAATATTTTTAGTTTCATACTAACTCTACATGATAACAGCTGTTAGAATGAAAGAATCAAAATGCATATAAAGCAACTGATTGCCATTCAACATTCATGGAACACAATCATAAATCAGTAGACATAAGGAAACATCAGTTCAGTACAGAAAATAAGTAGCAGTAACAGAATTCAAAGTATTTGAAGGATACTATTTTGTTAAAAAAAATGTAATAATTTGCTGAAGAAATAGATTATTTTTTTCCTTATCTTAAATGTAAAATAATAAATTAACATATAGCCATTTTATTTTTCTTTTCCTATGTAGATATCACTTTTGCAGCAATACTTGCTATACTTGATTAAACATTTTGATTCTTGCATGGGCGAGGAAGTGGGACTTAAGAGTGGAATTATCAGGTGTTTCAGTCATATTTCAGATAGTAAGAGATTCATTCAACTTCACACTCCCCTATTAGACTGCATACTACCGAGCCACTTCAGAATTCATTTGTAAGTTGAGGACCCTCATAGTAGGATCTAAAAAATGCACTTTTCTGCTTTTATACTGAAGCAGTTTAGGTTTACCTATTCCTAGGCTTTTATTTCCATCACTTTACAGCTACAACTGCATGAATGAAATTACATAGGAACTGTATTGCTGCACATAAACAGGCAACGCTTGGAGAGGAAGTAGTCCCTATTCCTTTTTCACTGGAAAAGTTTACAGGTTATCGCCCTAAATACATTCTCACTCCTAAATATGTCATGCTATTCACTTTATAATGTTATAGAACCAAAGCAAGTATTTTGGAGCTGTTCTTCCCTGGATAATTTTCCCCTCCTTACTTTAGGAGAAACCAAACATAAAATCTGCAAAAGTGTCTAAGTGATTTAGGAGACTAATAGCTAGATCCAGTATGGGCTAATATGCTCCACTGTAGGTAGAAGAACTGATCCCAGGACTGTTTCAGTATTTTGTTAAAAAACTTTTTAATGTAAAATATAACCATCCTGAGATCAATGATTAAAATCCATATAAGTTTAGAAATGCTCCTTTTTGTGCTCTTTTTCTCTCTGCCCATGAATTTTTAATTCTTCTGAGAATAATAATACAGTGTGAACAGGAATGAACAGTGCCTCTGTGATATTCCTGATATAAAGTGATATTCTTAGGAATGGCTTTGCTAATACTCAAGTAGGTCTATGTTTTTTATAGACCTATGTGGAATCCTTTACAGGGTGTTGTGAGTAGAAGTTTATTGTTTCTAGGCTGCTCACATTCTACAGAGTTGAGGCTTACATGTACCTGGATGTCAGTATGGTGACCTTTTCTGCACAGGAGATAATCACCTTCTGCTAGCTCCTTAATATTCACTTGTGTACTAGAATATAACTAGATTTGCCAATAGAGATTCACTTTGATAAAGATTAACTTATGGCATTTATAATACTTCCCATTTTAAAAGTATTTCAGAAGCATTTGTAAATGTTACACAATTTAAAATCAGTTTAGAGCCAAACTAATGAAAAATGTTTTGCATTTAAAACTGTCTAACTCTTTCACAACTATGTTATCTGTCCAATAAATGATATCACTCTAAGAAATCCTGGTCTGTTGTATAATCTCTTGACAGCCACATCATGCTTACAACATCACTCTAATACTACCAAAAGAAAAGGAAAATCATTTGAATTGCTAGCAGTAGAATTGAGCTTATGACTCTACTGTTGCAAAAATGGGTAGCATACAACCAAAACCTTCCTGGCAAAGGCATCCTGCATATAGCGCATTAAGCCAATCTTCTTGTGGAAGAGACTCTTATTTAAATTTTAAATATACAGAGCTTGTTTAATTTTTAATATCCCTGGCAGACTTCAGATGGTTTTGAGTTTTCAGCTTGCCAGGCTCCTTCCTGTTCAGCTTTAAAACATTTTCCTTACCTGTCATGCAGAGAAAATAACTGTTGCCTATAGTGAGGCGAAATAGAAAGTCAAGGCATGTTAACCATATGAAGAATTACACAGATAAGAATGTGTGGCATGTAGGATTTCTCAGCTTTTAAAAACCAGGTTGAAGTTGGTCTTCAGTCTGCCTAATTCCCTTTATAATCACTTCAAGTAATCAGAAAACTCTGAGAAAAAATAATCACTTAATTTTAGAGCCAGCCCATTGCATCCAGTTCTTTCACTTTTTTAGATGTCCTGATATTTGATACTGCTTATTGCTATTAGCTGTTGAAAGCAATATTTAAATTCTTCAAAAGAGAAGAAATCTTGCTGTATATTTACATGCAATATAACTTTCTTTTAGGTAGTTATGAGTCAGATGGTGGTTACGGTGGGGTAACAAGCAGAGTTTGCACCCTGGACAAACCATGTGCAAGAACAGGAATTGCAGTTCCAAGAGCAGAGGAGTGGGGGACATAGGAGTCAAACCCAGTCCCTGGCTGCTGCCTACCCTGGCTCTTGCTCTTAAAGCAGCTGCAGCATGGTGTCTGTGCACTATGCTGATTCAACTGCAACACTGTTAAGTGGCTCTTGATGTGAGGGATGTGGGGGATGATATGGGGATGATTTTGGTGCCTGTCCTAAGTAGGCACCCATGGCTGGTGCCCCTCTCTTCCACCCCTATTTACACTACCAGGTGATTAGCTTCTGCAAAGGTATACAGGACTGCAGGAAGGTACAATTATTGCCCTGAAATTTTCAGATTTGATATGAAACTATCAAAGAATCTGTGGGAAGTTGGCATAAGAGCTTTACTAATCCATGCAAGGCTCCAGCTGCATACTTCTGCATAGTTCTAGTTCAGACTAGTTCATAGTTCTGACTGTTCCTGTCTGCTATTTTTGAGGTTGGTTATACAACCCCGCCCCCAGACTATAGATGATGTGAATGGAAAAAAACATCTAAAAATGGGTTATTGAATTGAAGTTGTGATGAAGAAATCCTAGTCACATAAACTGTTGCTTGACTTTCAGCTTCATAACAGTGTAACTCTTGATTTCAATGCAATAAAACCGAGCTAATTTAGTGCTGAATCAGACTCCTAGAATTGTTTCATCTTTTTCAGCCCGGCAAGAACAGCAGAGCCATTTTCCTTGTATTCCTACATAATAGTCTTATCACCTAATTCAAACATATATAATAGATTACAGACACAGAAAAATATGGTGCCCTAACATTGTCCTATAAATTATTAAAAGTAAATTTGTCTTCAGTTTTGTTTTTATTGACTTTCCCGTTAAGTGCTGGTTAAGTGTGTTAGCCATAATTGCATGAGAAGAATAAAGACTGTGCTGCTAATGCGTACTTGACTTTGTCCAAGCCCATTTGCAGAAGTATCAGTTCATTTCAGATGTCTATATTTTTTGTCCCTAATGCAGTACGGGACTGCATTTTTTCCCTTCTCAGCATATGATTCCGAGAGAGTATTAGTTATTCTGTTCTACAGTGTAATGGGCTCCATGCAGATGACTAAGCAGCCATTTCTTTACTGTCTGGGTCAGGGGTCAGCAACCCTGGGCATGCCAGAGTACAGCATGTGAAGCCATTTTCCTTAACGCACCACAGCCAGCTCGGGCTCTGGGCAGCTACTGCTGGCCACAGAGCCTGGGTTGCTCACAGCAGGTGGCAGACAGGCTGCTAGCCCTCTTAGGAGCAGCCCGGGCTCCATAGCAGGTAGCCACTGCCTAAAACTCCCAGCTGGATGTGGCAGGCATCCAGGAGCCAGAGCCACACCAGAGCCCCAGACCCCAGTGCAGCTGTTTGCAGCCTGCCTGCTGCCTACTCAAAGTAGTCCAGGCTCCGTGACACCAAAAGCTGTACATGTGCCTCCAAGCAGACAGCAGGGAAGGGGCCAGGGTTGCACAGCCCCAGGCCCCTTCCCCACCATGTGCCCCAAGGCATGTATGCAGCCACTGCTAGCAACAAGTTGGGTCACTTCCCGGCTCATGGCTGCCTACTGCGAGCTGTCCAGGCTCTATGGCGAGTGGCAGAGCCCTGCCCAGAGCCTGGGCTGCTAGTAGCAGGCAGCCACAAGGCTGCAAGTGGTTGCACCAGGGTCCAGAGCCCCAGCCCAGCTTGTTGCTGATGGCAGCTGCATGCAAGCCTCAGGAAACACAGTGGGGAAGGGGCCTGGGGCTGTGCAACCCCAACCCCGTACCAGCCATTCACTTGGAGATGCTGTATGCTGCCATAATAAGGATCAGGCCCCTCACGGTTCCCCCATCATCTGTCCCTGGCTCACCTGTCTTCTAAATCCAAGTTGTGAGGTCTTTTGGCATTCAGTCCAAAAATGTTGCCACCACCTAGTCTAGGTATGCATGTGATCCCATCTGCCCTTCTCCCTCAATATAGCACCTGAGCACCTTCCCAATCAATGGCAGCATTCAGAGCAGGTTTCCAATGGCAGCAAAAGGCTACCACTCAAGTTGTAAGCAGTTTTGTAGCCCTAACATGCCTTGCAGTGTTTTTTATTATTATTTTCCTTTTCTAGTCCCTGTTTTCCATCCTGCAAAGTTAGCATCATTCTGACCTAGGAGTATATGAAAGCTGATATTAGCAAACTGCAGTATGTCATGAGGTAGTGCCCAGAAATGATCAGCAGAAAACTGTATTTTCTGAATTGGCCAGGACTACTCTATACAAAGTGTTCCTAACCATCATATTAATTCCATAAAACTGAGCAACAGCCAGAAACCTTCTCACAGACTAGAATATGCAATATTCACTGAAGGACAATTAATGGCTGATGGGTTTTTGATTTTTAAACTGTTCATTTAAGCAAATAAGTGCACCCCCCAAAAAAAATCTTTCCCTGTGAAAAGCAAATAATGCCAGTATATTTTTGTTGATTGGTGAAATTTCTTTGCAATCCTAGCATATTTCATTTTGCTGAACTAGAGAAAATATCTTTAATTAGAAGTTTAATTAAGTTTTGAAATGAAGAAAGATTTGCATAATTTTATAGAGAAAAAGCATGAACCACACTTCATGAAATTCTCTCTTTTTAGATACAACAAATTCTTCTGTGAATCAGATCCTCAGCTGTTGCAGAGGAGTGCTCAGTTCAGCGCAGGGGGGACTAGGCAAAGAATTTTGCATTTTCCCAGTACTGAGTTTGATGTGTGCTTAGGTTGTTGTAAGTTATAATGGCTGCCAACAGCTATAAAGGAACCAATTCTGCAACTGGAGATTAGTGAGGTACAGGATAACCCAGCACACATTTCTTAGATTAACAACAGAATAGTGGAAATGAATCCATTAGGGCTTTATACGAACAGAGTACCTAGCTCCTGAAGAGTGATTCCCATGTGGCCACTACATCAGCTTTAGTTGAGGTTATTTTTCCCCTGTGCATTATTTTGAACTTCTCAACACTGAAGCTCATCTATTGTTTTATTGTGAGATATCACAAAATTGTGAGATCTTTCTGCACCTCCATACCATCAATTTCTTCACAGTTTTGATAACACCCTTGAGAGAGTGTCTATAAGTTATCATCTTTGAGTGATGGGAAATACATCTTTGTATTTACTATAAAGAAAACATCAGAAAATAAACCTGCTTTAGCATTGTCTTGCCCTGCTTCATCTTCTTCCCCATTCTCTATCTTTACATTTACACTTTTGTTAATAATGGAATTGTTGGACACCTGCACTATAACCAAAACATGATTATTCATACTGCTATAACCTTCAAATGCAATACAGGAGAAACAACAGTTTTCTCTCATATCCATTCAATCTCCTAAGATAGCAGGAACCTCACGCTGTTGTTCCAGAAAGGTTTTCTTCATCTTATTATACCAACTATATAAACTTTAAATGATAACATCTAAGCACTTAATTAAACTCTAAACTGAAATATCTTATGAAAATAAATCTATACTATGCACAACATGAATAATACCAACTACATTCACTTTCTTAAAGGGCATTATAAAAAGGAATTCCCTGAAACTGGATCCTAACTTTAAGACAGGCAGTTCAGACTATTTATTAAATGCAACCATGGTGTAGCCAGCCATACTTGCAGGAGACATTCTTTGCCTCTGTGGGGTGAACACTTGTCCAAACACAGAGTTGGCACACTAGGTGTCCACCAAGTTCATAGGAATGGTGAGGCAGTGTCTTGTTGGAGTGTAAAGATGCGTGTGGAAACTGGTCACAGACAGAGTCCCAGAATACAGGCATCTGACACTCTGACAAAGTTGACATAGGCAGCACATTCATTGTCATGCTGTTTCCCCCATACTGGAATTGCTTTCAGTAGCTGAGGGACACAACTCAGCAAACACACCTGGTTGGGGTGCAAAATGAGAACAACACTAAGGAAGGGGGCAGCCAGCTGTCTGAATAACGGTGGCAATAATGGATTGTACTTGTGGTAATGGTTCAGCTTTGCAGCTATTGTCTGGAACAGGTCCCTTCTGTGCTGGTTTTCATAGGGCAGCTTGACAGTTCTTGCCCTGTCTTCAACCCATGTTATCAAGTCCATCACCTTGCCTACCATCTGGTGGCAGTGACCCAGTGGCACTGGACTTGTGATAAATTCCCTATACCAGACCTTATGACCTAGAAAGTGCTTGAATGCTTTCTTGAAGGACGACACCAGGCTATCCACCTCAGGGAACTACATGCATAGATGCCACTCAATGCATGCACTAGAGGTGATATGAGCAGCATTGAGCAGCATTCATTAGAGCACAAGGGAGAAAGCCTTGCACATGTACATGGCATTGTCAGACAGGAATGTTGAGATACTGTTAAAATCTATACTGTAACTGGCAATTACCTTTATGATTGCTTGGGAAACGGCAGGAAAATTGATAAGAGGTGAGGTGGACTGACTGAGTTTGAAACACAGGTCCTGGCCAGTCAAGCTCCCAGGTACAAAAAAAACATACAGCATGCAGTTGTCCTGAGGGTGAGTGGTTTCATCAGCTATGATGGGGAAGGAATAATATTCTGCAAGGCAACCTTCATGGATCCTACATGCAAAGAAATGACTACAGAGAGATAGTCCTGGTAAAGCTTATTGGCATACAGAAAACTGCTAGCATTGGATACATTTTGGGTCAGGTATTCCCTTAACTTGGGGTGATCAAGTTTATCTAGGGGGATGCTGGCTGCCGTGAAAGCCTCCATGACAGAAAATGCCAAATCTCACCTTGCCAACCTGCTTTCTGTGGTCCTTTTAAACAGGGGGGACATAGACACTTGCTTCTTGCTCTGACCTTCAGCCTGTGCAGCCACCTTCATCTTCATGTGTGCCTTGGACTCCAAGTGATGATCCATGGTTTTCCTGGACACTGACTGCTGAGCTTGGGAAATGCAGGGGGGCCACCAGTATGCTCAGCAGTGGACGCAGGTGTCCAGAAACCATTTATACAGCACCTTGTCCACATCTTCAAAATCACAGGTATAAACATGCATCCTGCATGATCTAAATGCATCATCATTCTTAAATTTCATGTTAATTTTGCTTTAATTTTATATCTGCTTTTAAAATCACTGAAAGACTTGATTTTCATATGTTGTTCTTTTAAGAAACATCATTCTCTTTGATTTCATTACCTTCAAATAAAACCTTTACACATTCTGTATTTCTCCATCTCTGTAATGGGAGATGGAAAGTAAACAGGGATGGGTGGTGAAATGAAGGAAGTCAGCCACTGAAGTATAAAATTAAAAGAATTTAGAGAGGAAATAAATTAAAGAAGGTTTCATATTTTAATAAATTGGAATTGAGTTTGGGATTTAGGTAAAGGGGTTGTGTTCATGCTTTCCAGGGTGGCTGGGAGTGGTAAGGGAAGGTGCTTTTAGGGGAGCTACTGCCCCTTCTCTAAGAAGGAAGCCCCAGCTCGTGGGAACTTGATCTGGCCCCCTACCTTTGTACCAACCAACCCTCCCTAAACCTCACTACCAGATCTATCTGTGTCCTGCAACCTGACTATCTGGCATGTGCTTTTCAAGTTGTTTGCATGGGGTTGCACCACTGGGAGTGGAAAGGTCACACCCCCAAGTGCAGGACAGGGAGTTGGTATGGTGCCAAAACCAGTGCTGGGTAGTAGAGTCCAGTAGGTGCAAAGGTTGTCCATATAGAACAGGAGGGGAATAGGGAACACAGCATTCTGGAATGCTGGAGGACTGAAACTTGAGTGTCTCATCTGTGGCGATCAGCCACGGGGATACCCCAGGTGCCCCCCCAAACCCAGGAGGCACTAGTCACGGAGCCAGGGGGCAGAAGGGGGGGTCACCCATGTGCTTCCTGGTGGACCAGGAAGTGAACCGGAAGTCCTGAGGGACACTCTATCCACCTAACCTAGCATCTCAACATTCACAAGCTGCCCAGTACCTTGAGGTATGTAGAAAAAACTTTTACAGCTGTGTCTATGTCCAAATCATGTAATCTTTCCAAATCTCTCCAAATTGATTCAGACAGTTCCAATTCAATTCAGAGAGATTAAAGGGTCTCCTGATTTGATTCAGAGATTCGGACACCAAATCAGGCCAAATCTCTGCTGAATCAAATAGGCGACTGAAGCTTTGCACAGCCCTACTGTTGGGCTCCCCTGCCACCTCCAATAACTTCTTCTCCTCCTCCTTCAGCTCCTGCTGCACCATTAGGGTCGGGGGGAAACTGCAGTTGGATGACTTCTGCCCCAGGTGGAGTGGAGGAAGACAGCTGAAAGCTGGAGCTGAAGCTGGAACTCTATGTCTTGGGGCAGGAGCCACACAGCTAAGGCTTCCTTTTAACCTGGAGCAGTGCAGCAGGGGCAGGAGGAGGAAGAGGAGCTGCTGGAGGCTGGGGTAGCCAACATGGTGGGGAGGCTGGGGGATGCTGGGTGGTTGCAGCCACACCAGAAGCAGCCCTACCAAGAAGCTATGCATGCTGGCAAGCCTGGGCCAGTAGGCATGGGCAGGAGCACAACATGGGTAGAAGCAGATGGGGTAGGTCCCATGTGGAGTGTGGTAGGGGGAAGCTGGGCTGGACACAATCAGCAGGTAGGTGCCCACCTGTGGGCCAGATCCCATCAGTTGGCGCTTTGGATCTAGCCCGTGGGCCATATTTTTCCCAACCCTAGTATCATCTTTGGCAATCCCTAGGAGTTGAATATGATGGTCTTCTATGACTGCCTTACCTGTGGGTATGAAGATGTCTGACAAGGCCAATCCAAGATCAACAGGTTCTACTGTAACTCAGTAATGTGTTTCTATGCAGGGTGGGTGGCTTTGGATTCTTAACTCAGACCATGATATGCTGTTTCTGCCACTCTCCCTTTTCCATTTTCTGTTGTTGTCATAAGGTTTCAAAGTACTGAGATACTGGCAGAAAACTCTTCTGCTCTTTGGGGTGGCCATGGGTGACAGTCTCCCACAAGTTTCAGGCTCAAGACTGTTTCAGATTCAACATTATGTAAAACTTCTTCAAAGTTAGAGTGTCCAGACATTAGAATAAGCTCCTGCTAGAGGTGATACAGTCACCTACACTGGAAATCTTCAAGAGGAGACTGAACAGCCACCTTGCTGGGGTCACCTAACCACAGCTGTCTTTCCTGCCTGGTGTAGGGGGCTGAACCAGATGATCTTCTGAGGTCCCTTCCAGACTTTCACTGTATGAATCCATGAATCTAAGTTGATGCTGATGTTGCATTTTTCCAAGTTGGCCTTGAGGTTGTCCTTGAAGCACTATCTCTGTCCTCCTCTTAAGCATACATCTCGACTGAGCTTGGAGAAAACTTACTTTGAGAACCTGGAGTCAGACATCTGGATGATGTGATCAACCCAGCAAAGTTGATGTTGGATAATCATCGACTTGATGCTCATGGTGTTTGCTTGCAAGAGGACACTAATGTTCGTGCATCTGTCTTCCCAGTGGATTCAAAGGATCTTCCTTAAGCAGTGCTGATGGTACTTCTCCAGTGACTTGAGGTGTCTCCTGTATGCTTTCTATGTCTCAGCTCCATACAATAAGGTAGGGATCATTACTGCTTGATAAACCATGAACTTGATTTTGAATCTGATGTCATGATCTTCAAACACCCATTTCCTCTGGCATGTGAAGGCTGCACTTTCACATTTGAGGTGATGCTGGATTTCTTTGCTGATGTCAACCTTCTGTGAGAAATGGCTTCTGAGGCATGGGAAATGCTCAACATTCTCCGGCATCTCACCATGAATCTAAATGACTAGAGCTGGGGACTGATCATTAAAAGCTTGCTGATGGAATACATTAATCTTCTGAATGTTAAGCCCTTTTCTTGTATGCCTTGGTCAAGACATTGATGATTGCCTTTAGATCTGCTTCTGAGTGAGCACAGACTACAGCATCCACAGAGTACTGGAGTTGGATGATTGAGGTGGTCTTGGTTTTGTCTTAGAGTTGGCTGAGGTTAAACAGCTTCCCATCCATTTGGTAGTTTTGCTCTTCTCTGACTGGAAGCTTGTTGGTGGTCAGATGTAGCATCATGGTAACGAATATCGATAGAAGTATCAGAGTGATAACAAAGTCTTGCTTAATTCCCATCTTAACCTCAAAGGGGTCCTTGATAGAGCTCCTACTGAATACCACCACTTGCATACCGTCATGGATCAGGCAAAGAATGGTGATGAATTTCAGTGAGCATCTGTAATTCAAAGGATCCTCCACAGCGCTTCTCAGTTGACAGAGTCTAAGGCTTTCATGAGGTCAAAGGTGGCCACATAGAGAGATTTATGTTGTTCTCAGCCTTTTTCCTGAAGCTTGTGAGAAATGAAGATCGTGTCAGTTGTGTCTTTTGATGCCCTAAACCCACATTGAAATTATGAAAGGAGCTCTTTGGCAAGCAGAAGGAGACAGTTTAGGAGGGTTCGCACAATGGTCTTTCCTGTGATGGACAGCAAGGCCGTCCCTCTAATTTTCACAGTGGGACCTGTCTCCTTTCTTGAAGATTATCATGATCATGGCATTCCTGTGGTCATCTTGGATTTCCTCATCATTCCAGATCCTTAAGGTGAAAGCATGGAGCTATGTTGTAAGCTCCTCTCCCTCCTGCATGAGTATTTCAGTGGGGATTCCATCTGCTTCAGAGATCTTGTCATTCTTCATCTGCCTGATGGCTGTTCTCATCTCATCAAGGGTTGCAGGCTGCAGGATGGAATGGAGAACACTGTCATCAACAACAGTCTCAACTGAGGTCTTCAAAATGCTCCTTCCAATGGGTGTTGATGACTCCCCTTTTCTTGATCAGGTCTCTAACATCCTCAGTTCTCATGGAGGTTGGGCCCTTAGTGTGTGGACCATAGATGGCACTGATGAAACTATGCATATCACAGATATCAGCAAGATGCTGAATCTCATTTGCCTTGAGATCTCACCATCTGTTCTTCCTATTGCAGGTCCTCCATTGAACCTCTGCCTTGGCTTGTTGGTGATTCAATTTCTTTTACTTGGAGTTGATATCATTCTGCCAAGCACACAAGGCCTTATGCTTGCAGTCAATCAACTCTTGGATCTCCTGATCATTTTCATCAAAACAGTCATGATTTTTGGTAGAGACTCCAAGTATCTCTTCATAGGCACTAATGACAGTGGACTGGAAGGCACCCCTGACTACTGAAGCACTATTGACATTCTCCCATTGTTGCTGATTGAAATTTACCAGTTTTTCATTGAAGCACTGGTGGAAGAGGTCTCACTTGATTGGGTCCTTGAGTCCTTAGATATAGATCTTTTGTCAGCATTGCTTCTGCTGCAGCCATAATTTAAAAGCCAATAGGAATGACATAACCAAATGGATGAATCAGTGATCAGTCCAGCAATCAGTAGCTCCTAGCATACCTTGGGTGATGTGGACATCTTTGTAATCCCAGATACGAACACTGACATAGTCAATCGAGTGTCAATGCTTACATCACAGGTGTTGCCATTATTTCATGTGCCTATTTTAATGGTGGAACAGGGTGTTCATGATGCTGAGTCCATGTTCTGTGCATTTGGTCAAGATGTCACTGGAGTTAACCTTTCCCACTCCTTCCTTGCCTATAGTTCTGTTCCAAAGGTTCAAGTCTCTTCCAACTCTGGCATTAAAATCACCAAGCAAATAAATCTGTCATCATCAAGATCTTCAGAAATGACTTGGTCAAAGTTGGTATAGAATTTCTACTTGGTTTCATCAGTTGTGTCAAGAGTGAGAGCATATGTGTGGATGACAGTGGCATATTGGCTCCCTGCCAATTTGAGACATAGAGTCATGAGGTACTTATTCATTTTGATAGGGAACTCATTGTGTTGGTTTATGAGTTCATTCTTACTGACTAGGCCATCTCCATGAAGTTGATGTTCTCCTTCCTTTTGACCCTTCCAGAAGAAAGTATAGACACTTTCTTGTTCTTTGAGCAGTTCATCTCCCACTTACAAGGTCTCATTCAGTATAGCAATGTCAATGTTTATCACATGAGTCTGAGCCACACTTGCACTGTGGCACTCTGGGTGTTCACTATTACAATTATCCGCAAGGGTCCTGATGGTCCAAGTCCCAAAATTGTGCATCTTCACTGATTTTGACTGAAGTAAAGGTGACCCCACTGGATGCAGTTCTCCAGTCAGGGAAAAGGTAGGCAGACTATATTTGGGCACTTTTTCTAGCCCTCTCCCCTTGTTGGGTGAGCACAGAGGATCCTCAAGAGGCTGTTCAGTTGTAGTTACAGCTGCCGAATCATGCTCCTACTTTATCCAGGTGCTAGACAACCTTCTTGTAAATGCCACTTAAAACTAGTTCATGACAAGGAGCTTCCAAGCATCACAATCCTGCTCCCATCATCACTAACTGGTGTCCAAAGGCTTGAAAAATGTGCTAGCACCATTTTCATGGAAACTACCTGTGCCTGACTTCTTTTATCATGGGGAAGCTGCTGCACATCAGCTTCCACATGGCTTTTGACAGAACTGGACTTTGATCCAATGGAAAGGAGGCCAAGAAAACTGAAGACCTTGTTTTGCTGTAGCTTTCATCTACCTTTGCAGCCATTGAGATTCTAACAGCTTCTTCTGCCTGCTCTGCCATTGAGGACTTGTAGACTGATGGCTGATTATAGTGGCAGCTTGTATTGGCCATATCACAGCACCTTCAAAGGATATATGTGGCTTTTCAGGAGGGAGAACATTGCCATCTACTGTCTCCACCACATCCTGGTGGCACTGCTGCTGCTGCTTGGTTCATGACTGCTTATTTGTCAAAGTCACCCCTGCTTATTTTTCATCAAACTTTCCCTGAAAGTCATTCCACTATTCATCTCCTGTGGATGCACTGGGTAGCAGCTCTCTGCTGCCAAGACCGTATAGCAAACATGTATTAGCAATGTAATTATTATTAGAAAATCTCAGGATTGTATTTGCAAAGTTAAAAGTTGAAAGAAAGAATACATGATTTCTAGTTTATCTGTCATTGCAGCCAGGCTAACTATGATTGTCCCATATTGGCTGTTATATATATCAAATAGAAAATAATAGGGGGGGAAAGGTGGTGGATTCTTTAAAAGTAGTTATTGTTGTCTCTTTTTTCCTGCCATCATTGTCATGCCTACATTAAATAGCACCCAAATTCCAGGACTGTGCTAGGTGATTTCCCCTGAAGAGAAATCAGTGACATGGAGTCTGTTCAGCAACATGCAGTCTGGGTATATTTAAAGTATAAGTGAAACAGATATTCAAAGAGCATGAAGAGATTCCTGGAATGTCAGCCCATCGTTAATGTTTGAAAGTGTTTGGGGAATATATCTCAAGAACTGACACTAAAAACCAAAGCAGAAAGGAAGTTCTATTGCTGCTCTAACCACTCCCTCTGTACAAACCTCTGTATAATCCAAAATATCAATGATCAGCATGTCTTCTCAAATACAAAAATTTACTCACATGCTAGGAACAAATTCTGGAAAGCCATGTGCAATGGCACCACCTGTTGCTGCCTGCTATAATATCATTCTGTTCTACCTTAGATGGCGTACTTACTGAAGAATTCCTCAATAGAAACCACTTGTTTTGCTCATTGCTGTAAATCAGAATGATCATGTCACTTTTTTTCTTTTACTATACCTGCTACTGTTATTAACACTGTATAATAGTGATACTGCCTTTTGCTATTATTTTACTAGAACTTTCTACAATAATTAAACCGAGCACATTTTTGTTTTCCCACACAAGGATACTTCAATTTAGAACAGACTTTCAAAAGGACTGATGTATATGGTTTCTGCACATAACTGGCACATGCTAACTTATGGCTGTTTATACTCTTTTGAATGACAAGAAATCAACATAGAAATGAGCATGAACGTGTATACCAATTTCAGGTAAGATATACTCTTCTCTCAGAGTCAGGAGCAGCCCAATAAGATTCTGAGTATTTCCTGTAAAAATCAGCTCAGCTTCCTAAGAAACAATGGATACACATTTGATTCTTACTTAGGGAAAGAGCAAAAATGCTATTCATAAAATTAATGAATAGTAATAATAGGACATGAATTTCTTTATCTTAACTGCCACCATACAAAACCAGTCTTTTTTCCATGAATCAAACCTGCACTAGTTGAAGAAGAAAAAATTTCTTTTACTCTACTCCAAAACCAAAAATTTTGAGGACATAAAAAGTCAAGGGAGAAAATTCAAATAAAAGTATCTAAACAGGGCCAGATCCAGGAGAACTTTAATAGGGCTCCCATCTATGCATCACAACAGCTAGTTATGTAGGCACTTATATAAATCGAAATAGACAAGGTTAGCAACCTAGGAACCTTATACAAGAAGGTTGACACTATCAAGAGTCCTGAGAGCTGAGCATGGGTACCTGGAAAACATAAGCACAGCAATATGTCTCAAGTCCTGCTCCTTCTTGGAGAGTAGGTGTCTGATTCAGGATTGAACATTAGATGTATATGTCAACTGGCATCCAAAGGGAGGTGCCAGGCTGAACCAAGATGCCCAACTAACAGCTAGACTTAGTTCAGTTAGAAGCCTAACACCATGTACTCAGTGGTGAACACTGGGGAGGAAGGGGAATCACAGTGCTACTTCCCACGTAGCTATGTGACTAAAACTCTCACCCAGAAAGCAATTAACGGGTGCTCTAGGTGCTTGTTATCCTACTTTTAGGAGTGTACCCAAACAACCAATCTAGAACCTATTCTCATAGGGGCTTATTAAAATGGCACCCTATACCTGTCATAGCACCGTCAAAAGATATATGTGGCTTTTCAGGACAGCAGAATTGCCATCTGCTGTCCCCAAAACATCCTGATGGTGCTGCTGCTGCTTGGTTCATGACTGCTTATTTGTCAAAGCCACCCCTGCTTATTTTGCAGCTAACTTTCCCTGAAGACCATTGTACAATTCACCACCTGTGGACATGCTGGGTAGCAGCACAGCTCTGCTGCCAGACGTGTATACCAAACCTGTATTAGCAATGTAATTATTATTAGAAAATGTCAGGATTATATTTACAAAGTTCAAGGTTGAAAGTATATATGATTTCCAGTTTATCTGTCACTAGAATTAGTTACTCTAATAAAAAAATGTTATGAATGCCATATGGCATTAATATTTGCATAAGATTCTTGTTTTACCATTTGTCAGGTATCCAGGTTGTAGCCATATTGATCTAGAGAAAAAGGCAATCAGGACTCATAGTAGAGATGATATCTTTTATTAGACCAACAAGATTTTGCAAAAAAAATAAATGTTTAATTGCAAACTTTTGGGCACAAACACTCTTTATCAGGTATTGAAGAAAAGATTGTCAAAGTTCTTCTGGGTAGAAATGAAAGTTCACAGTTCATAGGAAATATGAAATATGAATCCTATGAAATCCTATGAATTATGAACTTTATTTCTACCCAGGAGAACTTTTACAATCTTTTCTCCAATACCTGATGAAAGGTGTTTGCGCCCAAAAGCTTGCAATTAAAGAAATTCTTTTGCAAAATCTTATTGGTCTAGTAAAATATATCATCTCTACTATGAGTCCTGATTGTTTTACCGTGGTATTCCTAATATCTTGGGAAAGATATATACCACTACATTAGCAAGGGGAGGGGAAAAAGGAAGGATTAATACAAGTTCAGATATACATCCCAAGATGAGAACATGCAGACATACCGTAATGAGTTCATACAAAGTGGTAAGGTTAGGACACCTCTTTTGAAATACAAAATTGAAGTTTAGGAAGGTGCTAGTTCAATATTATTGTCTATTTTCAAGTTTTTGCAAAATTATAATGCTGTGTTCTGTCAACATTGACATAAACAACAGACTTCTATTGAAAATGCGTTTGGATAATCCTACATTAAGGACATAAAAGCTAATTCCATTTTAGTGAGATTTTCCAATCATGATGCAGTTTTCCTTGTGCCACTTTAATGATGTAGAAAAAAATAACTGTGAGCAGTTTCATCCATGCTTCAGTAAACTGTCCTCAATTCTGAGGTATATTAGACAAGTGAATTATTGGAAAGCTCTGAATATTAGATTTCCCTTCACAGAACCCTTTTTTCCTTTTTATCCTCTCGTGTGTGTGTGTGTGTGTGTGTGAATGCACATGCATGTTCTGTTATTATGTAGATCCAAGATGTCTTGTGTGGTTAAAAAAGGAACTTCCAAAGATCACATGAATAGAGTTGCTTTTCAAAGAAGTTTCACGTAAGTGATAATTAACAATTTGCACAACAGGTTCACTGTTTTAGCTTGGGGCAAGCTGCTTGCAATCTGCCATACCAGTCTCATGTACAAATGGAGACTTGGGATGAATAAGAAAGAAAAAGAAATGCGAGAAATATATTAAAAAACAGAAGCCTTCAGATTAATCCTTCCTTCTGTTGCATGCGTGCAAACCCATTAAAGTTATTCAGAGCAGAGCTAGTCCTATGCGCTATGTACAGACATTCAAAAAGCCTGAGGCAGAATCAATCTAAGTTACACGGTTTTCTGTAAGTGGCATGGTTTAAATCGGTAGCAAACAGAGCACACACTGGCCTTTTAGTGTGGGGGCAAATCTTAGATCTGATTCCACCATTTTTAAATAAGTCTTTGTGTGCCAAACCTCTGTTCAGTTATGAGTTTAAACCAGTTTCCAAAAACTAATACCAAAGAAGCATAATGTCTACACACTGGCCATGGTGTTCAATGTTTTCAGTAAAGTAACCAATATCAATCATGGCTCCCCACATTATTGGAAGGAGCTGAAAGCCCCAGGATCAGACTGCTTACTGTGATTAATTATATGATACTTCAGGAAACAATCTTTCCACAAATTTAAACTGTAAAAACTTTTCCTAATTATTTAATTTCTATTTTCTCATTTCTGCAGAGACAGATTTCTATGACTTAAGTGATAAAGTGTCAGAAAATTCATCAAGAAAATATTTTAACAACAGACATCTCTACTGTTAACTCCTATAATCTTTATTATATATAAAATTTATTAAAGAATTTCTTTTCATACATATATAAGTTTATGCTATAATTACTGTACTTTCAAAATTGGGATAATTGTCCTGGAATAAAATCACTTTTATTGCTGAATGGATTACCCACACAGGGAGCTACTTCAGCAGTTTCCCCAGGTAGATGAGTCCTTATGCAATGTATGTCCTTTTACTTAGGCACTGCCCCTTCAGTGGGACTGTACATGGGCTCAGATGTCCACAAGAGAGGATTATACTTCAGAATGAGGGCCTTAATTATCATTTAACAATAATAAAATCATTGTTAAACTGGAATTACCCATCCCATGTATCTGAACTCATGAAAAAGCCTCAAAAATCACAAGATTAATTTAAAAATAGGAAGATTATTTTGCCTGTTATTTTTGTACTTCTTGGAGTGTTTAATTCACAATTTCAAGCTTTTCTTTGTAACCTAAAAATTACTTATACTCACCAAATGTCTCAAGACTTGCTAGGGTTAGCAACATGGTTAGCTACACCTCATGAGCACCAGGGAATGTTTTCACAAAAAACTAATTTCAGTGAAGGACAGAATCACTACAACAGTACAAATCTATTAATAATAAAGTAATAATAATGCTTAGCTTTCAGAGATTTTCATAGCTTCAAGGAAGTCAGTATCATAATATCTATTTAACAGATGAAGAAATTGAGTCATGGATACAGAACTGACCTCACATGTGGCAGAGCAAAGAACTGAAACCATCTCTTTTGAATCCCATTCCAGAGCAGCCACTCTGCTTCTCAAGAGAAGCTATTGCTTTAATGATGTTTCCAAGTATACACAATGGGGAGCTCTGTACTAAATGCAGTATCTTACATTGTTTGTACACAATTTAATAGAGTTCAGAAATTAAACATAGTATAACTCTGTTATAAGAAGAAGGGGTTTTCTCATTACTTGATAGGGACTCAAGTCAGAACGTGTATCTCCCATCCATCTGTGTTAGGGAGCCCCACCACAAAAGAAAAAAAAATCCTGTTCATTTGTTCCTGCTGTGCTAAATTCCAGAAGTGTAATCAGGCTGTAGTTAGAACTGTGCTGAGAGAGCAGTGACATTAAGTACATCCAAAACTGAGAGCTTGAGACTGGCCATGTGACTACATTACATTTTTCCCAATTTCTACAAGCTCTAGATTGAATCTAAATGTATATACTTGCTCTAAATGTATAGCACCTTCTTAACTACATAAATGTATCTGCCTTTCAATGCAGAATGTAAACATACTAAAAAAATCCAGCTTCTTTACTAATTTGGTGGACAGAAGCCCCCAACACCATCCCTAAACTCTGTGGAAGTAGCTGTTGATTTGCTAGCCGAGGCAGTCTTGAATGGTAAAGTACCTTTCCTGCATGCTCAGAGTTCAGCTCTTTGGGACATAGAAGTTCTACCCTCAGTAACATTTCAATAATAGTGGTGCAGACAAGAGAGTGTAACATTAAGGTGGATATTTAAAAAACAATTGTAGTTTGTATTTAGGCTAAGAGTAGGCTTTAATATGCCTTAGCAGTCTCCCTGTAAATGTAAGTCTCACCACTGTAAACATTATATGGATACTTAACTATATTCACAGGCTTAAAATTACAAGTCTCTACATAACTGAAACTTAAGTCTCCATTCTACTTTTCTGTGTTTTGATTTTAACCACTGTATTGTTCTTATACCATTTTTTGAAAAAAAAATTAAGTTAAATCTGAACATATACACTTTCAGGGTAAAATTTTTAAGAACACTCAGGAACGGTCTAACACTGCTGCCAGAGAAAATAATGATTAAATTAAAAAATGATAAGAGGAGCATGATTCATTTATTGCCAAGAGTTTTTTTAAAATTCTCCCTATAACATGATTGTATGGCTGTATTTACATATAAAACACAACTGACATTATATAAGGTGGCCTTTTAAAATGAGGCACAAGGACAACTTAAAGAAAAAAACTAAAACAAACAGTTTCTTCTTTGACTTATTCTACAACATCAGAAGATTCCTCTGGAGAATTAATACTATGACAAGACTTTAAATTTGCCTTCATTTGCTTGGTAAAAATTGATTAAAGTGGAAACAGCATATGAATCGGTGAATTTTCTTACTAAATCTTATTTGTCTTATCTTTTGGCTCACTGTAATTTAAATTATTTACATACTATTAAAAATATATCATTAATTATGCCAGAAATTAAGTCTAAGTATGGGAGATTAACTTTTCCATTTGTGCTAGCAGAATTTTGGAAATATAATTATATACAGAAATACTGCAAGGAAAGTAAAAGGTAGTATTTCCTACCAAAAAACATGTCAGTTACTGGGGCTGTGCGAAGCTTCAGTCGGTGATTCAATATGATGGAGATTTGACCCAATTTGATGGCCAAATCTCTGAATCTGAATTCAATCAGGAGACTCTTTAATCTCTCCAAATTGAATCAGAACCCTCCAGATCAGAATCAGAATTTGGAGAGATTTGGAAAGATTCAATGATTCTGATACAGATACAGCTTTAAATGTTTTTTCTACATACCTCAAGGCACCAGGCAGCTCATGAATGCTGAGATGGTGGGTGGGGCAAATGGAGCATCCCACAGGAGCGCAGGGGGGTCTGCAGTATGCTTGGCAGCAGACCCAGAAGTGGACAAGAAGCACTTCCAGTCCACTTCCAGGGTGTCCAGGGAGCACACAGGGAGGGGTCCCCGTTACCCCCACACAGCTTCCACTCAGCGACTGTTGCCTCCGAGGTCTGGGAGGGCACCTGAGGCCAATCGCTGAGCTGGGGGCATGTGCCCGCCTCCCCTCCCCCAGGCTCAGTGGCAGACGCAGAAGTAGACCAGGAGTACTTCTGGTCTACATCCGGGTTTGCCACCAAGCATGTGGGGGTCTCCGCCATGCTCCTGTGGGATGCTTCATCCACCCCACCATCACAGTATTCATGAGCCATGCTTGGTACCTTGAGGTATGTAGAGAAAACATTTAGAGCTGTGTCTATGGCTTAATCACTGATTCTTCGAATCAGCATCAAATCTTCAGATTCAGCCAAATCAAACTGGGGCAGTGATCCGAATCAACTAATCAAATCATTGTCCCCAATTTGGGCCAAATCTGAATCAAATACTGCTTGTTTCATACACCCCTATTAGTTACCAGCAAGCCAATGTTTACCACTTACATGACTATGCAGAGACCATTAAAAAACCCAAGGCTGAATTGATTCATGTGAGGCCAGTGGAGTGCTGTATTCCCACGTGCTGGCTTCGCTCATGTGGATGCAGCTGGCATGGCTCCTGCCCAACCTGGTTGCATGCTGGGGACTCGGGTCAGGGTGCAAGGAGAAGGGGATAACACACCATGGCACCAGCCTGGCTGGGTCCAGATAACCCACAGCTCCCAGCCCCCTTCTTCTTGCACTCCCTCCCCTCTTCCCAAGTCCTTGGCACATGGCCAGGTCAGGCAGAACCCGTGCCAGTTGCACCCATATGACCTGAGTCAGCACACAGGAATATAGCATGCCACTGGCCTGGCTGTGTGCCAGGGACTCAGGATGGGGAAGGGGGTGCAGGGAGAAAGGGGGAACAAAGGTTAGGTTCCCATAACCTTTGTTCTTTCTGCCAAGGGGTGGAAAATTATTTGGGCTGGAGAGCCACTTAGGGAGTTTTAGTGAACTGTTGCTGGAGAAGGCGCTGACCCAGCCTACGACACTTCACTGAAACTCCTTATGTGGCCCCGTGGCCCAAATAATTGCCCACTCCTGGGTTAGACAGTTCCTACTTCCCCTCTCTTTTTGAAGTCAAGCCATTCATTCCACCTTACATTATTAACATTGGGGAAATTTGTGCCACAACAGAGCAGAGGCCCAAGCTAGAATCCAGTGATTGCTCCTTTCTAGGCTCATAAAATCTCAGTAATCCATATCACTCCCTCTCATGAGCTACTTCCCTAGTTTGTGCTTTTCCTCCAAGTGCAACATATCTTTCTTTTTTTTTGTCCAGGCATCCAGCTTCAAGAGACATTCTGGAAAGACTACTAGATAATGTTTCATCTGTGGTGTAGTGGTTAGAGCACAGTGTTAGGAATTTAGAAAGACATAGGCCCATAGGGAGAAGAGTGACCTATACCCCAGATCTTCAGCTTCATGAACAAGTGCCTGTCGATTCAACTACTTAGGCTAAAAATGGGGGGGCCCTTGTCCATCCTGGTGTCTAACACCTTTTATTCATGGCTTTCTGACTGGGTACATTTCTGAGACTTAGAAACATGCAAATGTCTAGCATGTGGATAGCATGTGCATATGTGGAAAGCAGGGTAGACTTGCACCTTATAGACTAGCCAAAGTAGATATGTACAGTGGAAGCTATATGTCTTCTTCAACAGCAGAATAATCTGATGAAGTGAGCTTCAGCTCATAAAATCTTGTAAGAAAGACAGACAGACAGACAGAGACAGAGACTTTGGTTAATCTACATCTACTTTGGTTACTCTATGAAGTATCTTCTACTTGACCTCAGGCTAACGTGGCTAACTTGACTTCAGACTACATCTCAGTTCTGTATGTGGGAACAACTACTCAGTCAGTACATTACCAATTAAGAACAAGCTACAAGAATGCCACCAATGCACTAGAAAACTGCCTTTTAGGTGCATAAAAGGAAACAGAATTCCATCCTAAATTCATGCATACCAGATAGAAAACTCAAATGCCAAGCTCATTTACTTTGAGTTAGCAGATGAGATATAGGTGTTACTTCTAGCAGTGTCAATAAAGATACCCTGTACAGGCACATGGTTTTATCCAAGCTTCTATTTGAAATGCTTGTTAGAATAAGATTATTATAATCTGTTAAGTAGTTGAGAAGACTTTCATAGTGCTTTGTTGGTAATGTTAGGGATCTAAATTAGTTTTGTATGACCTTTAGCCTTGTTACCTATTCCAATAATAGTCTAGTAAACTCTTTTCCCTCTAAAATGAATCAGGTGAATTATGGGTAGTTTGCACATTTATGTATACTTTTTTAAGAATTTCAGACCATTACCACCAAGAATGATTTGTATCCTCAATATTTGTCTGCTAGTATTTCTGGGACACTTTCCCTTTCAAGATAAGCACAGGCAAACAATTATATAGGACTATGTAGATATCTATTGTAAACAAATTAACTATAAAAAGAATGGGGCAAAATCATGTGCTTAGCTTGCTCCATTTAAATTATTTCAGCATTGCAAAAGACTAAGAAGTGGTAATGTGTATTTTATCACTATTGGTTGCATTCTTCTATACCTCTAATCAATAAATCAGTTGAACTGTGCTGGATTGTGTTTTAGAATTTTTCTCCATAACTTAACTGATGGTCAATACCTGAAAACTATATATTAAATTATTTCAGCAGAAAATCTGTATTGCCTTTACAAACTATTTTTGTAAAGATGAACTTTGTATTTCTATCAAGTTTTTGACCGTCTTCTTTCACATATAATCTTTTTGATTTTCTTTTCAATGTGCAAGTGCTAGTAAGTAGCATTTAAAGAGAAATGGAAAATACAAAGGAAACAGAAAGCACAAATCACTTGAATAAGAAACATTTAGTTTTTTGAAGGTTTTATATATAATAAATTATGACAGAAAATTTTCCTGCCAATATTAAAATAGAAGTATTACAGCAAAACTATGTCATCCAGAAATGCTTGTGATTTTATTATTTTATTGTTATATTCTTATACCATTTTAATAATTGGGAATTTTTTTGTTTTATCCCTGTCTTTTTTTCTTTCATTTTTCATTTGCTTGGTTGTGAGCATGGAGATAGTTTTCACATTTACTGAAGTTAAAGCTACCTGCTAAGAGAGTCAAGAGCAGTATGCTGCCCTTTGTTTTCAGGTCACATGATGCAATGTGACCCAGGTCATTAGAAATGTAAGGCAGTGGGAGTTTGGTGTCTCCCTTCCACTTTTGCCTTTAAAATTCCCCATTGTACACACGCTATTTTTTTACTAAAACATTTACTAATATTCAGCTACAATACTTGTGAGGAAATATGAGGACAACATTTGTCTTTGAACATATATAATGCTCATTAACATCAGTAGGTGAGAGATTCATGCATTCTATGATAGAATTTAGCTCCTAGTATACATTTCTCAACAAATATTTAAAGTTTTTTTAAGGAAGAGGGCAGTGTCCTAATCCAAACTGAACCCTTTAACTAGTATTCACTAAAAAATAATAAGTTTCTGATATAATAGCATCAAGAGAGAATGTCTGCTGATGGAAATAGCCATGTTGTAGCAAAAAAAAGTACTAATTTCACATGGTGTATTAGAGCAGCTGCTATGCTTTCATACAGCAAGAAAAATAATCTTTTGATGTTAATATTCAAAAGGCAAATTTAAGCATGCATTTGTAGAACCCATATTTTTGGATAACCATTGGAAAAGAAATTCTGCAGACAGTGCACTTATCCAATGATTCTGTATATTTTGCCCTAGAGAAAATGTCTTATCAACAGAACATAAACCACTACCCTTACAATTATAAGTAAATCAACCCTTACAAATCATAAGCTACTTTGTTTAAATTCTAATGATAACCTTTATCCATATGCAAGTCTTCTAAGGTGCTATTAGTCATAAATCATCTATAAATTTTTCATGTAATCCCTTTATGAAATAATAAAACTTGATTAATCATTTTATTCCATGGAAAGTTTTGAGGCATAAAAACACATTACCCAATGTTATGAATAACACTGGGAAAATAATTTATAATACATAATTTATTTGGTAAAAATTGTTTTTCTCCTTATTCATAAATAGCCTATACACAAATATTGTTGTCCTTAAATGTATTAGTTATTCAAAATAGATGTAGTTTAAGTTCACAATTCCTGGTTAGTAGCTTGTTTGTTTGTTTGTTGTTTGTTGCAAACTTTCAATACATAAAATCTAAGTTGCCTTATTTGGATACATATGATGCTTTTATCACTTAATTGTAATTCTTAAAATCATGCTTTCAGTGGGGCAGGGAAAGGAGGGAGGGAGGGAGAGATTATGGTTTTGAAATTCTCTTTCTATCTATGTTTGTGAACATCAAGGGCTTCTGATGTGTCAAAGATTCCTTTATAACATTTTTATATTGCAAAAACATTGGTACTGAAATTCTCCTGTTGACTAGTATTCATTAATCCTCCTGAATAAATGAGCAAATGAATGAATAAATACAGTCAAACTTTTGGGATTATGAACAAGCAGTGCTTAGCATAGCAGTTTCTAAAGGTTGTTTTAGGGGCAATTGAAACCTAAATAGTATAAAAAAGAGGGCTGTGGCTAATCATAGAGACTGAGGGTAACTGGACTTTTAACGCTTTTTTAAAAAGCAAAAAAACAGGGAACTCCCCACTCTCTCTCTCCTTCATAATATCAAAGAGACTGTCTTGCTGATCTGTTTACTCTTTCACAGCAGTGGCACTGATTAATAACTGATTGGTGCTAGATGAGCATCTGACCTTGAGGATGATAAACAACCTCTTATTCCTGCACATTTTAAATGGCATCAAGATTCTAAAAGGTAGAAACAAGGGTCTGGTGAGGAAAAATGAGAGTCCCCTTTGTCTTTGAATATAAAACTATTTCAAAACTTCCTAGCCTTGTACACACCATTATTCTTTAAACTGTATTTTCTAGGCTCGTGCATGTTCTCAGTGTTGGAAATGAGAACATGTGTTCTCATACCATATTTCCATCAGTATTCAGCATTTATCATTTCAACACACTATCCTCTAAGGTATTTCCTGTGTTTATTTTGACTCAAGATATGAAATCTAGGCACTCATGGACAAACTGGAAGATAAATGCTTCTTGCTTCAGCTGGCTGAAAGTGTCTGGCTTTAGTGGGACTGCATGAGCATGAGGGTTTGCCTATACAGGTGGTTTTACATGGCTTGGACCTAAATAAGGATAAAAACCTGTGTAAATAGTTTGAAAGTAAAAACTGGTTTCTACCTCAAACCAGTCCTGCACCCAACTGCACACAGCATGATATTTTATAACACAAAATACTCTCAATCACTGATGTTTGACATACTGGTAATATACATAGCACTCTTACATAGGATCTCCAAAAGACAAATCCTGTCTACATTCAGATAAAAATGAAACCTTTTTGAAAAATCCAGCTTCTGAAACTGAGGACAAAAATAGTGAACATAATGGATAACAAAATCATCTGTGTGAATCAATTAGTTACAGCTTTCTTTCCTAAAGCTTAGAAAACCTTCAATTTAAAAAAAATATGAACATTGGCAATTTGATGTAACTGACAGGGCACCAAAAACAGAGAAGCATAAAAGCCAAACACCCTCTAATATTATATTTTTTAAGGTAACGGACTAAAAATTTGGCATCCCTCACATATTTTTAAAAGAATATAACTGACTCATATAGTTTGAAAAATTCTTCTTTGCAAGCTTTCTGCTATAAATGTTTTTGTTAGCTAAGGAAGCACTTGCAGTTGCTGTATGCTCTTTCTGAGTGGAATGAATAGTAAAGAAGCCAGAGGTTGGAAAGCATGCAAGAAAGGCAGTCAGTGAAAATGTAAAATGAGGAGTCAGTGGGTGAGGAAAAGGCTAGGGAGGATTGGGGGGCAGAAAAGGGAAGGGGAGCGGTAAATAGTGGAGAGGTACTTGGAGAGTCAGATATTAGGCCGGTTATAATGTAAATTCCCTTTGAGAATTAGAACTGAGAAATTAGAGAGAGTGGCTTGTTTTTTATTTTTTTGTAAGAAATGTCCCCACAGGTAATTAAGTATTCTTGTCTTTAATAGATTTCTGGTGCACAACTGTTTGGTCTTTCCTATGTATTTTCCGTCACGGCATCAGGGCTAAGGACAGACATTACACATAGACCAGTTTAAGTGATCAGAAACTGGTTTAAACCTGTAACAGAACAGATGTTCAGTGCACATAAACCAGTTTGAAATGGCTGAAACCAGTTTGAGATAAACCTGGTTGAATGTAGTATCAGACTTAACTGATTTGGCTCAAACTGGTTTATGCAATGTCTTTCCCAGCCCCCTTGCTGATTTAAGATAAACCAGACAACCCCAGCATCCTGGCATGCTTTCTGGGCTGGGTGTGGCTCTCTGCTCCACAGCAGAGTTGGGCCCTCCCTTCTGATCCCTGGCTGGAGCTCCAGAGACCGTGGGCTGCTTCCCCACCCCCTTCGCCACTCCCTGCTAAGCAGGAATTCCCTCCTCCCCTCTGCCTTGCTGAGGAGGTATCTGTGTATTAGCTAGCAGATCACATGCAGAATCAACAAGTAGCTGGTAATGTCCCTCTGTTGTTTTCTTAATTGGGTGATAAACACCTTATCAGTTCCCTCCCGGGCTAATCAGAGCTCCTGTAGAGCCAGGCCACAGCACTCTCCCTCCCAGCTCCATGCTGATGAAGGAAGGGAGGGCTGCTCTAGGCCAGCTTCTAGCCTGAGACACTGCAGGCATGTGCCTGCATTTCTGGGATGTCTGTCCAGTTACAAAACTGATTTAGCCTAGCCAGGTTAGACTAATCTGCAATGATTGAGTCAATTCAGGCTTGGGCTTTCTGAATGTCTGTCCCAAACCTTGGTGCACTGGATGAGATATAATACAGTTCTGGAGGTGCAGCTGTAATATCCAGGAAGGCTGATGGTTTTGTTGTAGGGTATAGTAATTGCGGGGGTGGTGAAGGTATGTTGGCAGGTTTTACATGTCTTTTCATGGCTTTGTCTAGATCCATTTGGTGTGTTTTGAGCCATAGGAAGTTTGCTTCTGGTGATGAGATTAGCAAGGTTTGGTAGTTGTTTGAAGGCTAGGATGGGTGGTTCTGGGAAGATCTTTTTAAGAACCAGGTCTTCTTTTATTATGGGTTGCAATTGTTTGAGGATTTACCATATAGGTTCCAGGGAAGGGTGATATGTCATAACCAGTGGTGTGCAATTCATGGGGGTTTTCCTTTCATACTGCAGCAACTCTTCACATGGTATCTGAGTGGCTCTTTCAAAAGTGTGATCTGTCTCTCTGGAGGAGTGTCCTTGTTGAGTGAAAGCCTTTTTGAGATATGTAAGATGGCAATCACAAATCTAGAGGAGGATATAACTTCTGATTGAACTATCTGAGGGTTCAGAAATGCATGGAATCTTGATTTAAAGACTTTAAGTAACAGAGCACCATCTGAAAAAATGAAAAAATTGAGCTCTAAATTTTTCTAGTTTCATCTTCTAGTTTCTTATGTCTTTATCTGCTATGCTTAAAGATACAGGGCTATCAGTATAATTATTCCATACTCCATTTTCCTTTTAAACATTTCTGAAATGAAAGTAACAATGATGAAAGAAAGGAAACATCCATTTGTCATGGTTTCACGTCTACTTTATTCCTCCTCTGCAAGAGCCAAATTCACCATTGTTTTGTGAGTCAGCTTGTCTACCAATGATGAATTTGACTGCAAGAGATTTTCCAGCTATGCTGTAGTATATATAGTTTAATTGTTATGACTCAATAATTGAAAATTAAAAATACAAACATGAAGGGGGTGAAATCTATTGTCTTAAACTTTCTCTACGTGAATCTTGCCTTTCTGAGATGTAATTAAGTCTTTACAAATATAAACTGATATTTGTATCCCCACACTCTGCTTTTTAGAACACAGCCTCCATCCAAATTTGCTTTTAGCTTTCTGATTAGTCTTTCATCAGATGTGACAGAACATAGTAAGTCAAGAATTGTAATCTATAAAATTAATGTAATCAGCTAAATGGTTTACATTTCCTCATCTCTAAGCTTTATAAACCTTATATACTTTTTAATATGTTCTGAAAAGTGTTTTAATCAGTTTTTTTCTATGCTGCCAAATTTAGGGATTGCTTAATGTAAAGCAATAGATGTAAATCCCAAGAACTCACAAACTGGGGACAGAAGTTACACATAAACTGGTGTAAATGATATCCCAGGGGATCCTGCCCATCAGTTTCCTGAGGGAGTCAAAATATGCTTTTCTGAATTTCAGGGCCCATACTCTGCTGCTACCTTTTCTTCCTTTTGTCAGGGTCCTGAACTCAATCTTCTTGTGGTCTCTGCTGCCCAAATTGCCATCACATCTACATCCCCCACCAATTCTTCTCTGTTGGTGAGCAGCAGGTCAAGAAGAACATGGCCCCTAATTTGTCTCTCCAATACTTGCACCAGGAAGTTGTCCCCAGTGATCTCCAAAAACTTCCTAGATTGCTTGTGCACTGCTGTACTGCCCTCCCAGCATATGTCACTGAAGTCCCCCAAGAGAACCAGGGCCTGGGATCTGGAAACTTCTACTAGCAGTCTAAAGAAAACCTCATTTACCTCATCCTCCTGGTTTGGTGGTCTATAGCAGACACCCACCATGGTGTCACCCTTGTTGTTATACCCTCTGATCTTAACCTAGAAACTTTCAACAAGCCTATCACCAGTTTCATACTGGAGCTCTGAACAATCATCAGCTCTTTTACATACAGTGCAACTCCTCCTCTTCTCCCTTGCCTGTTCTTCCTAAACAGTTTGTACCCATCCATGACAATACTCCAGTCATGTGAGCTATCCCATCAAGTCTTTGTTATTCCAGTCAGATCATAGTTCTATAATTGTGCAAGGACTTCTAGTTCTTCCTGCTTGTTTCCCAGCTTCCATGCATTTGTGTACGGATACCCAAAGTGACTAGATAATTGACATTTTCTTGGAAAGAATGAGAAGGCCTCCCCTATTGCCCTCTCCTCTTTGTGCTTCCTCCAGGTCTCTGCTTCCCCTCATACCTCAGGGCTTTGGTCTTCATCCCCTGGTGAACCTAGTTTAAAGCCCTCCTCTCTAGGTTAGTAAGCTTGCCTACAACAATGTTCTTCCCTCACTTTATCTAGTGGACTCCATCTCTTCCTGGCAATCCTTCTTCTTGAAACAACATCCCATAGTCAAAGAAGCCAAATACTACCGGTGACACAACTTGCTCAGTCATGCATTTACTTGCAGGATGTTTCTACTCTTGCCCTGAACACCATATATGCCCCTATCCCCTCCACTCTTGCACCCCAAATCCTGTAGTCACTGTTGATCGGCTCTGGGTCATCCCTGGCAGTATCACTGGTGCCCACATGGATGAGCAGCAGAGGGTAGTAGACAAGTCTCAGTTATCCTTCTGTGACATCTTGAATCTGGGCTCCTGGCCAGCAGCAGGCCTTCCAGGACAACAGGTCAGGCCAGCAGATGGATCCCTCTGTCCCCTGAAGAAGGGAGCCTCCAACCACCACTGCTCTTGCTTCTTCTTCCTAGCAGTAGTATTGATCCTCCCCAACTTGGGGATTCCTGGTCTGGCCTCTTCCACCAGTAGAATGCACTCCTTCTCCTCTGTTGCTAGGATTCCGTATTTGTTCTCCAGAGAAACCATTGCAAATGGGGATGATGGCTTCTTGCTGCCAGAGGTCACAAGCTTCCAGCACATTTGTATGTATACAAATGGAAAACATCCAATTATTTTATACTTGTAAGTAAAATCAAAGGCTGAAAACACACATCACCTTTGTGCCACCATGAAAAGATTTATGACGGCACAAAGCCCAAGCAAGCTGATGTCCATGTCCAGTTGTGGCTGCAATAAATGATGATATCAATTTGTGCCACTTTTTTGCAGCAGACATCTGTTTGCTCTATGGAGGTAAAAAATATGAAAGGCTAATAAACAAATCCAGTCCACCTGTCCCATCTCTAGAATACTTGTAAACATCTATTTTTCCCTTTCTCTACGTACATATGGGATGATCAGCCTTCTGCAGTAATAATTCAGCAAAATATATGAAACCATTCCCAGAAACATCATTACCCGCTACCAGGGGAGAGTTTTCAAACAAATACTGTCAGCTTTATGCATCTACATATTTATTTCACAATGGATCACTAATGGAGCTGATGAAGTTAGCAAAAACCCATGCAGCATCTTTTAGAAAGTTTAATTTAGTGTTGCTGTTTTAAATATAGATCATGAGTCCAGATGTGGAAATGGATCATATATGTTCATTAAGATGAATACTAAAACACCAGAAAGAACAGAAGCAGGCATAGGGCATATTATTTATTTACTAGCAAGTTTATCTTTTGCCATCCGTGATTTGGGAGAAATTTGGGGCTAGTTTAGACCAAGGTACCAGTATGTTTAAAATGCAATCAGCATCATCGGTCCCTCCCATTAACAGTGATAAAACTGATGAAGCAATGTTGCTTTCTGAAGGACTTTGGATATTATAAAAAAGCCAGTGATGACTGTTAAACAACATCAGATCCTAATACAGTGTATATAATTGGTATTATGTTTGTACTTCACATCTCAGGTGTTTTTTTTTTAATTCTGGCCACAGCATTATAATATTTGTAATACCTTTCTTTCATTTCCAAAGAAATATTTTCATTAAACAAAAAATGAAAAATCCATGATGAAGCATCCTGCTTTATTAATTCTTTTACTTGCTATATTTTGTATTCTCACATATACTTCCTGGACAGCAATATCTGAAATGTTATAATATTAAATTTAGAAAGATTCCTATGATTCCATTAATATTGGTCTTCTTTTCAAATAACCTTCTTCGCCTTACCTTTTGTCTAACCACTAGATCCAGTGATTGATTTAGGTCTTGTAGTGATGCCTTTTCTGCAGGAGAGGTATATTTGCTTCTTATCCACAGGTTCTTCCATTTTTTCAAATTTTTTCTATTACAAACAAAGTTCAATCAGCTTTTGCAAATTTATCATATGCTTAAACACATTCCTTCAAGATTTTTATAAACATTTTCTGGAACCTGCCCAACCTTCTTCATAGCTATATACTTCAAAGATATGCATGATATATTCTCACTAGGGTTATTTAATATGGCCAGCTGAATCCCTAGTACCTTTTGGAGGAGAGCATTTTCTCCCAATGTAGCCAGTACTATACTCCGACAATCTTTCTTCAGCTATCATTTCTCTTGAATTCTTGTGAGAAGTAGAATCTTTAATCTTTAGATCCTTCAATAAGAATCTAACTGGATCAACGAACTGCATTCCAGAAAACTTTCCCAAAATATTAACTTTCTTTGGCCAGTCATGCAATCTCTTTCTATACCCACTACCACCTGTTACGATCACAGCTCCATCAGTTCCTGTTCAGTCTCGCACTGTATCTCTTGACATTTCTAATCATGTGATGACATCCTGCCCCCACCCGTATAGCACAGAAAGCCTAGCTCCCTGAAACATTCAGAGCAGTACACCCTCATGGCATTATGTTCCCTTTTTTGGCATTATGTAATAATTGTTTGGTTGACTTCACAATACTGGGTATGATGACTCAGGTACATAGGACAAAATCCCTTCTCCACATATAGAATGATTATAAGAGACTGGTTCATTAATACAGGGGCACCTAAGAATTTAATTCAAATCTCAAGACGTTATACTTATTACATATGCAGTCTAAATATACTGAAAATCAACTAACAAAGGAGAGAGTTTCTATCCAAGGTGTTTATATTTTTAGTGCCAGCCAGAATACAAACATATACAAGAAATATAAGATGTAATTTGATAAAATGATTTGGCAACTATCCACTTAACATAGTTTATCAGAGAAGGAGAAACCACAACTTGGCATTTGCTTAACCAATGTTAGGACTAAGGAGAGAAGAAATGCTGAGAAACCTCCATAGAAAATAAGAACATGTGAGAGACAGGAGATATAAGTTGATAGGGAGGAAGTAGATGGTAACACTGGACTTGTTGATCTACTCTTTGAATAAGTCAGCAAGGTCATACACAGACTGGTGTTCAAGGGTGAGCAGTAGGCAGAAGTGCAAAGTTGAAGGGGGCAAGTGACTTAATTCAGATTATGGTATGGGATTCAGCAACAAATTTCTAAGTTGGGGGTTTGGCTTATATCCACTGGTTCATATAACTTTCTCTGGTATATTAAAAATCCTTTGATGTTTGACATTTTCTCTCTATAAAATAAAAATAAATTTTAACCATGTCACTTCTCAATATTATTTTTTATTAGCTAAACGGACAACTTCTTTACATCTCTCTTCAGTATTACAATAATTTTTGTGCATTTTCTGCACTCTCCCCACTTTTCTAAAAATAGTTTCTAAAATGTGGACAAGATCTACATGCAGCAATTCCAGCATTTGTCCCACCAAGAATGGATGGATGGATGGATAGATCTAGGGAAGTGCAGTTATGCAGCTACACCCCTTTCTCCCCCTGTGCCTGTGTAGCACATGTACAGTGAACCTTCTGCCACTGAGAGCTCTTGTCTTCCCTACCTCCCCCCATCCCCAACCTCCAATCTGGTCTTGACTGCACCCTGTTTTTCAGAATCCTAGATATACTCCTGTACTAAGGTAAAATCACCTAGTTCCAACACACTTACAGAGCTGAACATCACGTGGGGCACATCTACACGAGCCACTACTGAATAGTCATTACTGCGCATTTATTTAGTATTTGTATTAGTGAGTAGTAAATAAATATGCAGTAACTAGAGTTACTGCACAGTAACACCAAGTGAATGTCTTTTATGTGGTGCTACTCTGTAGTAGCCTAATAATACTGTGAAGTACCGTATTAGTACTGTCTATGCTGTGATGCATTATTGCACAGTATTTTTGGCTACTGCACAGTCAGCATGTCCTGTAGACATGCCAACTGGCACTTTTTGCCCAGGATCAAACTGGAAGCCTATATTGAGATGCTTGTCCATTATGACCTTTGCGCACATTTCAGTCACTGCTCCACCAGATATAATCTAGCATTCAAATATGTTTGTCCTGTATTCTTTTTGTTCAGTATGTTGACTTGAACAAGTACATTTATCTCAGAACAATGTGAAATAGGTACTTATAGTATATATTTTAAAAATGCTTATCCAGAAGCAGCTTTCATCTCTCCTTCCTCCAGCTAGTCCAAAAATATAAGATCTTGATGGCTTACTGCCATCCCCCATATGGGGGACACCACCTGTGTGAACAGGCAACTACCCAAGAATGGCTTCTCAAAAGTTCTAGTTCTCATGTAAAATGTTTGCAGCAGTCAGGGAGCAATATTATGACAGCCTATAGAAATACCATCAGCCTTTTACTGTTAAATTAAGATAGAGAAGGGGAGTTGCTTGGAAAATAGCCAAATGAAGGAGGATATGGAAAAAATCAGCATGGCTATGGGATTATCAGAGTTAATATCCAGAAATGCTTATTCAAATGGAAACAGAAGTAAAGAAAGCAAAACTGCATCCTTCTTATTTTTTGGAGTAGGGATTGAACCTCATACTTTTAAAACTGAGAGGATGATCTGTTACAGACGAAGCACTTTGTAGCTAGGAGGTCTAACAACCTGTATCCTCCCTGAGTGTGTACACTCAGCAATGGGTTTCAGAAAAAAGATGTTGGGAATGGACCAGAGCTGCTGCCTCACAAGATAAACTGACCTCCAAGGGTGGGCTCAGGGGGTTGCACTGGTGACTTTGCATCCCATTTTGATTTCTGAACCACCCAAACTTTAAAACCAACTGCCTGGCAGCGGTGGCAGTATTTCCAGTCAGTCAGTGCTGAAGGAGTCACTGACTTCATGGCTTATAATCTACCTGTTCCCTTTTAAACTCTTCATTCCACAGGTGTTAACAACCCTCTCTTCTTTTTAATGGTTTTGATGTTCTACCAATCAAGCTATCCTTTGCTCTGCAATTCTGCTGTGTATTAGCTGCTTCTGGTAATGAAGCTCCTATTTCACAGCCCTGAAGATTGCTTTTAATTTATTCCAATGAAGTTATATTTGTTTTTGCTTCAATCATAAATGAAAGGTCTCTAATGTATTAGTAAAGCTTCTAGTTTATTTTTAATTAGAGAAAAATATGTGTTGTTTTATATGGGATAATGCACCTCACCATCTGCACCTCCGTTTTCAAAATTGTAGATCTGCTCATGCTGACTGTGGCATTAATTAAAGGAAAAATATAGAATGGATAGAATCCCTTCTATTAGTGATGGTCAGAGGAAGAAGTTGAAAGTTGTAGACAATACAGTGATGTTGAGGAACTGGAAGTCACAGATGGCAGAGCAAGACAAATGAAGCAACTGGGCAGGGATAAAGGAGACCTGCTAGTGGTTGGAAAGAAATAATCTAATGATGTAGAAAGTAACAATGTTTGGTGAAAACTAAATCAAAAGGGCAAAACTTACAGGATCTACAAGATCATGAGAAAATGTAAAAATAAAGGATGCAATGCTTCAGCAGTTGTTGGCCCTACTGGGCAAGTTTGGAAGGGTTAAATCAGGAAAGCCTCCTGAAAAGATGGTTTGTGAGACTGATTATTTGAGAGTGGGATACACAATGACTTGAATTAACTAGGAAGATCTGATTTATAACTGGACAGATTGATGGAGGTTTGGAGTAATTCAATTGTGGAGTTCTTTCAACTGTGGTATATTAAAATTCAGGGAGTAAGATACCAGATAGCACCTCATTAGAACAACATGTTTGATTAGTAAATCTACAGTCAGGGAATCTATGTAACATAATGTGTATTAGCCAATGGCTGGACTAAAACATAGAAGGTTCATTTAATATGCATACTTTTTTGAAGGCTTTGGATCTATATACCTTTGCAGTTATTTCCTCTGTCAGTGAACCTGTTCATCTAGCAGACAATGAATAAAGGCATTCTGGTTATATCACTGGGCGCATCTACATGTTCACTAATGTGCCCTAATTACCGCACATTTAGTAGTTGGTTAGCCAAGTACTAATTTAATACTCAGTAGCTTGTACTACAATGCAGCAAACAGTGTTTTTTGTGATACTTACTGTGCAGTAGCCTAATAACACTGCAGAATAGTGTGTTAGAATGGTTTTTGAACAGCACCCTATTGCACAATGTTATTAGTCCACTGCACAGTAAGCATCTCTTGTAGATGCACCCAGTGTCTGTCTATTCAAACTGTGTTGTAGTAGAAGCTAGCAACTCCTTGGGAGTAAAAACAGCAGTTGGCAAGGTGCAGTGCTTGCAAAGAAAGCAGAAGCATTGGGAGTCAAAAATCAAAATGGAATTTTGTCCAAGAAAAAGAAGCCAGTATTTACAAAGTGATTGTACTGAAATTATAATTAGCACTATACATGTCTTACTCTGTTCATTCTTTATGTATAATTATGCAATAAGGATTCTTATGAAAGTGTTTTTGAAACTGGTCACCTGATACCAGTTGTCTTTCCTGCCTGGTGTACGGGGCTGGACTCAATGATCTTTCAAGTTCCATTCCAGCCTTACAATTCATGAATCTATAAATTCATTTAAAAATAGAAAATGTGATGATGTAGCAAATTCTCCCACTAAATATTCAAATGTGAAATTTCTATTTATTTTAATTAATATATATCTTGAAAACAGATGTTAGCTATGGTATAACCAGAAAGATCAAGGCTTTTGAAAGTGTTGTTCACTTTTTGCATTTTCCATTTGACTTGTGGACATAAGGAAAGATTTTTTGGTGTGTTTCAAACACAGCTTTGTAGGAGAAAAACTAGCTTGCATATTATGTCCAAGTCTGAAGGGACATATTCAGGTGGGCTGAAATACAGGAAAACTAATCAGTAAAATCATGATACCAGCTTATTTTCATTTCAACAGGAACCTTGCATTACATATTAAATGAAAACTTGGAAAGCATTCAAAGAAAAATGTGCTTAGTATTTTGAAGGCAATTATCAGTTTAACAGATCTAAAGGCCAGAGGAAATGATTACCATTCAGAAGGCACTGCTCTTTTTTTTCTTATTCAGATATTCCCTGACAAAAACATGAGAAAATGTAGATTTTAACCTTTTAGATATGTATTTCACATGGTTTCTCTCATTACAATGCATTGCTATCGTCTGAGAAAGCTGCTGTTGTTGACAAATCATAAGTCCTATCATGATTACTAAGGCATTACCATTGTTTTACCAACAAATCAGTTAGAGTCATTCCAGAAGGAAAACCTAAAAGATTTCAGGTAAATCCCATAGTTTTAAAATGACAGTGAATATTTTAATGAACAGAGATTCATAGATGTTAGGGTCAGAAGGGGCCTCAATAGAATATCAAGTCTGATCCCCTGCATAGGCAGGAGTCCAGGTGCCCTAGTCTCTCCTCATAGGGCTTGGCCTGCAAGCCCTTAACCATATGAGTGGCCCTTCTCTGGACCCTCTCCAAGTTATCCACATCCCTTTTGAAGTGTGGCGCCCAAAATTGCTCTCAGTAGTCCAACTGCGGTCTGACCAGTGCATGATAGAAGGCAAGTATCACCTCCTTGGATCTGTTTGTCATGCAGCTTTTCTGATGGCTTTGTCACACTGCTGACTCATGTTCATCTTGGAGTCCACTAGGACTCCAACATCCCTTTCCGCTTCTGTGCCGCCAAGCAGGTCATTTCCTAGGCAATAGGTACGCTGGACATTTTTCCTCCCTAGGTGCAGCAATTTGCATTTCTCCTTGTTGAACTGCATTCTGTTGTCTTGTACCCATACGTCCAACCTGTCCAGGTCTGCTTGCAGCTGTTCCCTGCCCCCTGGTGTGTCCACTTCTCCTCACAGTTTTGTGTCATCTGCAAACTTGGACAGAGTACACTTCATTCCCTCGTCCAAGTCGCTGATGAAGACATTGAAGAGTATCAGTCCAAGGACCAAGCCCTGTGGGACCCCACTGCCCACACCCTTCCAGGTCGATATCAACCCATCCACTATGACTCTCTGGGTACGACCCTCTGGGTATGACCCTCTAGCCAATTCACCACCCAGTGGTCTGTGCAGTCCTCCAAGTCACAGCCTCTTAACTTGTTCACCAGTATGGGGTGGGATACTGTATCAAAGGCCTTCCTGAAGTCTAAGTAAACAATGTCTACCCCTACTCCTGCATCCAGGTGTTTTGTAACCTGGTCATAAAAAGAGACTAGATTAGTCAGGAATGATCTACCTGCTATGAACCCATGCTGGTTTTCCCTCAGCATAGTTTGTCCTGCTGGGCTCTTGCAAATGTGAGCCTTGATAATTTTTTCAAAAACTTTGCTGAGGATAGAGGTGAGACTGACTGGCTTTTAGTTGCCTGGGTCCTCCTTCCTCCCCTTCTTTAAAATGGGGACCACATTGGCCTTTTTCCAGTCCTCCGGGACCTGGCCCATGCACCATGAGTGTTCAAATATTCCAGCCAGTGGCCGTGCAATGACAAATGACGTCAGCCAGTGCCTTCAGTACCCTCAGATGGAGCTCATCCAGGCCTGCCGACTTAAATGCATCCAGTTCTTCCAAGTGCCTCTGCACCATCTTAGGGTCTACACTTGGTAGTCCGGCGCCCTGCTGCTGTCTCTAGAATCTCTATAATTATATACAAGATATATAACAGTATTATAGATTTTGCAAAAAATGTAAAGCTTTTCAAACATGATAAAGTTTAATTAGATGTCATACTTTATGATATATTCAACTATGTCATGATATGATGCATTCAAACATGTCATGCTTTATGATATATTTCAACCAGTAACTATATTAATCACAGCAAGTGTCTTTTTTGTTTAAATGGCATATCATATAAACAGTCCATAAATAACCCTATAATCTGAAAGTAACATGGCTATATCTTAAAAGAAGATTCTTATTCTGCTATTCCCAAATGCTTGTTCACAATATATTTTACAGAGATACAGAAGACATCACACAAGATATCAGCTGGAGATTGTGCTTCAGAATAAATGTGCAAGCTTTGGCTCCAATAGTGCCAATGATGCCTTCTGCTACAGTAAAACATTGTTCCAAAGCCAAAAAGGGTATATGTTTCTGCATAACTGTCACTCCAACACTCATGGAATGCTAAACTATAATCCATATTCAAAACAACAAATGGGAATTTTAAAAGAATAAATGTTAATGCAAATATCATGGAACGAGTTTAGTTAATATTTCATTGTGAAACGGAGCTGCAAAACACTGTAGAAATTCAAATCTCATGCTACTTGCTCTTTATTGCAAAGTGCATCTACTCCACACAAGCTTCTCAAAGAGGTTATCTTATCAGTTTTGTGCAGCAGAGTTACAATTGCCACAAATGGTTTAAATTCAGTTTCCACCAAAAGTCTCAGACAAGCAAAACTTCTAAGCCAATAGTAAAAAGAAAATGTCTTTCTGCTACTAGAAAAGATAATTAAACCCATTACTAAAACACATTGGCAAGCCTAATTCTGGAGTCATATGCAAGTTGAGGTTTAGAAATAGTATTTTTCATTGTATTTTCATTTTAGCATAATTTCCTTACACACTGACATGTAAAAGCATAAAAGAAGAAAAGTCACCTATTTAGATGAACTGAGCTTATCTATTAAATATGTCACCTGCCAATTATATGTGCAGAGTAGGCACAAGAAAAGATAAGTAACACAAATGCATTTTTCTCAAAAACCTTTCTAGGTAAGCTATTGTAAACATGAAACACCCTCTGGGCAACTTTTGGCATGAGAGTTTTCTCTTGTTCTAGCTTGTCTATTCAATTGGGGGAGCAGCAGGTGCAGCCTAATAGCCATGCAAAGAATGCATGCAGCAAAATCCCCGGCTCACGAAGCTCGTTCAGTGCACAAAAAAAGATCCAATCCCATTGGCTGTTAGGGCAGTATAAAAGCAAAGTCCACGGAAAAGAAAGCGGGACCAACACAACATTGATGAGTCTTGATCACCCTCACTGGAGGTCCTGAGTCCACAGCTCCCTTTCCCCCTGGACGCCCCCATCTCAGATAATTATATCAGTTGGATGCCTGAAGAGCTCTTGAGTTCCCTATGGTTTTTGGTTTCTGAATTATTATAAGGGAAATGGCCGGTGCAGAAGTGCAAATGAAGCATTTATGTGCTTCATGGTGTAACTTTACGGAGAGTGCCTACATTGTGTGCATTGACACCAGTCTCTGTACTGCAGTTTGTAAGTAAAGCGTTTACTTGTTATGTTGGCTTCGGACTATTCTTGAACGGAAAAACTAGAGAAAAGGGAAATAGTGTTCCATAACTCTTTCATCCCCAGCCTGCTCAGATCCAGGGGTTAATCACCCCACTACCCCATTTCCCAACCACACGGTGTCACGAACAGGATCCTCCGGGCAAAGAGGGAATGAAGGAGCGTCTGACGAGTTAGTTAAGTTACTGCCCATGGGGGAACCATTGCCAGCCCCCAACCACGGACGCCAATACTCTGTGGGCCCACGTGGCATATCATCAAGGCAGGCAAGGCGGAAAGATGGGGGGCTATGTCTCTATTCGCCCAACTGAGGACAGCGAGGAGATGCTTAAAGAGTAGGTCATGTCTGGCCTCAGCCCTGCAACCCTGGGATGTCTTCTCTCCAGCCCCGCGGTTCTTTATCATCCGCCCAATGAAAAATCAGAGGCGTTGCTTAGCCACATTAAGCCCAAGGGCACAGATGATTATAAAACCAAGAAGGAGTACGAGAGGTGCGTCCAGTACCTGAAGGAGGGGAGGAGCTGTGAGCTTTCCCCCGACAAATCTAGATGTCCCGATCTTGAGCCAGGAGGCGCCAAGAGCGAAATCTTAATGGCACTCCGTGAGGGTCTCGAGACCAGTGGGCGGGATGTCACAGGGTGGACAGGACAAAAGTGGAATAAGGGAAAAATGATTACTGTCCTGTTTTGCTCAGTGACTACTTTATTGTGACACGTGGCAAACCAAACCAGCATGATAGATTTGCTGACTAAGGCAGCCACGCGGCAAAGTACCTTGCAGCTCGAGCCACCGCTTAAAGGTGGCATTGCGGAAGAAGAAAGGGGCATGGCCGGAAAGTCTTGGGGAGGAAGCTCTGACGTCAGCGAGACCCTGTCGGCCCTGCCTGAGGAACCACCCCCCGTACAGCACTCTGTCAGGATCATACTCCGCTCTCCCCGCTGATGCAGGCATGCCCGTCCTGCATGCAAACCCTGTAGCCTTAGTGAAGACAGTCACCGATGGCGCGGGAACCCGCACCCTCACTACCTTCTGTGTACGTACACGTACCAGGGGAGAACTCCAAGATTTGGCAAAAGATACCCAACTGATTCTGGGTGAAACACTGGTGATGTGGCTAGGACGGCTAATATTGGAACACGGGTCAGATTTAGTAGACCCTGAGAAGTGTACCACCTTGATGTGCCAACCCGCATGGGGAGAAGGAGCATGTAGTGACACGACTCAAATACTACGCAATAAGATTTGGCCAATTCCTCTGTGTGCTGCTGTAGTCCCAGCACTGCTGACCCGAGCCCATGCCTGGCATACGGATCCACCCAGCGATTCATCACCCGCACAGCTTTTGTATGCAATAGTGGGAGCCAGTTATTTAACCTGGGACACGGGACATTATCCACTGGATCTAACTCTACAACAGGCAAACAGTGTTTGGCTGCACCGCTGGTGCAACGATCCTGGCAAGGTTCCTGTGTCCGCATTAGCAGTGGAGGCTTGTGTTGAAATTTAAGGAGGCATTAACACACCCATGTTTCATTTGTTGTTGCATCCACTGACAGGGGGACCGATAGGGAATGTCTTGAGTAGCCTGGGGAAGCTTACCACAGCACGGAAAATGGAATCCAAGCTCACCCCACCAGTGGCAGTGCAAGCAGATGGAGCATGGAAAGCAACACCTGATAAACTTCAGACTGATCGCTTGCCTCCCGGACGACCACCGGACCCCACATTTGAAGAGCGCGCCATGTTTGGATTTCTACTGAGCAGAAGTGGCCTGATGAGGATCCAGCTTCACAGGTTAGGAGATGAGGGACAAAGGAGACTGGCACAGAATCTAGGCTTTAAGCCTGGGGGACACGAATCAGACAATGAAAAAACCATCAACGCAGGCAACAACAGCCGACTTACTAATGATGAACGCTCGTATGCAACTTACGATGTGAGTGCAACTGCTGATTCTACCCCTACACCTATACACTTTTTGTTAGACACAGGAGCCCAAGTAAACGTATTGAGACCTGAGACACCCCATGTCAAAACACCCAGAGTCATTTTTGTACAAGGGCTGAACGCTACAACACCCGCACCTGTAGTTAAGTTTTGGATTAACAAAAAGGCCGTGCATGGAATCTTAAGGGGCATAAACATCTTGGGTATCTCTGTGATTAGGGAGTTGGCCTTGAAGGATGCCATATACCTAGCACTCCCATTGACTGTGACAACAGGTGAAAAACACCAACCAGTGCTAGTGAACCCTGCACCTTGGTGATATCAGCCAATCCCAACACACACTGACCTGCAGCCCCAGATCTGAAATCTTTTGGCTGACTTATGCAAGCGAGAATGTATCCAGCCCATGAAATCCTTCACCTACCTCTCGGCTGGATGGGGCATTCCAAAACCAGGAAAACCAATGGAAGCGTGTCTAGTGGTGGACTACTGGAGGGCAAATCATCACTGTAAACCACTCCAAATGCCTGCTGCACAAACTGTCTTGGACATTCTCAATGGCATAAGTGAGATGCCGAGGGGTGGAGAATGGTTCACCACCACACTAGACCTGAAGGACATGTTGTATTCGATCCCTATACATGACCTGCATGGGATCCTTAATATATGTGCAGGTGGACAAATGTTTTCCTGGAAAGTTTGCCCACAAGGTTATTGCAACACAGCAGCATTGGCAGCCACAGCAATGAATGGGATGATTGACAGTTTCATTCGTCTCCACCCAGAGACTGTAGATGTTCACATCTGGGCCTATGTCGACGACATCATTATTGTGGGGCATGATGACGCTGCAGTTGACGTCATTACTGCAGACCTAAAGGACCACCTGAGTAACCAAGGATGGATGGTAAACCCAGCCAAGTCCATGAGTAAACCATCCTAAGACATCAAATTTTTGGGAACACGATTCACAGGACAGTGGCGGTCAGGGACAGCACACAATGGCACCCCTGAGTTGTCCGTGCCTTGGCCGACTACACAGGCAGATTTTCAAGGCCTGCTAGGCCAGCTGAACTGGTTTCGTCACTTCATAATACCATCACACCTAAGGGTCATCCAAAGGTTGCAGCACCAAATTTGCAAGAAAACGCGATGTAAAGCTCCATGGAGCAAGCAAACATGACCAAGCTACACTGGAAAAGGTTATGGCAGAAGTTAAAGAGATGCGCCTGATCGCAACCTCCTAACAATTCATATAGGCTACACCATGGAGCATATCTGGTTCACAGCCAGTGATGCTGAAACAGGGGACCTCGCATACACCAGTCACTGCACACTCCAAAACTATGAGCACCGATATGGCTGTCTAGGGAAAATCATGCTCGCAGCTCAACTGGGAGAACACCTCACAGTGAGCCCAGGTGTACTTGTTGCACCTGGTGGCACCACGCTGGAACTACTTGACTCTGGAAGAATTCACCCAGAATATCAGGGCACAACAAAAACCTGGAGTGTCCTAGTCCTTTGCCATCAATATCATTGGTCAGCATGGCAATTTGCTGACGGAGAGATGACTCCAACCATCAAAGAAGATGATCTTGCTGTACCATGATTGTACGGGACTACATCCCTGGCATGGATAGCTTCAGATGGTACATCCTGTGATGGTGGAGGGTATGGCTATTATTGTGACCCTTGTCATGATTATGAGATCTGAACAGCTTATCCAGGAGAATCTGTTCAAGCATCTAAACTAAGAGGCTTTCAGTTAGCTCTCGAACACACTCATCGACACCACGATGGGACGCTTCCAGTCCCCATCATAGTCGTAGACTCAGAATATATATACAGAATTATCACTGGAATGACACAAATTAAAGAACATACTGTCCTCTGGGACGATGTCAAGGCAATCTTCCTAAAATTCTCCATCCGTCCCTTGATCAAGCACACACAATCTCATCGACCCGACACGGACCCAGTGCATGCCATTGTGGATCAGCTGCTGGCCCACCAAGGACCCATAAACCAAGAAGACGTGCCTCAGTTACATGTCACTGATATTATCAACACCGATCCATTCCTGACATGGCTTCATGAGCACTGGGGACACCCTAGAGCAAAAAGAGTGCAAACTCACTGGAGGGAGCAAGGCAACAAAGGACCAAATATGGAACAATGGACAAGAAAAATTCAGGCCAGTTCCGCTTGCATGCGAGAAAAGCTGGTGCATCACAGGCACCAAAAGGGGGCCTATGACCCAGTGCACTATGCTCCAGGTAAAGTGTGGAAAGTGGACCTACTTGGGCCATTCCCGGGAGCCAAGCCACCAAACAAAGAACTAGCAATCGTGGATTTGGGGACCTGTCAGATCCTCATCCTCCCCACAAGAAAAACTACCACTTCCATGATCCAAGGATGCCTATAGCTTGCTTTCACTCATTGGCAAGTCTCCCACATTATACATTCTGATGGAGGACCACCTTTTAACTCCAAAGGCTTAGAGCAGTTTGCAGCAGAACATAACGTTCAGTGGCATCATCACCTGCCCTATCATCCACAGTCCAACGGCGTTGTAGAGCGCCAAATAGGATTGTATAAGGAACAATTGAGACTGAAGGAGAATGGATCATTTAAGAACTGGACCAAGTACAACAATGATGTACTAATTGCCATGAACGCAATTAGTGGGATTTTTTGTGCCTCGGTGCCACGCCCGCCTTGGAAGCCATGTTACTTAGACCAAGAAACAGTATGGTTAGTCATTCCCACAGCTACTAGCAAGCGTCCAAGTCCGGTTCCCGGTGTTGTACTTGAACCCGGCGAGTATTCAAATACCTATTTGGTTTCTCTCAAAGCAGTCTTACCTGCATGCACTGTCTTAGCCCATCATAATTGACTAAGCCGACGTAGCACAGTTGCTAACGAATCTTAAGTTTGTTTTCTAGCCCGAGATAGTATGAAACTGCCAACACATGACATGGTGTGAAACATAGACACCCGCTGCCGTGGATGAATTCATCTGCGATGAACCTCAGCTGGAGCAGACAGATTTGATACCATTGGAGTTGCTGAAATTTTCATCATTTGTTATACATTTAATCACACCTTTGATACACTGTTAATAATGTTGTATTTTCATATGTTTAGTTATATGGGAGTTAAGTGTAAAAAGGGAAACTCTTGAGCTCAAGCATATCCGAGTTTGGCATTTGGTCAAGGGGGCATGTGGTAACTAAAAGGTGACCAAATGCCAGCAAGCTGTGCTTGTGGCATGGGGGAGCAGTGGGTGCAGCCTAATAGCCACGCAAAGAATGCATGCAGCAAAATCCCCGGCTCACGCAGCTCGTTCAGCGCACGAAAAAAGATCCAATCCCATTGGCTGTTAGGGCAGTATGAAAGCAAAGCCCGCGGAAAAGAAAGCGGGACCCACACAACATTGGCGAGGCTTGATCACACTCACCGGAGGTCCTGTGTCCATGGCTCCCTTTCCCCCCGGATGACCCATCTCAGATAATTGCATCAGTTGGATGCCTGAAGATCTCTCAAGTTCCCTATGGTTTCAGAGTTATTATAAGGGGAATGGCCGGTGCAGAAATGCAAACGAAGCATTTATGTGCTTCATGGTGTAACTTTACGGAGCTTGCCTACACTGTGTGCATTAACACAAGTCTCTGTACTGCAGTTTGTAAGTAAAGCATTTACTTTTTATATTGCCTTCGGACTCTTCTTGAACGGGAAAACTAGAGAAAAGGGAAATAGCGTTCCATAACCCTTTCATCCCCGGCCTGCTTGGATCCAGGGGTTAATCACTCCCTTCATTTCTCGACCACACAAGCAGGCAATTCAACCTCTGAATCTTTTATCCACCTATCATTTTCCAAACAATTATAAACTTGTTTATAAAAAATACTGTTTCAGTTAAAAAGACAAAAATAATATCTTCTTGTCATACCTTATCATTAATACAAATGTTGCCTTATTTTGTTATGTTGCTGCTGTAGAGTTTTACTTAATTTTGACAATTTTAACCTGGTCCAGCAATTTGGGTGGTGGATTATTCCACCTTTAACATATTATCCTTCTTTTCTACTTCAGTATGTTACCTCATTTTACCTCATTCATTCCTCATTTTATTCATAACTTGACAGCATGTTAAAAATTCACTTCCCATAAACTTCAATAGTGGATTGGGACACTCAGAACTGCATAAAAGTACTTAGCAACTTTAAAGAATGAGGAGGTAAAAATAATATAATCATTCTTTTAAAGACATTTATTGTGCTGGTGATAAATTCCTTTTTCCGTTCACTCCAGCATCACAAGCATCTTTTAAAAATATCCACTAGCAGAACTTAAACATACTCAGCTTGAACTATGTCACTCATCTGATTCTATTAACCTCAATATTTATATTAGGTCCCATGTTTGTGGAACAAATTCTTCTCTCATTTACATTGACATAAATCAGGGCAATTTCCCCAATTTGCAAAAGAGTGACTAAGGTCATACTTAAGCTTTATAAATTTCATTAAATGAATATTTAAAATATCACTTTTTTTACACATAGATAGAAATTAGGATGGTCCATGAATAACACATTGGACTGCTATAGTGAGATTGGGTTTAACTCCCACTCTTACATAAATATTTTTCATGATTAGGGGAAAGTCTTAGGCTCAGTATGGCACCCTGATACCTAGTGTAATCTGTAGCAGTTAAGGACTTCAGTGCCCTGGACAATACATGAAGAGAGTTTGTTTCCCATGGTGGAGAATAAGAAATGCAGTGGCAAGGGATACAATCAAAGTCCTAAGCCTCTCACGGACTTAAATGCCTAGCTCCAGGCTGTAGATAAGCAAAATACTACACTCAGGATTCACAACTATGAGCTCTCTCCTAGAGTTATGTGCTTGTCAGTAGAGCTGTGCAAAACTTTGGTCCTTGATTTGATTTGGCGGAGATTTGGCCCAATTCGGTGGCTGAATCTCTGAATCCAAACCAAATAAGAGGACCCTTTAATCTCTCCAAATTGAATCGGAACCCTCCACATCGATTCAGAGGGATTTCAGGAAGAGTCAGTGATTCAGACACACAGCTTTGAATGTTTTTTCTACATACCTCAAGGTAGCAGATAGCTTGTGAACGCTGTGATGCTGGGGCACATGGAGTGTCCCACAGAAGCACGGAGGGCTCCCCAGTATGCTCAGCAGCTGACCTTAAAGTGGATCAGAAGTACTGCCAATCCATTTCCAGGTCTGCTGGAGAGTGCATTGCACCCCTCCCCCGTCATCCCCACGTCTCCCCAGCTTGGTGACTGGTGCCTCCTGGGTCTGGAGAGGCACCCAGGGTCCCCCCACAGCTGATTGCCAAGCCAGGGAGGTGTGGAGGGGGACCCCCACAAACTCCCCAGTGGACTCAGAAATGGAGTGGAAGTACTTCCAGTCCACTTTTGGGTTTGCTGCTGAGCATGCAGGGCCCCCCCCTCCCCCCCATGTTCCTGTGGGATGCTCCGTCTGCCCCAGCATCACAGTGTTCATGAGCCACGCTGGTACCTCAAGGTATGCAGAAAAAACTTTTAAAGCTGTGTCTATGTCCAAATGGTTAATTCTATGAATCAGCATCGAATCTTCAGATTCAGCCAAATCAAATCTGATACAGTGATCTGAATCAACTAATAGAATCATTGTCCCCAGTTCAGGCCAAATACGAATCGAATACAGCCCATTTTGCATACCCCTACTGGTCGGTTCTTTCTCACACACAAAAAAGGAGGTGCTGCTGTATTAATACTCATTATCCCAATATTTAGAGCACTCATATGATAGATCCATAATCAGATCTCTCCTCCATCTAATTTGAACCTGAGATTTAAATCCAGTTCATCCATCTCCAAAGAATACATCTAATTATTGGGTTATCAGGAAGTCGGAGGTAGAGTTGTTTTAATTCTCATGTTAAAGTTGTTTCACCATACACAAAATATTTAAGTATTCAGTGGATCAGTACCTAGAATGTGGGTCTCTTTAGTATATTAGTTCCTAGACTACAGTCACGCTCTGGCCGTATGATCCTGCATGTAAGATATTCTGCTGGGACATAGGAGATGTGGGCTTCAAATCTGGAGGAAAATGAATTTGAAAGTGGGCCATTCAACATTACAAATGAGTTCTTTAATGCAAGAACACTGAAGTGAAATATACCACCAGACTGTTTGAGCAACATCCAACATGAGCAATATACTCTGAACATTTACTGGATCAGTTTATGAAGGAAGGATGAATGCAGTGACATCCTAATTTGTGAATTCCTCCTTGGTTTAATTCAGGACTGTCCAAATGGTAGTCCATATGGCCAGGCACATGCCCAGCCACCACTCCCCTCATGGCTCTACCTGTTGTGGTGTCTGTGCTGAGGTTTCTGATGCAGAGCAGCATAGTGAGGAGGGCCAATGAGTTTCACAATGAGGGCACAGCAGTAGTGTGTGGGGGCAGGGGAGGCTGTATTTGCCTATGAAGTGCTTGCAACAGGGGGTCTTACATGGCTGGAGGTGAGGGCTTATGCTGCTTGTGGGGCAGTAACAGGAAGGAATATCCTTTGTAGTGGTCTTGCTTGGAAGGTGAGAGGATGAGGGCTTGCCTACATGGTGTTAGCAACAGGGAGACTCATATGCCAATGGAAGACTAAATGCAGCAAGAATCCCAGGGGCCCTATGAGTCCTCCACAGCATGAAGCCCACCTGATATGCAGGGCAGTCCCTGCAATCTGTGTAGCATGTGGCCCCCAACCACTCTGAAGTTGGACAGGCCTGATTTAAGTGACAATCAACTCATTGTTATCAGGACGATTGTCTACATGGGCAACAGCAAAAAATGGGGTACCTGGAAATTGGATGGAAACCCTGGTGCCTACAAAATGTAGACACTTTTATGTCCACCAAAAAGTGAACACATGGTCTGAAGACTTATGTTTTGTACTTACATGAATAAAATGGAGATAGGAATCTAATGGCTAGATCCAAATTGTTCTTGTAAGTTTTTCCACATCAGCAGTGCAACACCTAAACCATAGGCATTTTGTCCCAGTAGGTGATTCAAATTCTTGGATTTGATAGCTAGAACCCTATAGAGTCAATGACAGACATATCTATACTTCCTCCCTGCCATTCAAAGGACTGCTGCCAAATTATAAGCCCCTTGCATAAAAGAAACTACAGAAGTATTATTATTCCAGATGCATGTTAGTCAGAGTGAGAGTAACACATGGTCATACCCTGTCACTATATTATAATGGGTTGGTTTTTTTGCTGTCCCCTTATGTAGGAGGCAGGAAGCACCCTGACAGCTGGAGTACTGTGTCCATTTCTGGGCGCTGCACTTCAGGAGGGATATGGACAGTGGAGAGGGTCCAAAGGAGGGCCACTCACATGATCAGGGGACAGCAGGGCAGACACTATGGGAGGAGAGGCTACAAGACCTGAACCTGTTCAGCTTCCACAAGAGAAGGCTGGGAGGGGATCTGGTGACCGTCTATAACTTGCCAAGGGGGACCAGCAGGCAATGGTAGAGTCCTTGTTCCCCCAAGCACTACTGGGAGTAACAAAGAATAATGGCCATATGTTGACTGAGAGTAGATTCAGGCTAGACATTAGGAGGCACTACTTCACAGTCAGGGTGGCTAGGATCTAGAACCAACTTCCAAGGGAAGTGATGCTTGCTCCTACCCTAGGTGTCTTCAAAAGGAGGCTAGATAATCACCTAGCCAGGGTCATTTGACCCCAGCATTCTTTCCTGCCCATGGCAGGGGGTTGGACTTGATGATCCACTCAGGTCCCTTCCAGTCCTAACAGCTATGAAACTTATTTGTTTTGTTTCTAAGACCCAGATTTTTTTCCTCAGTCTAATCCATGGCACCAGCTATCAAGCCTATAAGGGTGCAGTTATGTCTGAAAGCTAGTCCTGGATGAACATCATGCTAACATTTCTTTTTCACCCAATGTCAAATGAAATCTAGTTTTGTTTTATGGGCAGCACCATCATTTTTTTGAGTAGCTGAAAACATTAAAAGCCAAGCAATAGTTGATTACATGCTTGGACTTTAATGTGACAACATCTGAATAATCTGAGTGAAAATGTAGATATAAGTAGTATTAATTTTTTGATAGGCTATAGAAGGACATATCTTTGGTGCTTCTCTTAAAAAAGACTTTTTGCATACATATAACTTCTGATTGCCTTATAAATTAATAATGAGAGATAAAATGTTTACTTTTTATATACATATTTTCTGGAATGATTGAGTTTTAAATTCATTCAAAATCTTAGAAATTTTATGCAGTATCACGATATGAAAGTGCAAAAACAATAAAGTTTAAGAATGGAGGTGAATTAGGTAACGATTTCATGTTTTAAGCTTTGATAATATTTGATAACTTAGTGCCACATACAGGCCAGATACAGACATCACGCTTCTATTGGTATAAGAGATTAGAAACCAGCTTATACCCATAACAGAATGGAAGTTTAGCACACATAGACCGGTATTAAACTTGTGGAATCCAGTCTAAGGTTTGCTTTCCCTCTCCCAACTCCCTCAAAGGGTGAATGTGTGTTTTGTTTGCTAGTGATCTAAACTATGCCACTTACAGAAAACAACATAACTTAGATCTGTTCCACTTTGGGCTTTTTTGAATATCTGAACCTAGCCACCATAGATAGTTACATTACCTCTAATGTATGCAGCATATAGTTACTGTGGTATAATTAAAAAAATAAACCAAGACTTTTCTACAAAGAAATATGCTTTTATTATCTCAGTGGGACATAACCTTGGCCTTTAACTTGAAATAACTTGGCAAGTTATCTTCCTGATAAACAATGAAATATAAATATCACAGTTGGGAGCAGTTCTTTCAATACTCACAGCAGGTTTCAACACTGTTGCTCAATTTTGGTTGGAAATAAAACTATTCCTTTTTAATGGGTATTTTTGGTTTCAAATAACAAAAGGGCAAGTGGACTACAAAGTATAAAGAAATGTTATAGCAAGTTAAAAGACAAAAAAGTCCATAGGGCAACAAATAGCAAGTTAAGTTAGTTGTGAAAAACATAGATGTTGAAGCTGATTCAAGCCATAATGAAATAGGGTGATCCAGGAACCTTGATTTCCACATCGAAAATATGAGTAACATGCATACTTCCGTTAAATGTGTATCTAAGTGCAAGTTCTATAAACACATATATCTAAAATCAGGACTATACCAAGACTGATTCCAGTTGCATGATCTGTTTAGAGAATTTAGATTAATAGTTTTGATTTTCCTTTAAAAAAAATCTAAAATATTTGTTATACTGCAGAAACCTGAACAAATAAAATACCCCCCCCAAAAATCTGCATTAAATTTGGCAGATGAAGCAACCCAACATAGCTATTGTGCTCTCATGCTAAACACAATTATGTTTAGGATATCACTAGTTTCATTACTTTCTGCAAAAATTCAGTCAATGATTTGCTGTTGGCAATAACGTTCAAATGGACTGAGAAGTCACCACTGTGAAGAAACAAACTGAACTACATTTCTCAATTTCTATAATTGGTCCCCATACTGTTGCCAAGGAATTCTGAGGAAATAAACTGTTTCTCAGGGTCCTATAATAATAAAATCATACCATTTTAAGTCAGACTTTTGTACAGAATGTACCTATTATTTTCTTTAGTACTGAGATAAGAGATAACCAACAAAACCAACAAAAGATAACCAACAAAACCAACAAAAGTTGATGGGTCAACTTTCTAAGTTTGAATCTATTTATTCTAGGGATACCTTATATTGGCGTGGAAGCTGTGCCTACTAAGGTAACTGGCAGCCATCCCTAGAACACAGATGCCAATGGTGCCAGTTTGAAAGAATCAAAATTGGAAAAAATAAATATTTTCTAGAGAAGCATAAATTCTAAGCTTATACTTTTCAAATTGCTCATTTCTTGGTTAATTATTGAACAGTTTAAAATGTGTTTAAGTTATTCTCAATAATTTTTAGCAAAATATCACAAGGATGTAGTTCACATTTTTGGAATGGATTGTGCATTCATTTGCTGCTACGTCTCTAGGCCTTTGGGAATACACACCTTAATTAATTTCTGAAACTCTGCTGATAGCAATAAGGAAGACAGAAAATATGGTTTAGGGGATTCATCCTGGACCTAAGAGCTGAAAGTCTTTTCTAACATTGATGTAGGAAACTACATAATACAAAATGAAGATAGTATAATTTTCACCTGACAAAGCTGTTATGAAGGTTTGTACTTTAACAAAAACAAAACTCTCTGCATCATATGTTACTCAAGCAACAATGGACATCCATAAGAACAGAGATATTTTTAACTTGTAACCTTCTCTCAGTTTATATTCATGCACTAGAAGTCTCAAATAGGAACTTCAGAACCCTTGCAGTCAGCTACTCTCATCCAGACTTTATACTTCATTTTACATAAAGTATAAGTGGCAACAATCAGAATGCCAGCTGGCCTGCCTGTCAGTACTATGTGCTGGTGATATACCAACGTTCCAGAAACCATAGCTTATGTATGTAACAAATCTATGCACTATTTCAGAATTAAAAAATGTCTGGTTCTCTTGATGACTTTGTTGTACTATTTGTAGAACCTTTCCCTAAAAATTCTTTTTTTTCAAAATAACAACAGCTGTTTTTATTATATAAATATAAAGTAAGTCAGAGTTGTAAAAAGACTGCATGTCCATGGATTTAAAAGCAAGCAGTGATGAAATCTCTAAAGACATGTAATTATATTGGAAAAATAGACCATGGTGTCCAAGCTCTTGGAAAAGTGGTGGACAGTGTGATAAACATGCAGGATGCAGGAGTACAGGTCAGTTCTACAACGCTGGCATCTGAACTGCCTGTGTCAATTGTATGGCCAGTTGCCAACTGTGGCAGCAGATATTTCTGCACCACACCACCTAAGTTACTTTACTGAATAAACATCTGAATAGTATGATCAACTCCAATGTGAATTGCAGAATAACTGTATTTTATTAACTTTGAATACTTAGAGTGGTGGTTCTCAAACTTTTTAGGTTCAAGGCACCCCTTGGAAAATGCCTGCTCTTACTTTTCATTCATTTTTTTAATACAATAAATAATGCAACAATTATTCTGTTGGAAACAAATCAGAAAGACCGCAACAGATCAGAATGGTTTGAACACAATGGATTCCTATTTGAAATCTCTGAGTTTATCTTATGAATCATGCCTGCACATCTAACACTGCTAACACTGTGTAGCACCCTGCAGTATCCTCAAGGATCTCAAGGCTCTGTAGGGGTGCTCACTGGTTTAGAACTTCTCAGAATAGTGCTCAAGCGACTAGGTCACAGGTTAGGAATGACCCTTTGCATCTTGCATTTACTAGGCATTGGATAACATGGGTGAAGAAGCATAAGAAAGTGTTTCTACCAACAGGAGAAAGTGTTAGGCTAAATTGCAGGACCTTCTTCCATTCAGAACAGCATTCATATTAATGATACACCCTGGCCGCATCTATACAAGACAATGACTGTGCATTCATTAATTGTATAAACAAGTACTAAATGACTGCACGGTAACCCAAGTTACTATGCAGATGCACCACTGAACAGCTTATTTGTGATGCTACTGTGCAGTGGCCTGAGACTACTGCATAGTAGTGCCACATCATGGTTTCTGCCACACAATATTACTGGGCAGTAAACTCGGGCTACTGCACAGTCAGTGCCTCATGTAGATGTCGTTCCATGGATTCATCTCTTATTCTGGCCCTACAGACATCCCTCTCAACTGCCCAAGTGATCCAGCTTCAAGGGGATCAATCTGGATAATGAGTAACTGTTACCTGATGGTTGAAGTATTGGGCTAAGAAGCAGAAAATGGAGGTTCAAGTTCCCTTTGGGTGATCCTTAACACATTAGGCTATTGGTTTGAAACACAAGGGAGTCTTCCTCCTAGGTCTCCCATTTCCAGTGTGAGTGGCCTAATTTCTAGGCTACAGAGCTAAAAAGGGAGAGGATCTTCTTTCTCCAGTCAAACACCTGTTTGTTGTGAGCTTTTGCCCAACTATTTTAAGAATTATCTTGCATTACATGGATACCTGAGTGACTGCATGCCATTGTATGCATGCACAGCCTAAATACAGTCTACTAAATATGTACAGTGGGTATATAGTTGTTGTTGTTGTCATTAGGGGCTGGAAGGAATCTTACAGATCATCAGGTCTGGCCCTGCTGCACTTGGGCAGGAAAGACTGAGGGGATCAGATGACCCCAGCAAGATGGGCATCAAGATATTGTTTGATAGATTGCCAGGATGGATGACTGTACCACCTCTGTGGGGAGCCTGTTCCAAAACCTCAATACTCAGCTTATAAAGAAGTTTTTGCTTATGTCTAGTCTGAAGTGATCTTCAATCAGTTTGTGTCCATTATTTCTTGTCCTCCCCTGGAGAGCCTTAGTAAATAGATGCTCCCTCAAGGCCTGATGTACACCCCTGATATACTTGTAGGCTGCCACCAAGTCCCCCCTGACTCTTCTCTTCTCCAGGCTGAACAATCCCAAGTCCTGCAGCCTCTCCTCATACATTTTGGTCACTAGGCCTCTAATCATGCATGTGCCCCTCCTTTGGACTCTCTGAAGTTCTCCACATCCTTCTTGAAGTGCAGCACCCAGAACTGGATGAAAGAGTTCAGTTGCAGTCTCACCAGGGACGAGTAGAGTGGGAAGATGACATACTTTCTCTTGCTCAAGCTGCCTTGATGGATACATGCCAATGTTCAGTTAGCTCTGCCAGCTATGGAATTGCATTGATAGCTCATATTCATTTTGTTGTCAGTCATGACACTCAGGTCTCATTCATTTGTGGTGCTGGCAAGCATAGCACTGCCAATCCTGTAAGTGTGTTGTGGACTATTTCTCCCCAGATGGAGCGTCTTACATTTCTCTGTATTAAATGACATCAGGTTGAAGTCTGCCTTCTTCACAAGCCTTTTCAGGTCAGCCTGTATTGCCAGCCCGTCTTCGAGCGTAACCATGCTCCCCCACACTTTGGTGTCATCATCAAACTTTGTCAGGTTGCTTATAATACCTGAATCCAAATTGTTGATGAACATGTTGAAGAGCACTGGTCTAAGTACTGAACCCCAAAGTGGGATGCACCAGTGGCAGCACCCTCAGCACCAGGACCAGGGCTGTCACCTCCATCCTGTTCTGTAGCCTGTGCCACCCCGATCTCTTAAGGGGGTCCCACACAGGTTTATTTGCCCCAGGCCCTGCACCACCTGGCTGGAGGCAATTTGGACATGCAAACATCCATATACCTAAGGAGGCCTAGGTGAGGGCTGCAAAGGGCAGGTCAGGCGGGGTTGAGGACTCCCTTGCAGCAGGGGACACTGGGCCTTGGGCCCTGAGCCAAGCTGAGCCATGGTGCCCAGCAGCCTTGCAGGAGCTCTGAGACAGGCTGTGCTGTGGGGTGGGAGCTCCCACATATGCTCAGCAGAAAGCCAGAAGTGGACCAGAAGTACTTTTGGTCTACTTTTGCATCCTCCAGGGAACGCAAGGGGGCCCGCCTGCACTCATGGCTCAGCAATCAACCATGGGGGGACCCCAGGTTTCCCCCTCGCTAACTCAGGAGGCACCAGTTTCTAAGTTGGGGTGGCATGGGTCACCTCCTCCCGTGCTCCCCAGTGGACCCAGAAGTGGATTGCAAAGGGAAGCCCCCCGTGCTTCTGTGGGACACTCCAAGAAGCCCAGCTCTCAGCATTCACAAGCCCCCTCCTACCTAGAGGTATGTAGAATAATTATTTAAAGCTGTCTCTATGTCCGAATCGCTGAATCTTTCTGAATCTCTGAATTGATTCGGAGGATTCTGATTCGATTCAGAGAAATTAAAAGGCTCTCTGATTTGATTCAGATGCAGAGATTTGGCCACCAAATTGGGCTAAATCTGTGCTAAATCAAATCACAAACTGAAGCTTTGCACAGCCCAAGTGGAGACCATGCTATTGCTTACTCTGTCTACACCCCAGCATTGATGGTAAGCCCAGCACAGTCTGGGAAAGCTATGTACCACCCAAGGACTTCCCTACCCATGGAAAACTCACAAGTGTATCTGAAAATCATGCTTAAGACTGTTTTGTATTACTGCATTCTTTTTATCATTGGCTCAGAGGGAAACAGATTATTTGTTTTATTTATAAACTTTTATCAATTCTCAAAAAAGTTTAATGCGCAGCTATACACAAGAAGTGCATGTCACAGTTCGTACTTAATCATAAAAAAGATCAACACATCCAAAATGATGAGCTTATTTGCCATATCAAACAAAATGCTATTATTAATTAGTATTACAATTACCTACTCAGGTAATTCAGATACTCTTTAAAAAATGTAGTAATGTACAAGGCCAGAACTTATTCCTGATAGAGGTTTTTACTGAAGGCCCAAACCTGAAAACTTTTATTCTGTTATTTTGTAGCCAGAAGTAACACCTCTTCATTACATATTTTAAGCCTTATTTAAAATATATGTGAGGTTAATAAGAAACAAATAATGAAGATTTTTTAAAACTTTCTATAGTCTAGAAAGGTATGCCACAGACTCTCGTTTAGCAAAAGTGAAGCTCAGCTTTTCCAGATGCTCTAGTAAGAGTTTCCACTTTACAAATATAATGGAGGCATAGGATTTTTTTATGAAAGTGTGAAGCTAAACCTGTCTATTGAGATTGCCATTCAATACTGCAGCCTTCATATGCACGTCATATTGATAGGCTATTATCTGTCAGAACTCACTACAAAAATTAAGCAAAATACCTAATGCCAAGCTGATCTATTCAATGCTATTCTACAGGTTTTTATAATAAAATCAAACTTCTGCAAATGTTCTACAACTGTTACCATAGAAACCTATTAAGCAGGTTCATTCTTCTGCTAGAAGGAATACCTTGCCCATTTATGAGGAAAGGTGATTTAAAATACTTCAGAAACAATTGATTTTTTTTTGTAAAATGCCATAAGGAGAGAGGTAACTTTCCAAATTTTCTCTTTTAGTTCAACATCCTCAGAAAAAATAACTTGTCACTTCCTGAATTCTACATAAAATACACAGCCAAGGAAAAGCAGAATCACTAGATGGTAGTAATCAGGATAAAACTACCAGGATTACATAGGTTTTGGAAAATATTCACAATTAACTACTAAACCACAAAATATGCATTTAAAAATGTAAACATAAAAGAGAAAAACTGATATGTAGATTAAAGGGAAAATCAGGAATATTGCCCCTATACTCTCTCTGTGACAAAAAAGTTTTCAGTTGTTTCTAAAGGATTTTAACATCAGCTTGTTAGGTGTAGTATACAAAATATAATAAGGACCATATTATATAAGAATGAATGGAACAGAAAGGAAGTGTTACAGTTGTGTATTCCATTTTGAATTTCACCCGGTATGTGAAATATCAAATAAAATAAGTTCACCAAGAATTTAAATAATAAAATAAGCAAATAATTTCACAAAGCCCAAAATGTAAAGTATTTTTGAACACATTTTGTTCTGTTGTTTGTGCTATTTGTTTTATACAATGCATCACTTTATTAAAAAGGAGGTTAATCTGGAAAAAAGAAATGCTGCTGCTTCTTCCATTTCTCATTTGCCTTATTCTTGGTTTGAAGGTTTTGTATCTCTGGGTTACTTATATGTCTTTAATACAAGCATCTCATCTCAACCAGTTTTCTGCTCCTGACATGTTAGCTTGTGTTCATCATGTCAGTTTCAGCAAAAGCAGCAGAGACTTCAGTTACTACTTCTATTTTGATAAGGTAGGAAAGAAGCAATCTGGGGAGAACTGCAAATTGGACAGCCACATGAAATAGGCAATCACCCAGTATAACGGCTAAAAGTGAGAATTCCTTGTAATAAGTTTTTACAGTAAGACAAAGAGTCATTTTAATATTAACGGTTGTTGCTTGTAGCTGTATGGTCTAAGGACACAGGCAGGCAAGGTTCTTTTGATAGAGCTGATATCTTTTATTAGGCCAACTAAATAGTTGAAAAAAAATGTTCTTTGCAAGCCGTCAAGCTCTCACACCCTTCTTCAGGCATAAATAGATAGGCATCACCTGAAAGCTTGCAAAGAACAATTTTTTTCCATAAAAGATAATGATAATAATAATAATAATAATAATAAAAGATATCACATTTACCTAAGAACCTTGTCTATCATTTTAATATTGATGCTTGGGTAGTTTGGGACTGGCAAGTCCTGATATTTAAATTAATATGCCAGTCTGTTTTTAATTCCTCTCTGTATATAACATTGTGAATATTCTGATTAAATATCTTATCTTTTGTGGTTGACTGCTAAAGATTGAGTATAATGTTCCTATCCCCTTCAAATATTTTTCTCTTGAAATTTAATTCTTGCCATTCTCTTGCCAATATGATTCTCTTGCCATCTTCATACAGAATGTGATTTTAAATGCAAACTCAGTTGAATATGCAAAGTAAAAATGACAGCCAGGAAATGCAAAAGTTAAGCCAGAAGCACAGTTAACTCATATCCTGAATATTTTAGGGATATGATTTACACTCTACCCACAAGTATTTTCAGCTACATACTCAACTAGAAAAACAGGAATAGAAAATGCAACATGATGAATGAAAAATAACTTCTACAACCTTATTTTTTTTTCTATTCCATCATTTGATAATTTTTACCTGGTAACTGCATGAACACACTTTCTTCACGTAATAGCCCTGATTTTTCTAAGAGAAAAACAGAGGAAAATAATTTTAGATGTTTTGTATATGTGAGTTGAATGAGATCATGTAATTATGTAATGCAACAGCCACAGAACAATAGTCCTTATCCATACTGATGACCTCCCATTGACAGGTTATGTAGAGACTCCCTTCCTGACCAACAACTTTGGTAGCAAAGAAAGAGGACATCTACTGAAAAAAAACAGAAGATATGTGTAACTGCAAAGTAAAAATTCAAAACCACCTGGGTAGCCACAATTAATTCAGGAAATTAGCTCAGAGCAAAGGATGGAAGGAAACAGTCCTAAGCAGATCTACTAGCAAATGTCAATGTCTACTATAGTGAATGTGGCTGTAGGGGACATGACTAGGAGCAATGACCTCAAGCTGCAGCAGAAGAAATATAGGTTGGAGATAAGAAAGAACTTTCTTACTACAATGGTGGCCATGCATTGGGACAGGCTCCCCAGAGAATCTGTGGAATCTCTAACCCTAGAAATTTTCAAGAGCAGATACAACAAAACTTGATTGGGATAGTTTAAGTCAGGGATCATCCTACCTTGAGGAAAGGGCTGGGTTAGATGACCTCATGAGGTCCCTTCCAGCCCTACTTCCTAATACCCAAACAAGAATTGAGCTTCTTGAGAATCTAGATATAGTTGTAGAGTAACTTAACTGAATCTGCTCCCTATCATGTTTTTCTGTTATGCAGAGAAGAAATAGCCTGAATTATGCCCTACCATGAAACTGTTAGCATGAAGGGATGCAAAGATAACCTGAAAGTTCAGTAGCATAGTAATTCTTAGGTCAATAGCATTTCACAAGATCATGCATAGGTAGCAGGTTAAATTTCCGTGAAACCAATTGTTTGAGGGACAAACATTACACATAAACTGGTTTAAGTAATCAGAAAGTGGTTTAAACCTGTAACAGAACAGATGTTCAGTGCACATAAACTGGTTTGAAAATGACTGAAACTGGTTTGAGATAAACCTGGCTGAATGTAGTATCAGACCTAACTGATTTGGGTCAAACCAGTTTATGCAAAGCCTGTCCTAGACCCCTTCATGGTTTAAGTTGTCCCTCAGAATACCAGATGCTTTGCAATATTGGGCAGGGCTCTGCTCTTTACTCCAGCTCAGCAGAGCTGGCCCCACCTCTCTGCTCTCTGGCTGGAACTTGGCAGAGACTGCAGGTAGATCAGTGACTGCTTGGCTTCCTCCTGCTCCCCTTCCTCCCCTCACCACTCCCTGCTCAAACAGGGATTCCCTACTTCCCTCTGCCTTATACAGATACCTCTTGGCATTAGCTAGTACACATGCTGGCTATGGTCCATGCTGTGGGAGACAGGACAAAGGCAGACAGGACAGTGTCATCTTAGGGCTTTTTGCAGCTAATCAACAGGTAGCTAGTAATATCCCTCCATTCCTTCCTTGATAAAAGTTGATTAGAAGAGCTTGAACTCATGAGAGATCTTTTTGTTTTGTTGATGGGCTGATAAATGCTCCCTGTGTAACTCACGGCTATGTAACTACATGCTATGTAAATCCCTGCTGGCTCCCTCGCTGACTAGCAAGGTGGGGACCCCTCCCTAATCAGAGCATCCTGCCAGGGCCTGGCCACACCCCTGTCAGTTCAGCACTATGGAAGAGAAGGGAGGGCAGCTCTAGCACCCTGCCCACCAGCTTCTAGCCTGAGCCACTGCAGGCATGTGCCTACATTTCTTCAGTACAGAGGGGATGTGTTTACATTTACAAACTGATTCAGCCTAGGCAAGTTAGACTAACCCACAAAGTTTGAATCAATTCAGGTTCAGGCTTTTTTAATGTCTATTGTAGCCTTTGTGTTTAAATCAATCAGTATGGCTAGGCTTGGGTCTAATATACTAGTACTAAAACTCCTGAATTCAGCATTATACGTCAGTTTTCCACTGGCAGAAAGCTTCCTGGTGCTGTAACTACCCTACTTAGAGAAAACTATAATGGCATAATTACATATTACATTACATTACCCATAAAGTCACCAGGAAAGGAAAGGTCTTTACTATACAAGGCCCCTTTTTCTTCTCCAGCATGTAATGTAATCTAAAAATAAATGTGGACATTATAGAAAAAGAACAAAAAAAATTAAAACCAAGAATGGTCTTTCATATACCTTGACACACAAATTAAAAAAAAAAAGCTGCTTGCCATGCTCAGGTATCACATCTTTGCAAGATCAAGGGCTTTTGAACAAATGTAGTGAGCTTAATATTACCAAAGAAAGCAACCTTAAGTGCATAGTCAAGAAAAAATCCAAAATTCAAAATGTGAATTTCAAAATTGTAAGAATCAATATTCAGACTTATGACCCTGATATTTGCCACGTTTCCCTTGGTACACATAAGCAGTTCCTTTGACTTCAGTGGAAATACTCATTTAATTTAACTCTAAGCTCATGCTTACTATTTGGCTGAATTTGTAATTTTCATATTGACATGCATTCAACTGGGAAAGGGAAAGGGAAACAGAATGTGTTCTTAAAACAGCACAAATTTTCAGTACCCAACTCTACCAATAAACTGCTTGAAAGCATTTTACTGATGAAGAATTATGTAAAGAAGTGATTGAATGTTTAATTGTAAATAGCAAAAATAATATTTAGAAAGTTATCTCTTGTACTATAATTATGAGTATATCCCATTTCTTCCTTCATGGCTAGTGGAACTGGAACAGTTTTGCTTTGGGAAGTAGCAGCAGTATTTGCAAGGGGCACTGTCAAGGTGTATGCTCAGGGATGTTTAGGATATAGAAACAAAAAGGGGAAAGAATCAGAATTGTCCATGGAAAGTCAATACTACCGTACTGACTTATAATGGCACTTTTATATACAACCTGTAAAGGAAACAACAGATAAGAACTAAATACTTTCTCTCATTTATCAAAGTACATGCCAAATTCTAATCCATATTATTCTACTCAAAGAAGTAGAACTAAAAATGATATTTCTATATGAGGATATACTTACAAAATTGAAAAGAAATTAAACTGCTATTAGCAGTGATCACTCTAGAATAGTCAAAATATAACTTGTTGTAACAGTTATATAGAAAAAGTAATTAGTAGACCTGTACGAATAGGGAATTATTCAATTTGGATTCAGTAGATTCAGAGGACAGTGATTCAATTTAGTGATGCAAAGCACTGTCCCCATTCAATTTGGCTGAAACAGAAATTTGGCAAAGATTTGGCGCTGATCTGGAGATTCGGAGTTGGGGTAGCTGCAGCAGTCACCCAGAGCCCAGCAGTGCTCAGCCCCAGTGGCCTCAGCTCCCAGACAGTGCACAGTGCCCTGCCAAGCCACACTGCACCCATGCCATTGGGTAGCTACCATGTGGGTGCCAAGTTGGGAGGTGATCCCCGCTGCCCCCCACTGTACAGGTGGGCTCTATCACTAGCCCTCAGAGACCCTGATCCCTCAGAGTGCTGGGCTTTTTTTTTTTTTTAAGTGCCAGGAGGCTGGGGCCAAGTGGGGGATGGGGCTGGGCAGGGCAGCCATGGGAGCTTCTCCTATTGCTCCCCCACCTGGGGAGAGGCAGGCACAGCAGGAGGAGCCACGAGAGAACTTGCAGCCACCTGGCTGTGCCTGCCTCTCCCTGAGCAATCCGAATCTCCAAATCTCTTCATATCGATTTGGAGGCTTTGGATTTGATTCAGGCCTTTTAATGGGTCTACTGATTCAATTTGGATTTGGAGATTTGGCCGCCAAATTGGGCCTAATCTCCTCCAAATTGAATCAGCAACCAAAGCTTTGTACAGCCCTAGTAATTAACCTAAAAATGTGGGGGTCCTAAAAGAGTGGGGTATAGACACAAATAAGGGAAAGCGGACGTTCAAACACATGCATATGTTATAAAGGATGCTTACGTAATAATAAGGAAAACTTGCCAGCCCAGCACTAAACTGTGCAGAAGCAGCTCTCAAAGTGACTGACTGTCAATATCACCCAACCTTGTTCTTGAAAGAGACATACTAAATAATAGGAATGTGGATTGTTCTCCATGGCTTTTCTATCCTTTGTGTGATCACAGGTGAACTGTTTAGCTTCTACTTATTAATAAAGGTGTGTAAAGAGCACTTTCTTTACTTGTGTGACTCAACCAGCTCAGTCTATTGATAATACTGTAGCAACTAATTTAGAGATAGAACTGTAGCAGAATATTGTTTGTTATATTATAGTTAATCAAGTGATATGAATAATAGACATTATTAATTAGTATGCAGCAGAAAAAATGCCTTTGGGATTTTCCAAGTTAAAGGGGATGAGGATTAGAGGAGATGGGCTAAGAGGACAATTAAAGTTGTTCATTTTTAAAAAGTTTATTTTTAAAAGATTGAGGGAACTGGTAAGAAAAATAGCATGGACTATATTTTATAACAGATGAGACCAAGATACAAAGCAACTTAGTTTTCAAATGTTTTTTATTCACTCCAGTGGAAAAAATATGCAGCCATTTAGAAAGAATTACAAAAGAAACATAAATGGCTATTTTGAAAAAAAATTAAGATAAGTAAAAATAGGGGGAAAACAGAATATATAAAAGACAAAAATTAAAAGCAATAAGGGGAGAACATTTTCAAAATATATAGGAAGAAAATCCAAATGGCAGACAACACTAAATGGAAAATAGTACTGCACTGGCAAGAATAATTAAGTAGTGTATAAATAGCACTGTAGTGATCCTGTAGTCATGATGACCCAGGAAATATGTGAGGCAAGAATTTTTGTGGATGATATGTTTTATTGGACAAACTGCATACTTAGGATAGCTTAGACAAGCTTTGACTGCAGCTCAGATCCCTGAAGATGTCACTATATTCTAAAGCTTGTCTGAGTCTATCCCAATCATACAGTTGCTTCAATACAAGATAGCCACCCACAAAAATCCTTGCCTCACAAAATCATGTATAAGCATATCAAGGAAAGGAAGGTGATGAAAGGAAAAACACTGTAGGAGATTTGAAGATGAAAAAGGCAGAGGCTGAAGGCGTAGAAGAGATGCTAAATAAATACGTTGCAAGTGAATTTATGATTGGAGAAATGACTGGAAAACAGACTGTTTTATGATTGGAGAAACCACCGAATGTCAAACTGTTTATGAAAGGAAGCCTGTACCAGAAGAATATCTTCCAGATTTGGACTGAAAGTAGACTCAAGTGCTATATATGGAAAACTAATATCTTTGAGATCTAGATTCACTAAAATTAGTATTGCATTTTTATAGCAAACCATCTGCCCAAGCCATGGAGGGCTACAGTGATAGTAAGGTCTAAATGGGCATCAGAAATCATCTGACTAAACCTTACCCCCATGGTTGACTTTTGGAAAGTAACATCAGCTGTTGCCAAGGCAGCAACAACTGATGTGGCAAACCTGTCAGTGAGCTCTCCTGTTCACTAACCAGCTCACCTGGGATGGAAGGAGCTAAGGAGCATGCCTTTATGGCAACTTTGTCATGCTCCAGCCAGGGGGCTACACCAATGTTCATTTTTAAGCACTCAACAAAATAATGTGTTGTCAGCACTGTGACACCCTGGGATATCAAGTTTCAAGCTCTCATTCTGATTGATTTAGCATGTAAACTTGAACCTATATCTCCTACATTTCAGATACATGCCCAAACCACAAATAATAACCTCCTTTTAGCTACAATGGCAAAGGTGCACTGGTCCCTTTCTCTTCGCTCAAAAATTCTTGACAAGTTCAAATTTCACACTATCTGGTCAACAGCTAATAAGAAACGATTTAAGTGACATCTTGGAGATCTACCATCCAATATAATTTGTATTGCATTTTTACAGCAAACCATCTGCATCTTGTACTTTGGCAGAAACATGCAATACATTACAAGAAGGGCTATGAGTTTCTGTAGTGTACATGAAATCACTGCAAATAATATTTGCCTATTTTTTCAAGGAGGTGCAGTAGCTCTGAACCCCACAACAGCAGACAAGCAAATAATTTTCTTGGCCTTTGCTTAATAAATAACAGCTAAAATGGTAAATTCAGTAAGACAATCTTTTTCTATATATCTTAATGTGCTGCCTTTCCAGTTCATTCAATAGTGATGTAGCAAAAATAAAGGAAAACTGAACAAATAAGCTGCATATGGTATATTTCCACAAAGACACCAAACTCAACCAAGTTTTCTCAAAAATGCATTCATGGCAGTATTCCTCCCAGCCCCAGGCTACAGCTTTCCCATTCTTAAAATGTTCATCTCAGTGAGCAAAGATAAAATTATCACATCAGACTGGACTCCTTGTGAGTAAAAAATTGACTAAAACTTGAAACAATTCTCAGATTTTTGAGCAAACTACATCCAAAAAAATTATTAAAGCAGTATATTTCAAATAAAAGAAAACAATGTTACTATAAATTTTGAGTCCTGCCCTCTCTCTTTCAGGTCTCTCAGACCCTTTCTTTCAATTGCCCAATTATATATTATCTACCTTTATTTTGATTCTATTACAGGCTACTGATTTCTAAATTCCATTGTTACTTTAAGGTTATTAATACCCTGATCTGATGTTGTGAAACCAACTATAGACACTGGAACACAAGCATGCTGATACTGAAATGTTTTTTGAATCATAATATTAGATCAGAATCCAAACTTTTTATTTAAATGAAAGCAAGTGCTTTTAACGCTTAATTGTGGGGGGAGAGTGCAGAAAATGGTTTGAAAATAGGAATGCTAAAGACTCAAAAAACAGAAAACAAAAAAAACTTAACATGAGATTTTAAAATCTCATGGTTTTGATGGCCTGAATCACGGAATCTGAATATTTATGTGATTATTTCTTGTTACTTTTTAACTGAAAACCACTTACTCCTACCTTCCCCTGGTCATCTCCACACTTTGTTTCACTTTCCTTTGGTTTCTTGTCACTGTCTGCCCTCTCAGAAACTGGCTTGAACATGAGAGATAAAGGCTACCTCATCCAACCCATTTCATAAGCCTGACAATCAAGATGCATTATGGGAGTGAGAGATTTGAGTGTGGGTCCTCCTCAGTCTGAAAAAAGCCTAGAATTCAAATCTCCCACTTCCTGGGCCAGTGCCCTAATCACTTGGCTACTGTGGAAAAAAGGAAGAACAAGGGTACAAACACCATCACCAGCCAAGCGTGCTAATAGGATACTATGTTTGGCACTGAAATTAACGCTGTTGTGTAAGTTAGCTACCTCTCTTCTAGGTACATTGGATCTAGAGATGGCAGAAGACTCTAATATGCAGACATTTAAGCACTGAGAAGTGGAAGTTCAAACACATTCCTAACATTTGTTTTATCTTACTTTAGGAGCGTCTCTGATATCTAGATCCTCTGGATCACCTTTTGAAGGTGGCTACATCTCTCTATTGAGGTTTTATAGATCCAAAGTCCTTAAACCTGTCAATTTGGATCACCCTAGGAGAAAACACCTAATTTTTTGGCACTGCAATATCTAAGTGGAGGTATACATAAGAAAAATGTGGATCTGGTCCTAACAGGAAAGCCAGTCATGCAAAGGGAACAGAAGAGGTATAAAAGAAAAAGGTTATATAAACAGTTCAGATGGTTGGAGAAAACTGGGGATAAATTCACACTCTTCTCTTCTAATTTCAAATGAGATGGGATCTATTATGAGAGCAATATATCTACCATTTAAAGGCTTATTTTGTGCTAAAGTGTAATTTTGAGCACTAATTGAAGGAACTGTATTTATGCATTCTAAAGAAAGTGAAATGATATTAACTTCAACAATTATATTTTGGATGGCACAGGAGAAAACTAATACAAAGGGCAACAAAGGTTGAAAGAAATATATGCAAATGAAGAAAATGAGGGACCAATAGTTCAAGTGCTGTTCTGGTTCTCAGGAAAGATGGTTTCAGTTTCCTACCTGGCCAAAAACTTCTTATAAGTCGCTTGGGGCAAGATCCACAAGGGAATTTGGTTGGCCCAGGTGATTTTGTGTGCCTAATAAGAGCATGAGCCTCAAAACCCTTCCTAAAGTATGGGCATAGTTTTCAACAGGAAAGTGCTTTAGGAAACTGAAGTTCTTGTTGTGTACATGCCCAGAAGCATTTCCTTCTTGACTGCTAAGCAACTCATCCTCTATCACATATCATAATGAACAAACCATCAGTATGTACTTGTCCAGTTTTCTCCCCTAAGGAGCTTGGCTTCATAGGCATGCCCAGCACACATGTAACATAATGTACAGAATGAGACTGTACAAAAAAGTGTTGGTCACCACTTTCAATTAAACAAAACAAAATTAAAATTAACAGAGGAGGAGTCACTCCCTCTTATATGTATTAGCTTAGTGATTGGCTTTTTCATGTAGTATGGTAACATTAAGCTTCCTATTTCCCCTTTTGCCTGAGGAGATTAACATCCATATCACCCACCTTCTTACATATCAATTTATTTTATGGGGGTTCTTCTGTGACACAAGAGAAAGTGTAGGCACCCTTAAACTTTCCTGTTGAATCTGGCCACATTTGCATAGAATAATTAAGATGCACTGTGCCTCAGATCTGTTTTGAAGTATAAGGCACATAAGACAGACATTACACATAAACTGGTTTAAGTGATCAGAAATTGGTTTAAACCAGTAACAGAACAGATGTTCAGTTCACATAAGCCAGTTTGAAGATGGCCCCTCCCCTCTTCTCCCTAGCTGCAGCTTTGACAGTCTCTGCAGGCGTCCACTCCCTCCCCTCCGCCCCCCACCTCACTCTCTGCTAAGCAGGCATTCTCCCGTTCCTCACACACACCTCAGCATTAGCTAGCAGACCAGATGCTGGCTACCTGTAAGTTGTGGCACATGAGACAAAGGCAGAATCAACAGATAGCTGGTTATGTCCCTCTGCTGTTTTCTTAATGGGCTGATAAACACTGAGTTAGGGGTGATAAATATTCCCTGCTGGGCTGCTCAGGAGGAGAACCCCTCCCTAATCATAGCATCCTGCTGGGGCCTGGTCATGCCCCTACCCCCTGCTCAGCTCTGTAGAAGGGAAGGGAAGGCTGTTTTAGTGCCCCTGGCTTCTAGCCTGAGCCTCTACAGACATGTGCCTGCATTTTTTCAGTCCAGAGGGGATGTCTGTATGGTTACAAACTGGTTCAGCCTAGGCAGATTAGACTAACTTGCAAAGATTGAATCACTTCATGCTCAGGCTTTTTGGATGCCTGTCCCTAGCCTAAGAGTACAAAAGCAAGTATAACTCTCTAACACAGTAGTAAGGGGCATACATATAGAAGGGGCCCAAGGTTCTGACTCCTTCTTCAACAGCTCTGCATAGATTTTATCTAATATTATATATTTTGTATTTTACCTAACTCCAGCCAAGGGTTAGGTGCCTAAAATGTTCTTCAGACTGGTTGGATTTAACACAGACCAGTATCATCAATGTTTATTTTCAGCTAGCTTAGGAAAGTCTCACTTTTGTGATTTAGTCTCTTTTCTATAAAATAGGGATAATGATTCTTACTTTCTTGGCAGGAGGTTGTGATGATAAATGCTTTAAAGATGAAGTGATGTGCTCTGATGCTCTGGTCATATAGATCACGTATTTAGACAGAGTGTGAAGAAGAACATACAGATGAAAAACAAGTGAACATCCTAATTTGGAAAGTAGGCTCTGGGAGAGAATGAATAAGTGGGCCAAATTATTACCTAAACACTGCTAGGTACCTGGCCCCAGAAGTCACAGAACAGGCTCTGCAGAAACAGGTACATGAGCAAGTTTTATATGAACCAGAACTGAGCAGGCACACTGGGGCCAAGCACCTAGCAGAATATCAGTCGGCCACTGCCTACTCCAATCTACATGCTGGTAGGGAAGGTAAAAAACCACAACTCTTAACTTGCATTAAGAAGTAGCAAATGGAATTTTAGGAGAGATTTTTTTTCTTTTTTCCACCAACTTCGCTAGGCATCAATTTTGAACCATGGCTCTGAGTCTGGACAGGATTCAGTCTAGTATCTAAACTTTTTTAGCTATAAATATAAAAGGAAAAATTAAATAGAAAGATATCTCCCTCACCTAGACAAAGTAAACTAAGTCCCTATAGTACACAAGTGCTTATGTACTGCCATCTAGTGTGGAAAAATCAATATAACTACAAGAAAAAGGAAAAGAAACAATGAAACATGGTAGGTCTAGTTCTTATGATATCCATCAAATGCATTTATTACTTTTACATTTTATAAAAGCTTCTTTCAAGTCCATTAGTTTTCATGGTTCTTTAAGGCAACACAAAAGAAAGCCTTTAAAGGCAACTGAGTGACACGATAGTCTATAATGGCTTCCAAGACATAACACTGAATCATATCAGTATGGATATATGAAACCTCTACTCTCTAGATCCTCACTTACTTAAAGAGTTGTTTTTTCATTAAAAATATGGAATCATTCTTAATTCACAAAGTTCCTATACAGAAGAAATAATTTTCTAAATTAACACATTTATGGTTTATTTTGCATTTTCAAGAATTTATCCTAGAATGGAACAGATATTTATACAAAATAAAAGGAGATCATGAATTTAATAGATGGAGTATGAACCTAGAAATATGGAACACATTCTAAGACCTAATTCAGTCTTACTTTGAGGCCATAGAAATGCTATTTGTTCATCTGACTATGCAGGACAATTGTCCTGCATAGTCACTTTAAATCCATTCAAAGGGCATACAAAGAATCCTGTACTGCCTAGAAAAACTTGGCAGAGGAGTAAATGACTACATCTGCTGTAAGGCAATGGAGGATCAGGTTTAGTGTATATCAGATTTTTTCTAAACTTCACATTCATATTTATAAATTGTTCTGCTGATACATATAGTCCTTTATGACTTACAACTACACTATATATACATTAATTCTAGGTAATGTAGTTACATGTAGTGTGTGCCTAGAATATAGTGTAATATGTATGTACAGTCATTATACACACACACACACACACACACACACAC
>JAGPOW010001338.1:47035820-47056024 GCA_030014935.1 Caiman crocodilus
ACACACACACACACACACACACACACACCAGTCTCCAAACTTAAGTCTATGTAAAGTAGTTGCATATAGTATGTGCCTAGAATATAATGCAATATGTATAGATATAAGGCTGTACATAGATAGATAGATACATACATACATACATACATATTGCACTATATTCTAGGCACATACTATATGTAACTACATTACACAGAGTTAAGTTCGGAGACTGGTACTCAACTGCTTTACTGTCAAGTTTTCAATCCTGTAATTTAATTCAAATCAATTAGATTGTGCTGGTAAAACTGGAGTGATTTGACAGTGAACCAGGCTCTAGTAAACTATTAAAGTATTAAAACAAAAATCCTAATCTGATCTAAGGCTAACATTATGAAGTGACATACAGAAACATTGAGAAAAATGATATTTGGAAACAAATGTATAAACATTTCCTTACCTTCCTCCATATCATAGAACAGTGTCAATGATATTTTACACTTTTGCAGCTATAGTTAAACAGTTATTTATCAAGAGTGAAAAACAAAGTTTGTAAAGATTAATAACCTATTGGTCCAAATTCATGGTTGGTATAATTTTATTTAGAGTCAATTGGGGAATACCAAAGACGAATATAGTCCACAACAATCAATCCAAATATCAGTCATTTTTCTTGTCTTATCTCTGTATCAAGCAACACTTGAGTCTACTTCTTTTTAGAACTTCCATGAGACACAGTTACAGATTACTTGGCTGGTGTAGGACATAATATTATCCCCATCACAGCATAACTATATTTAGAAACCCAGCTGTACCAATGGCTTTAGAAGTCTATATGGCAGGATTCTGTGTCTTGTGTCAATATGGTCACTTTCCTATCCAGTAATACTGTATGCATCAATATTTCTTTGAGGAAGAAAAGGGGAAAGGGAAAAGAGATTTAAGTAACATTTAGATCATTTCTCTCTCAAAGAAGGATAACAGTTACAAAAAAGATACAGAGAGAAAAGATGACTAAACATTTTAATATTACTAGAGTAGGATAAAGAAAACCAGAATTACATTTTCATACTCTGAACAGGTAAATTACATATGGGTTTAACTTGGAAATGTAACACAAAAAATATTTCCGAATCTCTCTTTGCATTTTGATAACTGAATCATTTAAAACATTCTCCATAAATTACATATTCTTCTCCAAAGATTAATGAAGATTCTTATTTACTTGAAAAGGCTTTTAGCATGAAATAATCAGTTTTAAATATCTCCCCAGTAATCTAGCAATACTTTGTTTTAGTTTAAACAGCAGTCAAAATAATTTACTGTACCTTTCCAAGTATTCTAATTATGATATAGCAGTTTAGAGAGATATTTCATTTTATGATGTCACTATCCATTAAATAATATATGTTAAAAAAAATCAGACGTTACATCATACAACAATATGAGGTAAAGTCACTTGCCCAGGTGTAGAGTCAGGGAACTTTGAAAAAGATCAATCTACCTGTCTAGGAAGGTGTTTATCTTTATTTGCTGCCATCATAGCTCATCTGTGAACTACCAGAATGGAGTTCAGCGCATTACACAGCAAAATGTCTTTTCATTAATAGTATGTGGTATGCCTGCTTTAAGATTATATTCCCTGGTCAGATTTTGTTTATGCTACATTTTTGGAAACATCCTACCATTGCTGAGCTACAGTCCAAAATCATAGTAAAAGTCGAAATAGTCAGTGTCAACAGGCACTTTCATTGCATAAAGCTAGATTGATGCTACATAGACAATGGATTTTTGATTGACCTGATTATGTCAGAAATACAGTTTTCAACAGAAAAAATAAATATCTGGCCCTTGTACTTATGAAGAAAAGCTTTAAAATATAAACTAAATACAACCAGAGCAGTGATATCAGCCAGGGCCTGAAGGAAGGCTAACGCAATAGTTTTGAGATATGTGAATTGTCCTTCAACCATCTTAGTGGAAAACTAACTTCAAGATCCGCTGCTCTGAATGCATTATCAATACCAGACCAACAGAAGACTCCATGTGTTGAAAAAAAGAAAAAATGCCATAGGTTTATCCTACCCACCCAAGCTGATAATCCTCAGATGCTGTGAGTACTGGGAAGCCCTTCTACCATTCCTGGTTCTTCAAAAGAAACAGAACATAGATTCCACTGCTGTCAACTCTGCTGCTTCTAAGGAGAGAAGAGTTATGCCATCGCTTCTGGGGGGGGAATGGGCTCATACCTCTGTCTTTTGATAGAGGAAAGTAGACCCTGCTACCACAAGAGGAAGGCATATGATCACGCTATATGTCTTTGAACATAGAATCACAGAAGCCCTAACAGATTGCACCAAAAGTAAAAGAAAACAACTATGTTATCTAGATGTGCAAGTGCTAGTGAGCTGGTGATAAAAACACCAGCAATTGGTACATATGGACATTTCCACTGTTTCTAAATTCATTAGAGAAATTTATTTTTCCATTATTCCCTTACCTTCCTGAACCATTCAGGAGGTGAGTGAAGCTCCATGGCCCAGGGATCTCCAGTCTGGAGGATCCACTCCCTGCCAGGACCAAGAGAAATAGAGCAGCTACTGCTCTCCATGCCAACCCCAAACGAGGAGCATTTTGGTCAAGTTGGCATGGAGAACAGAAGATAGGGGGCAGCTGCAGCTGTATACTTGTACTGCTCCCTCTCCTGGAAAGATTTCTTTCATTGGAAAATTCTCAGAATTTCCATCACTAGAAATAAAAGCCTGTTCAAGACCTAATATAGAACCATTAGGTAAAAAAGGTTAATTTAACTTCTCAAGGGCCATGTCTACATGTGCAGTGGACTGAGCAGTTGTTACTGAGTGGTCATTTAGAACTTACATAAGCAAGTACTAAATGACTGTTCAGTATCCAATGTTCCTATGCAGTACCATTGCCACATGGTTTTTTCCTGATGCTACTGTACAGTAGCAGCAAGCTACTGAGGAGTAGCTTGTTACTCCTGCACAGTAGTATCATGTCATGGTTAGTGCCCAGCAATGATACTGCGCCATAGCGTCTCTACTAGACATGCCATAGTCTTGAGTCAAATGTAAATTTAAACTCTAACTTGTCCAATGAAAAACCTGCATTTGAACCTGATGTCTTTGAAAGCAGTCTTCTAAATAGCTGCATAATTCAACATTATGATCTATTTCCTGCATGAATAAACTAACTAAAAATTGGGACCCTATAGATAAACTTAAAAATGAGATGTTTAAGATATTATAGAATATTATAAATAAAAACATAAATGAACCAATATAAGAAATACTGAATTTTTACTAAAAATAAAGGAATTATATAGGTGAAACTGGGAAATAGCTAATATGACAAACATATTACATTGTATTATGCTATTATTAGCATTTTAAAAATAATAAAATGCTAATCATATGGCTATAGTCATACTCTTGCTTGCAGTCTTCCTTTAATGAATTTGGGCACATAGTGAGTTTTGTAGCTGCTGGCACAGGGCTAATTTGAACCGCTCCTTTGAACTTTGGTATTTAAATTTTATTTCTAAGTTCCATTTCTATTTGAGCTACAAATACATTAGGAAGGAATAATAAAAAATTACCTGAAAAAGTGACTGTTAGGGGTTTGTATTAAGGTCAGACTTGGAAATGGAAAGGGATCTCTATAAGTTTTTTTGGAAAAAATCAGTAATCACGGAAACTGGAATTATAGGAGATTTCAGCTTCCCTGAGATAGTAACATTTATTTTCCATTCTAACATTAATAAGGTGCAGATATTTTGGATGAGTTAACTGATAGTTTTTACTATCAAATAGTTACCAATGTACCAATGAAAGTAAAACAATATTCACTCTAATTTTGACAAGTAGTAATGACCTTATAGAACAAACAGTTGTAGTAGAAGTTAATCTGGGATCAAGCAATCATTAATGTAGTTTAAATTTCAGGGTGCACAAGAACAAGTCTATAACAAGGGTCTTGGATTTCAGAAAAGTTAACTTTGACAAACTAAGACATACAGTCAAGGGTAAAAACTGAATTCAAGGGCTAAAGGACCTAGCGGTATAAGTGGCATATAGTAAGGCAAACGTACAAATACTATCAGGCCTTTGCATCTTAAGAAAGCGGAAAATATTGGTTATGGAAGGACTGCAGATCTATATATACATAAACAGGTACCTTGAATATACCATTAAGAACAAGCATAAAATCTACGAGAGAGAAAAAGGCACTGATCAGTAAGGCAGGGTATCTTTCTGTGGTCAAAGAATGCAAAAATAAAGTAAACATGTCAAGAGGCTTAGTTAAACTTGACCTTGCAAAGAATGTCAAAAGAAATGGCAAAAGTGCCTTGCTCATTAATATAAAGAAGAGAATCAGGAGCAAAAAAGCAGGGAAGAAAACAATGAAGGAGAGATTAAGGACAAACTAGGTATGGTCCAGGACCTGAATTAAAATTTTGCCTAAGACTGAAATTAAGATGTAATTGAGGGTGATGATTGGACACCTAATAGCAAGGAAAATGTGGTTATGGAACTTATTGCCCCTGAATGGAAAACTCAGATTGTTTGCCACCACAAAATTGAGAGGCCTGGATATTCTCTAACCCAGAATACTGAAAAAACTGACGTATGAAATAGCAACTCCTTTAGCAAGGATAGTCAATAAATTAGTCAGAGGGTAGTATCCGAGCTGACTGAAGAACAGTAATGTAGACCTTATTTTTAAAACAGGAAGAAAGAATAACCAGGTTATTTCAAGCCCATTAGAAGCACTTCAATAGCATGTAAGATTGTAAAACAGATACTGAAAGAAATAATAATAAAAAACATGAAAGTAAAGAGAAAATGGGACAGAACCCAACATGGTATTATCCATGGAAGATTATATCAGGTTTTAAATCCTTCTCTTACAAGATAACTGACTTCTTGAACAAGGCCAATACAGTGGACTTAATTTACCTAAATAAAGTTTTTGATACCATGCCTCATGGGAAATTATTGGCAAACTGGAAAAAATGGGGATCAGTATTACAATTGTAGAAAGTTGGCTTAAAAGCATACTACAGTGGGTTATGATGAAAGGTGAGTTATCTGGCCTGAGAGCAGTTAACAATGGTGTTCCGTAAGAATCAGCTGTGACATGCCCTAGCCCCGACGCAGCCTAAGCGCACCTTTTAGACATACCCCCCATGCTGCTTCACACCTTCAGGATGCCCTTCTTCTCTAAAACCCTCTCTGAAATATGCTGCTTGACCACTGAAGACCAGCTGAGGTATATCAGAAGCCAACTCCTTGGTTCATGATGCCTCCACCCTATATGTCTTGCTCAGGCTTTGCCAGTCATTAGCAAAGAGGATTTTGCAGGCTAGAAGGGTCACCCCCTTGTTTAGTCATGTGCTGAGAAAAGATGGATTCCTCTATCTAGAACAAGCGAATCTATATGATTAGATACTCTGAAATCAAAGTGTCACTGGGTGCATCTACACATGCAATTAATGAGACTGAGTAAACAATCTGAGCCAGAGTAAACTAATCCTGATATTAACACCTACACATGCTTTTAAGTGCAGTAATTTACTATGCTATCAGATACCACACATATCTGAAGGGACTATCCAGCAGTTCAATAAATTAGTTTACTGTACCCTAATTGCCACACATATTTATACAGTGTTGCTTTACTATGAAGCAATTTAGTCTGCTGCGCAGCAAAGCATCTTATGTAGATGTGCCCACTGACAACAAGTAGTTTGTAAAAAGATAATGAAAGGATGTATTACAAAAAAAATAGAACCAGCATAAGAAATAAATAACCATATGTTAATATACAGACAGAGATATGAGAGTAAACAAACATAACCAAACATCAAAACAATAAGCTATTCTTACCCTGCATCTTAAATTCAAGGATGCAGTCTCTAACCAGCATCAAGAGATTAAAAAGCAGACCCTGCCTCTGACTTTTCTGTCAGGGCCTCCTGCAGGTTCTTTCATCTCTCTTGCTTTTTCTCAGTCTGCTTTGGCTCCAATTAGAATGCTCCAGAAGACTCTATTAATCTGGGTGCCTATACAAGTGTTCCAATGTGTTCTAATTAGAATGCATCAGAGCATGTGTATAGGCACCCAGATTAATAGAGTCTTCTGGAGCATTCTAATTGGAGCCAAAGCAGACTGAGAAAAAGCAAGAGAAGCATTCTAATTAGAAAGCTTCAGCACTCTGCAGTGTCACATGTATTCAGCATCCCATGTTTCAAAATGGTGGCATGGGTGCTTTAACTAAAACTCATTGACCAAGTTTTAATTAAAGTGCACCCACCACCATTTTGAAATGAGGGTTCTGAATACATGTCACATTACAGCATTTTAATTAGAGTGGCTGTCCAGGAGCCAATGTAATTAAAACACACATGCACACCCACCCCAGGACATGTGCATAGACACCAGGAGATTCTTAATCCAATATATAGTCTCTCTCCTAATTTTGCCAGTGGAAAATGTTCTCCCTGCTTCAAGGTATTACATTCATGCTATAGTTTTTCCTTTTTAAATGTAAATTTATCGTTGTCTTGTCATAGGTAGGCTGATGAGCCAACAAACCCCTATCAAATCTGAATTCTCAGAGGGTGCATCTACATGTGCACATTTACTGTATTCAGAAGGGAGAAGGAAGTATTAATACTGCTGTTCAAAGCATTAGTAAGACCCCATTTAGAATAGTGCATGTAGTTCTGGTCACCAGTGTTCAAAAAAGATCAGGTTAAACTGAAACAGGTACAAAGAGGGGCCACTAAGATGGTTAAGAAAACAGAAAACTTTTTTTATGAAAAAAGATTAAAGGAGCTTGAGTTGTTTAGCATAACAAGGAGGAGACTACGAAGGGATAAGATTACTTTTAGGAATGAATTTGTGGGCTGAATATTAAAGAAGGAGAAGAGTTTGTAAGGTTAAAAAGAAATAATAGCACAAGATCAAATGACTTACATAGTGGTCATGAGCAAGTTTAGATTAGAAATTAGAATTTTTCTATCAGAGGAGTGAAGTTTCTAGTAAAAGACTGAGTCATCTTCTGAGCAGAGCCATGAGGGCCAAGTACCTGAATCACTTTAAGACTCAACTAAATACATTCATGAAAAACAAATAGGATACAGAGCTCTTGGTTCAAAAATCAGTGTGTGATATGTGAATTAAGGTATTTGCAGTTCTAATGTAGGGATGAATCCAGATGAGCATGTATGTGCAGTATGCTGCACCGCAGACCCATCTGCAGAGCTGTACACCACTCACAATGCACATGCAGGTGCACCGCACATACTGTAAATTTGCAGGGTGGAAGGGAAAGGAGGGGGGTGGTTTTGACACTGGGAGATCCCAAGTAAGGCTGCTAAGACCAGCTTAGGTGCTGACCCCAGACTCCCCTATACCACCTGGGTCAACCTACCACATGGCAGAGTGCATGTGCATGGGCATTTCCTGGGGACAAGTAGCAGTATCATATATTGTATCACTGCTATTTGTCCCCAGAAAAACACACATGCCAGCATGTCTGAATATGGCCTTGGATAACAAGATGGTCTTGGAGAACAAGTCTCAGTGTGGTGGATGCCTGGCAATTCCTGGCTTTTGCTGGCCACCTATATGGGCCAGGAAGGATTTTTTTTCCATTCATGAATGCTATTGGCCTTCAAAGAGGGAGGAAAGGGAAGGAGAGAATTTACCTTCCTTTGAAGCAGCGGTGCCAGCTTCCTGACTTTGCAAGCCAGAGTGGTTCTAGGTTGGTCCACAGGCCAGATCTGGTCTGTGGGCCTGATCTGACACACAGTGCTGGCACAGCCAAGACCTGATCCAGATGGGGGGCTTGGGAATGTGGTGGCAAGGGAGCAATAGAAGTATTAATTACCACCGCTCCCCTGCCACCATGTTTCCAGACCCATGGGGAACCCTCCGGACCAAATGACATGACTCCACAGGCCAGATCTGGCCTGGAGGCTGGGGGTTGAGTGCACCCCTGCTCTGAAGCACTGGACATTGGTCACAGTTAAGGCTAGACGTCTTTGACTGGGGTGTGCTGGCTTTCCATCTGATACTTAAAAAATTCACAGGTTCCTGGATAGAGGATCTTGTTCTTCTACTCCAAGTCATACTGATTGCCAAATTTGCCATTGGGAAGGCATTTTCACCTTGAGTCAGACTGGCAAAGATAATGGGGTTTGGGTTTTTTTGGTTTTGTGGGGGGCGGGTTTTGCCTTCCTGTATTGCATGGGTCATGATCCTCTTCTTGGCATCTTCTCAGAATATATATTAATGAATAACCAATACCAAACACACTGTCATTGCAGTGACAGGGTATTAGCACTGCCCTTTTCTTTCCTTATTCATAGCATGCAGTAATGTTCTTGGTGTCCTAGTGCCTTGTACTAGTTTATGAGGTTTTGAACTGGCAATTTTTAGGAATCTTTGGGTAAGTGCTGCCTGCAAATACAGGGGCCAGCTCCTGTGTGTGTGTTTTGTTTTGTTTCACTTTTAAAATAACTGGGTATCATTCATCCAGGAAAAGAAAATAATTCAAGAATTTTTGTTTCAAATGAGCTGCTGCCTGAAAGCAAATTAATAAATTGTCATTGTTCTTCACTACACCAGCTATTTTTCTCACTATAGGTTTCTTCTGAGCAGAGACTGCCAAACATACAAAGGTGTCAGGTGGTTTAATTCTTTAAGCAAGTGAAAAATAGCCTGAGCTGCCAGATTAGTTCACTAATTCAGGTTCAACTCAATCTGAAGTACATGTTTAAAGGTTTTGTGTGTGAATGAGAGGGGAGTCTGGGTGCACGCTATAACATGTGGGAAGCTTGAAGCTTGGCATGACCTAGAAAAAAGCAAACTCATTTCCATGTGCTTGACACTATATTTCAGAAATGAAATGTATACCTGAATGCATCAACTCAATGTGTTTACCTAGTCTCTTTTATTTGCATTGTTTCCAAAGACATCTATACTCTGGCTCCAGTTAACTCCTTGACTTTTCTAAGTATTAAGTTCCACTTATTTTAAAAAAAACTTCCCTGTGCAGATTTCCATATGAGATCAGGCTGCATACCATTTCACAGCTTTTTGATTTCATAATGTATGGTTTTCTTAACCTATTATAGTTATGCCTTTATAGATATGCTTTTTGTAACCTCATATACTAATTAATATTCAGCAATTATGATCATCTGCATATAGATCAATGAGAACCACTGAAAACTTATTTTGTACTATTCACATTTGATTTATGAAGAGCATTTACAGTTTTATCTGAAAAGTGGTAGACTGGTTTTCATTCACCAAATTAAATGAATGCTATGTCAGGGTGACAAAAATATATTGACTGAAAAGTTTAGGCAGGAATTTACTTGTAATTTTAAGGCAATTTAAAATTGAGGGAAAAAAAACCCCCAAAAATGCAAAAAAGGTTGTTTCTCCCACGTATGTATAGGAAGTGTAAAGTAGGGCAACCAGGATGAGTCTAGGCATGAAAATATTTGTTTTCTATACTTTTGTGATGAAAGGCTGAAAGGTTTCCAATCTGTGTTACAGGTATCACCAGTGGTATGCAGACACCCTGTCAGTGATACACATTAACAGACTTATTATAATTACTTTTTATGACAAAAAATTGCTGGTGGTATTTAGGTCGAACTGAAAAATTTGCTGGTGGTACTAAGGTTGTATCATTTTTAAATGGTGGTGTGCAATCTGTCAGAGTTTGGGAACTGCTGCCCTAATCCATAACTATCATCAGTCACAGTGCCTGAACACACTGAGAACACCATAACTTGCCAAAGAAAATGCAGAGGTACAAAGGCTCTATCAATGTCCTGCCACTGCAAAGACAGGAAGTAGCTTATTAAAATATGCTCAACAGACCCAAGGAAAAACTATGTTTCCTGCTACAGAAAAAAGCAAAACCCCCAACAAACCATGCCAACTTAATCATCAGTTAGAATTCCTTCTCATGCCAAAATCCTTTCCTGAGAGGATCTGACCCTGAGCAGAGAAGCAAGATCCTTTAACCAGGGACCTCCAGGTTTTTTACATCCCAGCAAGAGCAACAGCACACCCCAGTCAAAATCTGCAGCTCTGGCTGCAGCAAGCACCTAATGATTCTGAGGAAGGTTTGAAAAAAAACAAAAATAAACCCTGACATCTCTAACAACAGAAGGCAAAACCACTCCTCACGTAGCAATCAATAAACTCCAGAAGCAGGAAAAAACAAACATCTTTCTTTGCACTGTAAGCTAAGATCACAAACACATCCCCAAGCATCATACAACCTAACTGGAGAACCAGAACTCCTCTTTCTATTATCCTATCCTCTCCATACACTTGTCCCAGCTCTTTAATCTTGTTTCAGCAACTCTGCTGGCCCCAGAAGCCTTATCTGGGATCCTAGGGGCCTCCCAGGGCTACAGTTATGGCAGGAAGCCTGACCAGCAGCCAGAACATGGCTCTGGCTGGCCAGGTTCTGGTTTTGGGTAGGGTGTGCTGCTGCCATGTACGCTGCCCCACTTTTTCTCAGCATGGTTTTGCTTTGACCCCGGGAGATCCAGGGGTCAAACCCCCACCCCCATGCTGCAAGGCAGTGTGGGGAATGCCTGCATGTGTGGTGTGGGGTGCTACAGACAGGTCTGGTGCCACATATTGCACGTCTGCACTCATCTGGATGTGGCCTATGAACATGAATGATGCGTTCCTCTGGCGGCTGATGGGGGAGCAGGAGCTCCTGCAGATGCCACTGGTGCTGTTGGCGGGGGAGGAGGATGGTGAGTGCCAACCAGGAATTGACATCCACCCGCACATGCCACCAGCAGAGTCAGCAGTAGCCAGCAGTGATTACTGACCACCTGTAGACACCGCCAGTGGTGTTGGGGGTGGGGGGAAGGCAACCACTCACAGGCACTATACCCACATGCACCCCCTATGTGTTGCCCCTGCCTATGAGGCTATATTTGGAACCTCCTGCCATTCTGACATTTCTCCCCTTGTTTTGTCTTACCCACATATTCCATGGAACCTTATCAGAAATAAATTGAAGACATTGTCTCCCACTGAACTCCCTTCACCCACCTGAGCAATTACTTAGTCAAAGAAGGAGATCAAATTTATTTGGCTTAATCTGTTCTTAGCAAATCCATGATGACTGCTCACAGCCAGTCTTTCCTCTTCCATAAACTTAGCAATTGACTTCTTTATAAGTTTGATCCAATAATTTTATAATTTTCTATAGTAAATTTAAAATTTTAGAAATGCCTGGTAATATAAAACTATCCAAATTCCCTCCCCTGGGATGCTGAAAGGCTAACAACTCTGGTCTTAAAAAAGAAATAGGAACATTCAAACTTATTTGAAAATGTACAAAGTAATCCTTTACTCCATAAGCAGAAAACACGAGGAATAAGTAACAAGAGAAAACCAAAGAATACTATATTAAATAAGTTAAAAAAACAGCTATGTATATTATAAAAAAATCACAGACATTTATACAGCAGCAAAAGTAGGAGAGGATGTTGTAATAAATGCAGAAAGATTATGCTTCTTTGTCCGTCTGACTGTTCTTTTCTGTCCTGTACTTTTCACTTTTGAATCAAGTCCTTAGTGGGCATCTGTACACATGCATTAATGTGCCATAGTTACTGTGCATTAAGTTTAGTACCTATAATAACATGTATGAACTGAATGTATAATGTAGTAGCACCTACACATGCCTTTTCAGTGGCACTAATGTGCAGTAGACTAATTCTACTGTGCATTACCACATTAGCACAGGTTTGCCATGATGCCTTAATGTACAGTAGAATTAGTCTCCTGCGCATTTAATGTCTCATGTATCCAGTGTATATGTGTGCATGTTGGTGTGGGTATGTAGATATATATACCCTTTTGGATCTTGGTCTGGCAGACAGACCCTTTTGAATCTAGGTATGATAGACAGAAACTATCAGAACTAGATTCAGAATGTTGAAAATGATACTTTAAAAGAGATAGTGTGAAATAATCAGCATTTGACTTTGGGAAGACAGTAGCATAACTACAGGCAGATGAATGGGGCACCCACACCAGATGTCAAGTTAGGAGGGGTACCAGAATTGCTTCCCACTCCCACAGAGTCTGTGTCCTGGCCACAAAGCTGCCCCACAGTTTACCTATGCCAGGAACTCCATAATAGCTCCTGCTGCTGCTTTATTTTTAAAAAATACAACCAGGACAGGCAGAGCTTGTGGCAGTGGTGGCAGCAGCTCAGCCAGAGACTGCTTAGGAGTTTCTGGCAGGGGTAAAACTACTGCAGCACCCTATTCCTGCCCCCACCCCAACTCTTGCTTTCAGAACCATGCAGCACCCCCACTCTTGACAGCTTTGTGCAATCCCCCTATTCTCAGCACTCATGTATGTCTGCCCCCGCACCGAGAACCCATACACGTATCCCTTATTCTCAGTACCTGTCCACAATCCCCTCCCTGCTCCTGGAACTACACACCTCCTCACTCTAAGAACCTTGCAAAACCCTGCTCTTGGAAGCCTGCCCCTGCCCACCCAAACTCCCTTAGAGTTTGCCAACTCTGCTTGTCAGGCCTTTGCAGAGAAAAAGCTGTTCCTTCCCATTTTTCCATTTTAGTACTGAACTATGGACTATATTATCACTGAACTGGAGGTGCATTATTTACACTGGATCATCTAATATGAGGTGACATAACAGCAGATGTGCCAGACTACATGGTCCATTGTAATGTGGCAATTCCTGAATTCCTAGTGTTTTAATGACAAAAAATTAGAAAAACTCTGTTTTCATAAGTACCTAAATGTTATCCATATTCTTTTGGTTAAGAAGTTGGCCAAGAAACCTTGCAAGTATTTTTTTCTTCAAGTCTTTAGTACATCTTGATTTTAACAGCATCTCAGTTTCACTATGTCAATCCTGGCTGTAAATAAGTAATAAAGTAAAATTAGGAGCGAGAAAAAGCAAATTTTGTGAACTGTGGAAAAGTTCAGCCCACATTTTAGATACTTAAACTTGCTTTTATTTTCCTGAGACAATTTACCTTTCCATTGTTTGGAGATGAAGTACTTCCAAATATGAAATTCTGAATAAAACTGTCCACCATACATGTGACTAACTTGTAAGTATTGTGATGGACTCAGTTGTAATTTATAAGGTAAGGCATTTAACATGCTTACTATCGTGAGTTGTGCTTACATGCCACATGGAAGTTCATACTAAAATTATGGCAACTCCATTTAAAACAACAGTAACCATGCAGCAACTTATGTTATTACTACTACATTACAGCCTCATAATGTGGTCCATATTTTTTTTTATCACCACTGTACTTGTAAAGTAATTTTATTGTTTTTGACCGATTTAGTTAAGTGAATAACAGACTGACAGCAAATTGGTACTAGAAAATTGTGTGAATATTGGGTTTAAAAAAAGCCATAATTTCTCTATTTTAAAACCTCCAAATAACAGAAGCCTCCAGAGGTGAGAATCCAATGAAATTTCTCATTAATAATGAAGATGGGAAGTATTGGTTATTAACTAGAACCAATCTTTCCAAAGACAGCAGCTGAAACAGTCTCTCAATTCCATGCTTAGTGTCTGGAATTCAATGGGGTGTATATTGTAGCCACATCACATACAATCCATAGTATTAATAATTACATACATATCACTTTTCATTCAGGTATGAAGCCATCTCAGACAATTTTATTACTTGAAGGCATCTTCCAGGTTACCATGAACATGGAGGAAAACACACAGACTCTCTCAACTCCATGCCTTATAGACTGATTGAAAACTTATTCTATTTAAGTGCATTTCAGAATGTTAACTGGCAGATCTGTGATACATGTGTAGTGTCACACCAGTGTATTCAGGTGCAGGCTGTTAATATCACTAACTTTGCCTACAACCTTCTTGGATCAAGAATTTCCACTTCTCCTCTTTTGTCTTATTTTTAAAAAGTGGATGAATATTAGAAGTACTGAATTCATAAAAAATTATTCAAGAAAACATTTCTACTTTTTTATTTTTTAAATGTTCATGAAATGCAAAAAAGCAGTCTCTGATGTCTCAAGAAACTGATCCTGACATTTTTTGTGTGTATAGACAACCCTTGTCATTTGCAGGGGATATGTTCTCATATCCCCTGCAAATAGCAAAATCCACAAATAAGGCACTGCATTCATAAACACATCTGCATTCGTGAACTCAGTGCTCTTGGTGGCTGGGGGAGCATGGCTGCTCTGGCAATGGTGAGAGCCCGGCAGCTGCGGCAAAAGCCTGGCGGTGGTAATTGCAGAGCTCCTGAGGAGCTCCTTTAAGTGTACGTAAGAAGTGGGTTTCAAACATCTGCGAATATTTGAAACTGCAAATGCTGAACCCATGAATAGTGAGGGTTTCCTGTACATTTGATTTTCTTCACTGCAGAGTAGTCCCATTGATATCAATAAGACATTTCACAATGCAAAATTAAGAAAACAGGAAAGTGTTTTCAGGATGAGGGAAGAAGGAGACTATGTGGCTACACATTTATTTTCAAAGAATTTGGACAGATCCAGAATCAGCACAGTCTTTCCTATAAATCCCTGCAAGAAAATGTCTATCTTGATACAAATGAACCATGTAATGGAAAATGCCAATACTTGACTTCTCCTGAAGCTGCCAGTTGATATTTATAAGTTTTATAAGGTGGGTACAAGCAATTTCCAGATCTCTTCCAAATGATGCTGTATTTGCCAAATAATAAGTAATACATATCTATTCTGAGAAGAAATACATCAGAGATATATTCTGACAGGTCATGTAGGCTTTATTTATCATTATTATGGCAACAGCATATAAATAATAAAGTACTATCTGATTTAAAGTATCCTGGTTCTGATTTTTAGACAGCCCTCAGCATAGTCTCCTATATGTCAAGTGCCATTTTTATTTCCTACAGGTAATGTTGCCACAGAGTTCTGGATGTGGTTATTCATGGGTATAATTTACATTTACCTACCTCAATGGTAAGTAAAAACTGGAGGTTGTGTTGGGGTTCATCTAAAAATTGTAGCTCTATATCTAAAGTGAACTAGTTTTCTCAAGCTATGGGTAACATTTTCAAAAGCACTGCAGTGATGTTTCTTCTGCCATCTCCAAACCAATAATAGTAGATGCCAAGGAAGGTAATGAATGTGGAACCAAGTATAACTCTGATCTGTGCAGATCATTGTCCTCCCTCTAGCACCCACTTCTACTGATAGAGACAGTATCCTAGGCTAGAGGGACCATATAGAGCTACAACTTTTAAATGAACCCCAACACAACCTCCAGTTTTTACTTACCATTGAGGTAGGTAAATGTAAATGATACCCATGAATAACCACATCCAGAATACTGATACAGTAAGGCACTTATGTTCTAACCAGAAGTCAGACATTATCTTTTCCCTTTTCCAGCACTCCTTTTGAAGTTCAGCTGCTGCTGCACCTTGCATTTAATACTGATGGATGGAATAGATAGAGAGCAGCCCTATTGGGAGCAGGGCTCTAGGCTAGAACCAAGGGCTTATTTTCTTTTAGAGCAGCCACCCTAAGCAACATAACCCCTAATTTTCTCTCTTCGTCTTGGTCCTGGAGTCCTTTTGATTGCTTGGGGGCAGGTGGGGAATGCAGCTTCAAATGAAGTATTGAATAATACCTAACCTGTAATATTGAGTAACATTGGAAAGAGCACCGTGTTGGAAAATTAGAGACAGGTTCAAACCTCCTTGGGGTGCACGGGGGGGGGAGGGACCTAGAAGCTGTGTTTCCTGGGCACATGCCCTAAGTACTCAGTTAGCTATTAAGCCTATAGTATAGGACAGACCTCTTCTTCCTAGCCAGTGTGTATCATACTATTCATGCACAAGCATATGCCAAAAAGGGCACTTATGCAGCTGCAATACTACTGTTTAGGTTCACGAAGGGTAGTAGAATTGCACTAGGGGCATGTCCCAATGATCAGGCACATGCAGGGGTATGTGTTTCCCATGGAACAGATAGCAGCAGCGCATATTTGTGCTACTGCTATTTGTCCCTGGGCATGCAGCAAAGTGACCCAGGTGGTATAGAGAAGGCTGGAGCCAGCATCTGTGCTGAACCAGCCATCTTTTACCTGGGATCCTGGAGGCCTCCTGGGACAGCAGTGGCACTGAACCGGCTACTCAGAGTCTGGCTGGCAGCCAAAACATAGCTCTAGCTGGCCAGGCTCCAGTTTCTGGCAGCACTGCTGCTGCATGCAGCACATCACTTTTAAAAGCAGAGGGTTTTTTTACTCTGGGATCTCCCGGTTTCAAAACAAAATGCTGCGCTGCAAATTAGCAGTGTGGCTAATGAGTGCAAATGCACTGCATGCAGTTTGTGGCGCCTTACCACAAACTTCACATGCATGCTCATTGGGATGCACCTTAGGTGCCTAACTCTGGCCTATGACTTTTGTTAGGTAGCATGCTATCTACAAGTTAGATGGTGAAATGCTCACTATTGTAATGTCTATCTCCTTTTGTGAATCGAGTATTTAATGTCCAGCAGTATTTCCCCAGATGTGGTAACAGTAAAGTCAAAATGTGGTTTGAAACTGTTACTAGTGTTTCAAGATTGCAATTTACAGACTGATGTAACAGCCAGAGGAGACATACAGCTCCCTTTGGGACCAGGTTCTATTTCTAGTTTGGGAGGGAATATTCCTTTATTGATCCTTCCAGTCTATTATCATTTACATTTTGTTTTATGTAGCAGCTTTTTAAACAATTATAACCAAGTAGCAAATAAAACTTTGCTTCACACTTTTGTTTTTCCTTGTGTATCTTATCTTGGATAATGCTTTTCTGCATATTAATTGAACACAAATTAAATTTCTGCATACTTATCACCCTCATAAGAAATAAATACTTTTAATTAAGTAGTTCTAAGAAATTGTTTTTTCTTGATAAATCTCATCGTTTATATACCTTTAGACACATTGATTTTTTAGAGTGACAGTAATACTACAGGTATAATGGCAACTACTGATTGAGTTTTTTTTGTAAACCACACAACATAAAGAGAACAGGATAAGAGAATGAAACCTCCTTTCAGAACTCTATAAAAAAACACCTTACATGTCAAAAAAAGCATGTTTTTGACATCAGCACTGGACCAAATGCTAACCAGTTGATCATTTCTCCACATTTCATCTTCTCTCTGAAACCCAGTGAGCTTGAGTGATCTTGGTGATACTAGCGAAGAAAGCTGATTTGAAAGATACAGCTGTGATGCCAGTAGAGAGGAATGATGGCTAAATCTAATGTCTTAGTAAAAATTAACAAGCAAAAGCAAAAGTGGCCTAGTCATCATGAGTATGACTACCAGCATTTGCATCCTAGGGGGCAGCAGCAGCAACAGAAGGGGCTGGGCCAGCTGTGGCAGTGGTGGTAGCTAGGCAAGCAGGGGGAGGGGCTGCTGTTCTTGCACCCCTTTACGTGCAAGAGTGACACCCACCATTATTGTTTTGAAGATGGCAGAGGAAACATCTCCAACCACTGTGTTCAACATCTATTAACAGAATCTCATCCATGAATCTGTCTAGTCCCTTTCTGAACCTGGCCATGCTGTCTGCCTCTACTACCACCTATGGTAATGAATTCCACAAGCTAAGTACACGGTATATACAACAAGCATTTTCTCTTGTTAGTTTTAAATTTGTCTCCTACTAATTTTGGTAGGTGCCCCCTAGTTCTAGTATTCTGGAACTTATCCCTGTTCACTTGGTTCTTCATGATTTTACAGACCTCTATCATATCCCACATCAGCCTTTTCCTTTCCAAACTGAGAAGTTCAAGCCTTTTTGGTTTCTCCTGGTATGGCAACTTCTCCATGGCCCTGATCACATTGGCTGCCCTTCTCTATACCTTTTCTAGTTCTATTACATGCTTTTGAGATGCAGAGACCAGAACTGCACCCAGTATTGAAGATGTGGATACACCATGAATTTGTATGATGGCATGATAATGTTTCTGATTTTTTGTTGGGTTTGTCTCGGCCGAGCAGAGCCGACCGAGAGAAACACTGGTTAATTAAGCAGACATCAGGCGGGCTGGTGGATGGAGAGGCGGGACACAGAGTATTGGTTGCAAAAATAACTTTTACTTTAGTTTTACTTACACCGCTGGTGGCCATGACACATGAGGTAAGGTTGCTTATGTAGTTACTGAACAAAGATAACGCAACGAGCTAGCAAGATGAATCTGTAAAGGCAATGAGCATGCAGGACAGGGGATACATCAGGAACAGACAGGGAGATGTTGATGGGTGATCAGTCCACCAGCTTTTCTCTGCCACATGGCGAGGTCCTCTGTACCTTACCATGTGCTCAGAGCTCTCCGACTTGGGTGGAAGCTGCATGAACTTTTATACGGTTAGAATAGTCAATGAAAATTTGCCAAGTAGGAATACTTAATGAGGTGGAAAATACCAAATTTAGAACAATGCCAATTTTACAATTATCATTTTAAAAAGCCAGAAGCTGAGGCCAGTTGGGGCAGCCATGGGGGAGGAGCAAGCAAAGGTCAGGGGTGCGCAGGGCGGACTGGGGGGGCAGGTAGGGGATGGGGCCCAGCAGGGGTACCTCCATGGCCCCTTCCCCGCTTCTCCAGCTCCCCCTCCCCAGCCTCCCACTTACCAGCATGGAGTCCAGCTGCAGTTCCCTGTGGCAGCGAATGGGGACTGTCCAAATCTCTGAAGCTCTCCGAATTTTTTCCAAATTGATTTGGAGAGCTTCAAATCAATTCTGACCTTTGAATTGGTCTCCTGATTCGATTTGGAATCAGGGAGTCGGCCAGCAAATTGGGCCAAATTTCCTCTGAATCAAATCAGCACCCAAAGCTTCACACCGCCCTATTAATTAGTTTACTCCAGCCTAATAAGGGTGCAGGTATAGATGTGCAATGTTTACTGCAGAGTGAATTAATCTACTCCACAGTAAACATCTCATGCAGACATGCCCACTGTTTCACAAGAACACAGGCCTGGAAATGATCTTATTGACTGCTGAGTTCAGTACTCTGCTATTTCAGGTACCGTGTTACCTAATCCCTTTCATCCATTTATCAGGTCTAAAAGTAGTTAGGATTTTTTGTCCCCATTACTCCTATTTGAGAATCTCACTGCTCTAATGGTTAGGAAATATCTCCTAATTTCCAAACTAAATTATTCATGGTCAGTTTATACCTATTTGTTCTTGTTCTGTTGTCTTTTGCTTTAAATAGATCTTCTGTGGTGACACGTACCTCCTTTTTAAGCTTTCTCTTATTAAACCAGCCAATCCCTTTGCATAAGAAAGGATCTCCATTCCTTTGATGATCCGAATCACTCTTCTCTGACCTGACTTTGAATTACTCTTTCCTTAATATGGCTGATTGGAGATTTATACTGTGAAATGACCTATCACCTGCGCTTGTACAATGGCATTATTACTGTCCCCATTTTTACTGGAAATACCTTCCCTAGGTTGCCTGTAGATGTGTGGAGAGGCTACTCCAATGCACATTGGAGCAGATTTAGCTAATTGAGTCTGGCTTCTGGAGCGTGCTAATTAACATGCTCCAGACACCTCCAAGTTAGACTTCAGGAAGGCCTTTGATGTGGTATCCCACACCATACTGGTAAACAAGTTAAGAGGCTGTGACTCAGATGACTACACAGTCTGGTGGGTGGCAAATTGGCTAGAGGGTTGCACCCAGAGAATTGTAGTGGATGGGTCGGTATCAACCTGGAAGGGTGTGGGCAGTGGGGTCCCATAGGGCTCGGTCCTTGGCTGTTCAATATCTTCATCAGTGACTTGGACAAGGGAGTGAAGTGTACTCTGTCCAAGTTTGCAGATGACACAAAGCTATGATGAGAGGTGGACACGCTGGAGGGCAGGGAACAACTACAAGCAGACCTGGACAGGTTGAACATATGGGCAGAAAACAACAGAATGCAATTCAACAAGGAGAAATGAAAGTGCTGCACCTAGGCAGGAAAAATGTCCAGCATACCTACTGCCTAGGAAATGACCTGCTTGATGGAATGGAAGTGGAAAGGGATCTTGGAGTCCTAGTGGACTCCAAGATGAACATGAGTCAGCAGTGTGACGAAGCCATCAGAAAAGCTAATGGCACTTTATCG